>CM067592.1:3627726-3875534 GCA_034336665.1 Luscinia megarhynchos | reverse complement strand
GAAGTGAGGTGGCAGTGTCTCTTCCCGTGTTCTGTGTTGACTTCATTTAAATACAGCGTTCAAGACGTGAGGGATAGGGTCTGCTAGTAATGACAGCATCACTTTTGATTCTCCATTTAGGCTGAAATTCTGTATGACTTACCAAGTACAAATAACAGCAACATTTATCACTAATGTATTTTTCTGGAGGTTTCAAGTGAAACATGTCTTTGGGTAAATGATTGCACTGCTACATCCAGTTAATTTAGAGAGAGAGATAAATTTGATTATCAGATCTTTTCATGGATTTAAAGGAAGAAGTAGTGTCTTATATCACTGATTGTCTGTCTTTTTTTGGTGGGGGAGATGTTGGTTTGCATTGGTGTTACTTTAAATGGTGTTTTGGTTACGCAATAAGATAAATAGAATCTCCTTGTTTGTTTATGCTCTGAAACTGATTTTTGGGAAAGTACAGAGGAATGTTGCTGGTTTGGAAAATTCTGCAGATTTTTCTAATATTTCTATAAAGTCACACACATTGACCTTATTGTAGTAAAATATCTACAGAGCTCAGTAACACTGAAGTTTAAAGCAAGTTAGTGCTGTTTAGTATTGACATTGCTTTTGTTTCCCGGTAGCAAAGTAGCAGGTTGTCTCAGGTTCTGCCTGTGCTAGGAAGTGTTGCAGCCAAGAGCAGCAGATTCACTGAGGGGAGAGGCTGCTAAAGGCCCAGTTTACATCATGTTCTTGTCCTCGGCTCTGTCTTTCATCACATCCCACGTGGCTGTTGGCAGTTAGAGGATGTCAGGGATTTCTGAGACTTCCATGACATGAGCTAAAGCTGTCTACATGGGCATGATCAGGAAAGATTCTTCAAAAGGATGCACTGGGCAAATTCAAGTGCTAATTTAGGCACTGGTTTGGTTTAGTAAGTTTGTATGGTCAGGGTTGTGGTGCTGCACATGTTGCTCTCAAGGTATAATGGAGAATTACAGAAGTGTGGTTAAAAGCTGGCATCCTTCTCAGGACAGCTAATGGCATTGTGCCTTCTTGAGTATTTCATTGAACAGTTTGTTTCAAAATGTTTGTTCCTGACACGGTAACTTGTCCCACTTGGAAAAACTTAATTTCATGGCAAGTTTTGGTTGAGCTTAAGGCTTTGTTTGTCATGCAGTGAAACGCTGGGAATGGTTTTCCTGGTGCTTGAACTGAGTAGCTAGAACTTTTCAGCTTCACTCCTGCAGCATGATCTGACGGCATTCAAAGAGGTTAAAATAAACCGTCATTATCATGATTCTTTTGAAAGGTTCCAAAAAGATTTGCCAGCAATGTGTGTACCAACAATTTGTTTAACATAACTCTTTGGGGAAAAAAACCTCCTTAGCCTTCATTTATAGCTATTTTGACGTGACACACTGGAAGGCTTTGCTCTTTTTATTTTTTTTTTTACTTTTGTAAATAAGCAAGCTTTAGACAATAGTGCTTTTGTCATTCTCATCCTAGTGAACTTTGAATTTTTAATGTCTGCTGCAGACTTCTGATTGGTGGGGTAAGTGCTCCACTTCTACCAGTCTGAAGCCTTTTCTTTTTCAGTTAATGTATCTGATTTTTTTTTTTCCACTGAGGGAAAGATACAGCAATGGGTGTTACTACTGCTTATCCCTAGAGAATCCTCATGGGACCTGGATACCATAAAGAGTTTGAATGCTTGTTACTAGCAAGTTAGTAGCTTGTTGCTATTGAAACCCCGCCTGTGTCAAGTTTTTCATACAGAGTTTTCATGTGAAGATTCTGAACAGAGTGGAGTCATGTCACTGGGACGCTGGAATCTTTTGTTTTTATAAAGGCAAAGTCAGATGGCAGCCTTATAGTTTAGAATTGGAAGATAGAGTATTGGTAGGTAGAAATCTGTCTGTCAACAGATGTGTTTATGTAAAGCAGAATTCCTCCCACGTGCAACAATTTCATTGTTTTTTATGTAATTTGACTTTATGAAACAACTGTGACATGGTCTGAGCATTCTTCCTGGGGTACTAAGCAGAGGCTTAGTACAATGTGAATGCTGATCTGTCACTGTGACTTCAGCCCAGTTCAGTCTACTGTTAGTGATGCAGCATGTTCTGTTATTGTGGAAATATTTTGATGCTGTTATTTCTGTGCTGTGAGGTCAGAGCTAAGTTTGTTATTTGGCCAGTATGCTTTTAGAGTAGAGATAGTGTAAGCAAATGTCATCTTTGCCTCTTCAATGTTTGCATGCACTTGTTTTTTACAGACTAATGAGGAAAAGCAAAAGAACATGAGCAGGTTCTGCTCATGTTCTGGGACTGTCACCAGCCACAGGCAGACTGTGTTTATTTCCCTTAAATAGGAGGGATATGTGTGTTTTTACTGCTTTTGCTTTGACTTTTGTCAAAATTGTTACTTCAGAAAGGCATAGAACTCTAGTAAATGCAATTCAAAATGTCTTTCTGAAGAAGCATTTTAATAATAAGTGTTATGTTACTGTGGCCAGCAACACAAAATTTATGTAGTAGGAAAAAAAATACGTTTCTTCTGAGAGATTAATGGCAATTTTAACTCATGTATCTTGTTAGTTATGAACTTTTCTCCCCCTTGAAACAACCTCTCCTTTGAAGGTAACCTCTGAAACACATAAAAGTAAAGCTAGGGCAAAGAATATATGTGATTGGAAGAGTAGAGAAAACAAAAAAGAGAGGGAACGGGCAGAAAGAAACCTGAGCAAGTTACCTCAAAACTTAGTTACTGGGGGAAATATGGGTACGTAAAAAAAAATTTATTCTGATCTCAAATTTACAGCAAAATAAATGAAAAGAGTAAGTATAAATATAGCAGAGCATGTTATGCTGAGCTTGTTTTGTTCTGAGTTTGACTGTTTTATTCTGTATTTTAATTGAAATGTCCTTTCATAGCTTTTATTAATGCTTAATTACCCTCTGGAGGTTACAAAACACAGAACCACACTGATGTGTGTCTGGAAGACAGAGCTGCTAGTTCTGTAATGTGGTGGCAGGCTTTTAATTTTGTTTTCTTTGTGTCTGGTTTAAAGAGGAATCTTTCAGCTTCTCCCTTCCTTATTTAGGCAGCATGCATTAGACTTTAAGCATGTAGAACCTCTGATAGATAAGGTTACATATATCTTGCCATATTTGTCTGTATTGAACTTTTAGGAGATATTTTCTGCAACGTGGTGGTTTTTCTAGAAGACTGTTTTTGTTTCTCTTCATGTCAGAAGACATGTGACAGTGGTGGCAAATTTCTCCACTCACCTGTGTGCCAGTATAATAGTGAGCTGTCAACCTGTGTCTCCTCTGGCAAACTTCCATCTGTCTTGCCACATTGTTTGTCATCTGGGAAAAACACAAACAAGAATCTGTTTATTATTTTATTTTTTTCACTTAATACTGTCAACAGTTGAATCATTCTTCCACTGTAGTAGAGTTCACAATGCATTAATATGGTATATTTTCTCCCTAAAACTTGCGATGTTTAATATACCTTCAATTTTTTGTCATTCAGGATGGTGATGAGTCATCTCCAATTTTAACAAGTCCTGAAATTGTTAAGATTCCTGATCCCCAGATGTCTATGGTAAGCATGCTCCATGTAATGCCATCTGTATTACGGAGTTACTGTTGAACTTTTCATAAATGTAGATGAAAGCTTGCCATCTTAAATATTTTAAAATTCCAGAGGAGAGATATATTTAACCAGCTGAGAAATATCAGTGGGTTTGAATTTTTTTTTTCTACTTCTGCTGCTGCTAGATTAAAATACAAGGATTGATTTAATGCTTATGTTCACCTCCTTTCCATTTCTAATGTGCTTGCTTCTGAGGTGTAAGAAAGCTGAGACAGGGGATTGCTGACAAAAGAGGTCAGAGGGTGGGAAGATAAGAGGGAGCTGAAGAACAGAAATGTAGAATTTAGAGACTGGTGCAGTAACTCTTTGGTCACTTCCTCTGTTAAAATATTTTCTCCCTACACTCTCTTGTATGTTGTCTTTCATGTAGACAGTGCCTAAGTACAGTTCTAGAAAAGATTTCCATTATTGTGGATGCCAATTCAGTGGGACTGGTATTGGCAGCTTTGGGAACCTTAATGTAAGTGGGCTTGTACTGGCAACACTGTTTGAGCACCGTGTAATCTAACACTGCAATAGCAAGTCTGACAATGCTGGAAACTGCCTTGGCTGCTGAAAACTCGTTGGCACTGTGGCTCCTATTGTGGCTCCTACTGTTGCTAACATGGTATTAACAGTGGGACAAGTTTTTGAGATGTTTTTTCTTGCATACAAAGCTTTATGCTGCAAACATCATTCTAAAGGAAATGTTTATAGAGTGTCTAGCACGTTTGAGTGCTGTCAATCACGGATGCGTTGACTGAAATGCTTACATTTTACAGCAATTCACCGAAAGGCAAGGTGGGGTTGGTTAATGTTAAGTCATAAACTGAAATAGACCCTCAAAACTCCCAACGACCCTCCACATATTAAAGGAGTTTTTTTGTAAATAAACAAAACAAAAACAGAAGATGCTGTACTTTCAGATTTGAATTTTCATTGCCATGCATTTTTCATGAGACTGGTGAATCTTCGCTGGATGGTTTTGTTTCAATAGTATTTTTCCCTGAAATTTAGTATTTATAAATACTGACTTATCCTCTGTGTTTAGGAAAACTTAGTAGAAAGCAAACATCACAAACTTGCTCGAAGTTTAAGAAGTGGACCTTCTGATCATGATCTGAAGCCTAATGCAACTACACGAGACCAGCTTAATGTAAGTCAGTCATATGATAGTTAAGTTCAATTTTATTAGGTAGTTGGTGACATATATGGTGACTGTTTAAGGAAAATACAGTTAATTTCAGTTTATAGAAAATGATGGGTGAAGTGTTTCACAGTTCTTAGAAAAGAGTACAAGGTGCTTTTCATTGGCATTTTTTAAATCATTTAGGGAGCTTAAGTATGTGTACTTTGTGCATGTCATGTAGGTGTGAATGGTACACTTAAAGCAACTGTGTTTGCCTGCACTGTCAATTCAATCAACCATGCAACTGGGGAGCATAGTTTTGTGTTGTTGAAAAGCTTTTATTTCTTCCCCTAGCTATTTTTGTGTTGTCAGTGTTGTGCTTTCTCATAGTATACTTTGTTAACTTGTTGATTATGCCTGTTCACATTTTTAAACTCACTTTCTGACTGTGTATCAAATAGATCATAGTGAGTTATCCACCAACAAAGCAACTAACATATGAGGAGCAGGATTTGGTGTGGAAATTCAGATATTACCTTACTCATCAAGAAAAGGTGAGTTGAGTCATTGAACGGTTTGGGCTGGAAGGGACCTTGTTGCTTATATCAGTAAACTTTTCCAGGTCTGTGCTTATGTAAATAGAATTTGAATCTAGTTCTACCTTTGTGTGAGACATTAATTTTTGAAATAATTTCTTTTGGCTAGCATTTTTCTGATTAATTGTCCTATCTCCTATTCAGGCCTTGACAAAGTTCCTGAAGTGTGTCAACTGGGATCTACCACAAGAGGCAAAGCAAGCACTGGAGCTGCTGGGCAAATGGAAGCCTATGGATGTGGAAGACTCTCTGGAGCTTCTGTCATCTCACTTCACCAACCCAACTGTGCGGCGCTATGCTGTCGCCCGGCTTCAGCAGGCTGATGATGAGGTATTCACTCGTCTGTGGGTACATGGAAAAGTCCGCTGGTCTCAGGATTTTTAGTCTCATTGAGTGCTTGAAATGTCTGTTATTCTTTACAATGTTTAAGTGAATATTGGTAAAGGAAAACAAAAGATAGTTCACTGTGTTGCTATTTATTGTAAGGTTTCTGGGGATAAGTCTTCACATTATTAAGTGTCACACATTGATAATTGTCTTAGCATGAACATCCAGTAGTAGCTGGTTTGGTTCAACAAGGTAAAACTGTGGTATGCTCTCACTAGAAACCAGTGATAAATTTTGAGTGTTAACCTGTGAAAGTGCTCTGAACTTAAATAGTCAATGGAAGGATTTCCTGCAGATCCATCTGGTAAATTAAAGCAGTATATCATCGTACTCTTTTGCTAAGGAAAATTAGTAGAAGATCATCTGCGGAAATGAGGTCTTTCTAATTGTATACTGATTAGAATGTGATGAGCTGTGATTATGAGTAGAGCCCACTTAATAAAATCTAATATGTTAAATATCATTAATTTATATATTTTATTTTGACAGTTAAGAAAGAAGGCAAATC
Source organism: Luscinia megarhynchos (assembly GCA_034336665.1). Lineage (NCBI taxonomy): Eukaryota > Metazoa > Chordata > Aves > Passeriformes > Muscicapidae > Luscinia > Luscinia megarhynchos. Next base: position 3,869,296 of record CM067592.1, on the reverse strand, counting down.
CACATTTGAATGTATTACCACAACTTTTGAATCTTTGGCAATCAATAGAGTTTAAAATGAGGAGCATAAAGATATTTTTTCAAGCCTACTACAGTAGCCTAGGTCATACTGCTTTGATATTAAAAATGTACCTTTTACAAAGTACTGGAAGGTAACTGAAAAGAAAAAGTTAAACAGTAAAGGCAACAAGTTGATTTTAAACACGAAGTGGTTAAAATTCTGTTCTTGAGTCAAAAACAGATTAGATATGTGTTTTTTCTCTTAGATCCTCAGCTATACAAAGGATTAAAAAAGTAGTCCATAAGAGATAGTCCATATCCATTCTTGATACCATAGTCCAGATTTTATGCTTGAATTGTCAGTTTTCTTCTTGTGAGACACAAATGGAAAGCTTTATTCTGTGGTGCTGGAAGCAATTAGGGCAGCTTAACTAAAGAGAATTTTAAAGTAGTAATTGCACTTGAATGTTCACTAAATTTGCACTGTCAAAGAATAGTAGAATAGTAATTCAGTGTTTTTTGGGTGTCAAACTGCATCCAACACCAGTGTTGCTATGGTATATTGCTTTTAGGGGACCTCAGTTTCTGTGTTGTTAGAGGTCACTAAATCCTGACTAAGTTTGTCTGTTAATTAGAATTTTGTAAACAGAAGGCATTCTAGTTTTCTTTGACTGACGCTCTTATTTCACTTGGATATTTTTTTCCTCCATAAGGATTTGCTGATGTACCTGCTACAGTTAGTCCAAGCATTGAAATATGAAAACTTTGATGACATAAAGAATGGCCTGGAGCCTAGCAAGAGAGACAGTCAAGGTTCCATGTCAGAAACGATGACAACATCTGGATCTAATGCTGCAGAAATAGACAGGTAAGGAGCTTAGGCTTCAAGCAGAAATGCAGAAATATGTAACATTTCCTGAGGCATCAAATTGTTTCTTCTTTTTAGGGGAGCTTTGCATATTCAGCATGTTATTTTATAATCTGAACATTAAAAAAAAAAAACCCAAGAATAAAAGCAAACCCAGCAAATCCTGAGCATTCATATGAAATATGTTTCCTGATTACACAGTTTACAGAGCAAACAGTGTTAAAGTTGTGGCCTTTGATCTTACTACACAAAAGGAAGAGAACTTTTCTAGAGCAGGAAAACCACTTCCATTGCTTCCTTCTGTATTTGCAAAAGTTGTCTTCACTGAAATTATGTGAGATCTCACTTCCCACTTTCATCAGAGAATGTAAATTTAAAAGTCCAATCAATTTGAAGTGGAAAGAAATGTCATCCTGCTTCTGCAAAAGAAGGTGCAGGGGGAGACTTTTGGAAGCATATTTCTTATACTTGTAGGACTCCAAAAGAAAGACTGAGGTAGTTAATAAAGTGTTAAGCAAAGTGCAAATAGACTTGGTAACCAAAGTCTTTTTTGAGTATTTGTTATAGATTTTCAGGATTTTCAGTCTTAAGCTTCTAATGTCTTGTAACACGAGGGTGTATTTTCTGTGTTACAATTCTACAGTTTTTCATTGATATTTCTGCAAAGCTGTAAAAGTGGGTGTGGTGGGAAGGATGGTGTATTTTGACGCTGCAGTGCTGCTTAGGAGAGTTATTTAATTACTTCCTTTCAGGTAAATTTACCATCTGAAAACTTTGCCTTGCAAATAAGCATTTGTCTGCTCTGTGTAGCTGCATTCAAAAGACTAGTACTTGCAGGTGTTGTGTATTAGCAGTTTCATCTTAAAACATTTGAGAAAGCTCCTGAAAATGCAGGTTTGTTGAATTCCTATCTATGTCTGCTTATTTTGTATGGAAGATATAATAAAATGCAAAGTTTGTTTAAGAGAATGTCCTTCACGGGCATAAACTGTATAGCTCTCCAGGCACAGATTTTTGCTGTTTTCAGGAACTGCAGCTGTAAAAGTTGCTGTTCAAGCAGTTTGTTCTGAAACACAGTTGGGATGCTACCTTCAAAGATACTTCTCTTCCATTTTTCTGTATTTATTATGCTGTGGAAGTGAAACTCATTGTGATTTCCATGCATGCTCCCTGTCTCCTAAGCAAGAAATTTGAATCATGCCAATTATGTGCTTTCCTTTGTGTAGTTCCCAGATTATGAGTCCTATTCCACCTGTTTCCTCTCCACCTCTTACTTCTAAGACGAAAGAGCTTGCAGAAAATGAAAACCTTGATGTAAGTCACACTATCTACTTTATATTTATTGTACTTTTCTAGTGACTTGGTACTGTTTCTTGCTTTTGTTTGTGAATATTTGGATCCTTTGAGTGCAGCTTACCAAATATTTAAAGTTCCCAAAGAACATAGATTTAAAGCAAATGCTAATAAAATATCAATAGCCTAACTGAATTATTTTACAGGGCATCTGTTTGTGTACATGATTACACTAACCAAAACTAGGGGGTGGGAAATAGAATTTTTCATGAAATTAAAGTACTCTTCTGTAAAGGAGAAAATTATTATGTGATAGCAAAGGCTGTCACACACTGATTTGACACTGACAACTGCATGTGTTCGAGGTGTTCTAAAACAGTCTTTTAATACAAAACAGTTATCCAAATATTTCAGTCTCTGCAATCTGTTCTTTCTATAGCCGTATTCTTTGGCATGTCATCTTTTTTGAACCCAAGTGAGACACTGTGTTGATTTACTTCTGCCAAAGACTATATTCAGTTTATGCCAGAAGTAGACGAGTAATAGGAATGGGACTGGAGGAAGGGAAAGATAGAAGTTAAAGACATTTTGAAGGAATCTGATTTTAATCTGATATGTGGATTGATTGGCCGTTGAACTAAAGATCTATTCCCCGTTGCAAATTGTCGATTTTGAGTCTTAATATCGTATAGAAAATAAGCCTCAAATTGAGCATATCAGTAAAGATACACTGATTTCTTACTACCTGGACTATTAAGCCTGAAAGAAGCAGCTAAATGCTCTGTATCCTATACAAATTTGTTTTCGTGAAATGTAGAACATCTGCAAGATGGTTAGATGCTGTGGATGCAAAACAGAGTGGGAAATCTCTTTGGGGGTTAAATGTTATGGCAGTTACAGCAAGATGTAATTGCATAGGAGGAAAGAGTAACATATTATAAATAGAAATAACAGTAAAAGTGTCTTTTTGGAGAACATCATGTGCTTTTTGTATGTTGGTAAATACATTACTGGAGCAGCAGATCCTTCCCTTTTAGTGGTGTTTTTAAATATTAGGTTGGATTGGATTCAGATTTTAGAAGGGCATATAACTCTCACAATTCTTATATTTACTTGGTGTTTTTCCTTAACTTTGTCTCTCTCTCAGATGCTTAGGTTTCTTTATAATTTAATTTGGGTTTTGTTCTTCTTAAATCCCTTCCAGCAAGACCTTTGCACATTCTTGATATCACGGGCATGCAAAAATTCCACACTGGCAAACTACTTGTACTGGTATGTTAGAAACTGTTTACTTCTACTGTATTAACATGTAATTGAAATCAAAGCTGTAATGCCCAGAAGGATGCTCATCAAAAGATGACCTGTCTTGAGAGCTTCAGAATCTCAGTTTTTCTCAGAGTAAAGTAGTAGATTTAAAACAATATGCATTTAGACTTAGTAATTTTTAAACGGAGGCTTATAAAAAGCAGGAATGTGCTTTACTGTTAGGCAGGAGGGTGATTTCTAGGACATTAGGTACAGTGTCACAAAAAGCTTTAACTGTGTTAACAAAGTTGTCATTCAAATTATTAATGGTGTTTGGGAGGAGATTAGGTTCACCTTTTCTCTGCTTTGCTGTCTGTGTGGTTGTAATTTTTGTGCTTATAATGTTTGACAGTGTTGGCTGGAATACTGAAGTTATGAACTTAAATACTAATCGAAGGTGTATGTTAGGAAGATTCATATTCCGTATATGGTTATGAGCACAAACAAAATCTCATTGCAGATGTATGCATTCTTAAGGGACAGCTTTAGTTGTAAATATTAGTTAATCTATACAGTAGAGAGGTAGGATTGCTTAGCTGAGGATTTTGTCTCAGCTCAGTGGTTTAAGAGTAAAATTAGATGCCTAAGGTAGTAATCTGCAGGCCTTCTGAACAAGCATTTGCAGGTGGGAATTTTCTCATTTGAAGCAAGCTGAGTAGAGCTGTACTGTGTGAACGTATGTGTCTATGTGTGTATTAGAGCACAAACATCTGCATATGTACAACACTCATAGCTATTTGCTTGTATATACACATGTATTTTAAAAGCAAGACCTTGGGTGTTCTTTTACCTGGCTATGTCATGATTCTCATTTTTAACCTTTGTAGCTGCATCAAATAACTAAAAATACTAATGCGTATGATCATGTCTTAGCGTGCTAAGAGCATTAACCACAGACACATTGTAAATTGGGAGCTAAGTGTGATATTTGATGTAGACATAGCAAACTGCTTTTATAAAATGCTCGCAAGAAACCTATAAACTATGCTGAGAGATTCCATTTATAACTTTCTAAGTTTTATTGTGTAATTATTTCTAGTAGGTTGAATTTTAAGATACTTAACTGAATGACTAAGTACATTTGCAAGCAGTAGTTACTTCTGTTGCAGTAGCCAAAGATAATGTTCAGCTTCATTAAGAATTACTATTAAATATAAATGATTAAAATAATTATAGGCTGTATTGACGTGAGTGTAAACCAAGTGCTTAACCTAATCTAATGTTCTTCATTAAGATATGGTAGCTTAGCTTGTTTCTATCAGGTTGATAGAAACCATTCTCTTACATTTCAGCAACATATCAGACAGTCTACAGAAAGTTCAAACGTCCATAACTCAGTGAAGTTTTTGACTTATGACTTAAAAAAATCAACCAAACAAATAAGAAAAATCCACCAAGCCAAAAACACTAGTCAATTTATTCTTTGTTTTCTTTCCAGACATCTCAATTTCTCAGTGACAAAATACAAATGTTGCAGCCACTGTTTGAGCTGACGTAGCCATAAATCCTCATGGCTGCTGATCAATTGTATGTTTCAACTATCCAGACACAGCATGCAGCTAAAATAATCAATGGAAAAAGTACAATAACCCTTGAAAATGAAACCTTCTGCTCATTGACTTGTCACTGTAAAGCTGTTCTGTCCTTTAACAGTGGCCTCAGAAGGCAGTGGTACTGCTTTTTCTGTCTCCTCTTTGGACATACAAGACACCTGCCCAAGCATGAAGCATTACTCTTACTCACTGTTTCAAGACAGCTTTGGGAAACTGTTCAGGGCTTTTTAACAAATTAAAATGAAAATGGAATGCTTCAACTCTTTGCTTTCAAGTTTAGGTGCATAGACTTAGGACCTAATTTTATACACACATTTGTGAGAGAACAGTCTATAATGCTGCATTAGCAAGGCCCTAGAAGGAATCTTTAGTTACAGATTTCATTAGGATTGTACACATGGAATAAGTTACATATGCCTTATTATAGTGGATGCAATATATTATGTATTTATAAATAAGGCTGCTTGAATCTGATCAGCTGCAAATGACAGACCTCTAGTCTTGTCTCACAGTTATTCTCTCACAAAGGGATTCTGCACAAATACATAAGGAAAATGTAATTCTTGCTGACAGTGTAGTGTCCAGTAGACTGTCTTGAATTACTCACTTTTGAATCCAAGTGCAGTGTTTGAAAATTTACTGAGATGCTAATTTCTTCCTTTTTTTAATAGTGTTTATTATTATATGTTTATTTCATGTTTTTGCTGGGTAGTACTAAGTGATACATTGACCAACAGACAAAAGATACATAATGTAGCTTTCTACAAATAGCTACTTTTTACTTGTCAGTGCTGCAAGTAGAAATTTAGACAAAAGCATTCCAAGCGACTGCTTAATATCAGAATAGATTTTCACTTTAAGTTTTCCAGATTGTATTGTTAAGTTTTGTATCTGATTCATAATTTAGAAATGGAAACTCTGGCGTGTAGATTTTGCAGAGCTGCTTTAGGATCAATACCTTTCCTTCTACCATTGCTAATGGTAAAATAGGGAGCAGGTAGGGCGAGATTCTCCTTGTATTGCAGGTGCAGTAGCAAGTTTAATAGCAAGTTTACAGCCACTAAATTATGTAGCAGGTGGTATCACAGTGGAAAACATGCTTGGTTGTACTTCTTGGCCGGAGTGTTCATATGATTTGGACTTCAGGTGTGTCCTCTTTGAGTGATGATGCTTCAGAGTAAGTGGAAATCCACAGACACTATGATAGACTCTCCTGATCCAAATGGAATTGGAAACTATGCAATTTTGAGAGTTCAGCTGTTAGTTGAGGTAAAGATCTCAAAGATCATCTTCATTTTTTGTTCCTCATTTGTAATACAGGGCTACTGTGTTTCACTCAAATCCTGTAGCTCCAAGCGTATGGCATAACTTGGGTTGTTTTTATGCTGCAGGTATGTAATAGTGGAGTGTGAAGACCAAGATACTCAGCAGAGGGACCCAAAGACTCACGAAATGTACTTAAATGTGATGAGAAGATTCAGTCAGGCTTTGCTGAAGGTAATACCTCTGTGTGAGGAAGTCCATAATGATTTGGGATAGTCCTTCCTCAATAGGGTGCAGGTGTCTAAGAGGATGAGTTGGGCTTTTTGTGTGTGTATGTCACATGCATTGAAATTTTACAAAAGCTTCCACTTCTGCTTAAATTTTGAATTTGTAGTAAGCTGAAGAAACTGCCCAAAAGGAAACCAACAAATACTGAGAACTCTTTCTTCTCTTTTTTTGCTTGTTCCTGTTAGTAACATACTGGTTCTAAAATACTCTGCCTTACACTGTGTCTAAAACCTTCTAAAAGCCTTGTGTAAGCAACGTGATTTATTTACTATTTATTTATTTATTTATTCATTCATTCATTGTAAACTCTTGTCCTTGAACCGCAAGTGGAGAGAGAGATCTGGAACTCAGAAACAGCACTTGCTGTTCTGTTTGTTGGCAGCAGAGGGTGCTGGAGCAGCAGGGAAAAAAGCTTAAATCAGACGAAAAAACTTCTGTGAATTGGAAGTTTTAATGTATATCAGATATGCATTTTTTCTGGATTTTTACATAACTCACACTTAATATTATTTCCAGTTTTAGGGGGGTTTTCTTGAGTCTGACTCTTGTGCTTCTTAAGAATATTTCGCAGATATCCTTGCTAACTTACTTTGGCTGTGTGAATTGGTTTGTCATGCATGACTGTTCACCGCTGAAATTGTTGAAGCAAATTGAAATGCACTGTTAGGTCAGATAATTGATTGCCAGCTACAGTGACTCTGATTGTGTTTTACAGAAAATACCTTTTGAATTGACGGGAAATTGATCATTATTCACTTAACCTCTTAAAAGCCCAAAGGTCTAAGAACAAAGAAATGATTTGTAGACAAAATAATTACAGAACGAGGAATTAATTCTGTTTCTTTTCATTCTTTTAGGGTGATAAGTCTGTCAGAGTGATGCGCTCGCTTTTGGCAGCCCAGCAGACATTTGTAGATCGGTTGGTTCATGTAATGAAGGCAGTGCAGCGTGAAAGTGGGAATCGTAAGAAAAAGGTAACTAAAGGTTTGAAAAGCCTGTCTGTGGCTTAAATTTGACAATGGGTAGGAATGTTAGCTTTTCATTCCAGTTCCTTAGTGCTGAGATCTATAACAGATTTCCATCCTTCCGTAATAATTTTGGTTAACTGTGAACAAACTTTGGAAAGGTTTTGATAGTTCAAAGTTCTAAAGGGCGTTCAAAGTTTGTAGATAGAACAAAAGAAGAGGCCTTTGAGAACACTCACGGGGCGTTTTGGCCAAAGAAAGATATGAGCATAATTAAATAATTGGTGATGCAACTGAACATGTTTGGGAGAAATGGGAGAGTACCAAGTTGTTGTCATATGAGCAATATGCCAGGATAGATAGTGAGAATCGGTTCACAGCAAGGCTTCATTTGTGCCAAGAGCAACAAAACTATTCTTCTATAAGATACATGTTTACCAGAGCTCACCTTTCTGTTGGATTTTCAGGAGGAGGCTTTCTTTATACATTGTAAGCAGCTTTGTCCTTCTTAGTTAAAGTGTTTTAAGTGTCAGGCAGGTGTGGGAAAGAAAGTGGAAATTTCAGAGGGATTTCTATTTGTGTATAACCTTTTCCTTTGACACACATCAGTATTTTCAAACATGAGATTTTCACTGTGATGATTTCTTTAAATGCATAGAGTATATTTATGCAGAAAAGTAAAGCCCTTATTAACAAAAAGTGAGGCAACTTTTCTGTGTATCAGTAACAAAGATTAAAAGGACAATTTTTCAATTTGTGAGATTCTGTTCCTGTTGTGCATTGATAGTGTTCAACTGTATATTCTTTTAGGAAATTTCTGTAAAACTAAGAAACACATTGCTTCTACTTTTAGATTGCAGTCTAGCTAGCAGCAATTAACCACTAGAGCTATTCCTAATAGTTTTGGGCCTCCTTGGTGTCTGTTTGTGTCTGATATATTCAGCTAGGGAAAAGGCTAGAGACTTTTAATGTATTTGACCTTTATTATGTAGGACACCAAGTGTACTCAAAAAATTGGTGAGTTTTATGTTTCTTATAACTACAGATGTGGGAATGCCGAGCTAGTCTGGAAATCAGAGCAGTGCAAGCTATTGGCCATTTGGTTCCTTGGTGGTAGGGAATTCCTTGGTGGAATTGAGGGATATAAAGTTTCTGAGTTGGATTTGAATCAATTTCTGAAACATAACTAACATTTAATTTTGGTATGGAAAACAAATCATCCTGTGCTTTATGCTGGTAATTTAGAAGTCAGTTTTTTAAAGACTATTTTATTTGGAACTTAGAAAATTGCTTGACTATACTAACACCAGATGTAATATTTCCTTTGTTATTCAAATTACTACCAATTGAGAGTTTTTATTTCCCTTGGTAGTATGAGCGAAATCTTGATTCTTTGTACGGATAAAGAATTGAATTAATTTAATATTTGTTAGTAATGCATCCTTTGTTTATGGACTTCTATATACTTAGTATGTGTTTTATGTTTTGTGAGGTTTTTTCTTAAACAAATTTTCATTCTTTTAGAATGAGAGACTTCAGGCACTGTTGGCTGATAATGAAAAGATGAATTTAGCAGATATGGAACTTATTCCACTTCCTCTGGAACCTCAGGTGAAAATTAAAGGAATAATCCCTGAAAAAGCCACACTCTTCAAGGTAAATGAAAGCTTCTGAACAGCTGAAATACAAACAAGTCTTGTGAATCCTAATCTTAGAAACATCAGTTGAAAGATTTAAAGGGACAGGCATAGTCAAGGCAAAATGCAGCTGTATCATGCTCTTAAAGTGGTTAAGTAACTCCTTATTTTCTTTTGTTTCTCAATTTAAATTTTTAAACTTTAAAGCAGCTTTTATAATAGTGATACAGAATTAAGAAGTTCAGAATTTCCCAGAGTTTTGTTCCTGTGTTCAACAGAAGTACCACTTTAAGATGAAAATCATGTAAATGAAGGCAGGTATGCTGTGGCTCATTTAGATCTGTGGGTCTATTCCATTGCTTAAAAAAAGTTGAGTTCATAGAGAATGGAAAGCACTATGGTGGTCCATTTCATGCAATTGCAGTCAGCCTGACAGGTAAATCCTATATCCCTGTGGTTGGTAATTCCTTAAACCAAGCTGTAGCAGCTGCTTATTACCATAAAACAGCCAATGTCCTGTTGAAAGGGCTTATTTTGTTTATTTTACTGCTTGAAATGTAAGTTAATTCTTGCAGCGTTATTACCTGTGCTCAGTGGTGTTGGGCCATTTTATAAATTTGCATTCAATTCCTATAGGTGACTGCAGTATAATTTTAGGATAAGCAAAATTTGCTGTACAAGTCAGACCTATGTCCTAGAGACCTTTGTCTGCCAGTTAAAAAATTCATGCAGGCTGCTGTGACAACCAGTGTTAAATCTGTCATCTGTAATAGGTCCTAGCTTTATTATGCACAGTAGTTTCATCAGACTTCTTGTTGACTATGTTGTAATTTGAGTTTACTTAAAATCAGACATGAATACTTTTTGCTTAGTTTTCTACCAGTTTTAGCTTACTTCTTCCTGTCTCAAATTAATTCATTTGAAGCATAGGCTTCTGCAGTTGCATGCACCTTTGGTTGGAGGCAACATTGAAAGGATTTTCTCAGGAGAATAAACTTTTGCAAACTCAAATCATCATTTTGTGTGATTATGATTTAAGAGTCAGGGAAAGAATGTGGACAAGATTGCTGGAACAGCAGCTAAATGTTTCCTGTCAATAATAATAGCTGAAGTTCTTTGGGACAAACTCAAGGCAGTCTTTTACATTTTGGTCTTCTGTAGCTATGCAAAAAATGTGAGATGTAACTTGTTTCAAAATCAGAGGTTTTTTTCCTTCTCCTAATTTTGACAGCTTACATATTTCCATTTAACATCTCATTCTGGGCTATGGGATAAAAACCAAATGGACTTGAAAAGGGAAGAATTACTAATTTTTGGTGTCCTTGGACATGACATTAGTTTGTCTAAGACTACATAAAGAATAATTTTGCCTTTACTTGTGGCACTTAAAAATTTTGTGGTATTAATTTGAAAATCTAATCTAACTGCTCAAGATTAAATTCTGTACCTCGATTTTTTTTGTTTGGTTTGCTGTGGAGGGAAGTGACTTGGTCAGTTGCAGTAGGTTATATAATTAATGTAGGTAATTTGTCCCCTTTGATCCATTTTACTTGGAGAAATTGCAAACAATTAAATGGGCTTTCTCAAACAATAATGTAAGAAGGCATTTTTGCTTTTGCTAAATAGATTTAAGGAAGCAATTAATTGTTTAAGATGACTTGCCCCTAGGAATTCTTTGCTGCTTATCCTGTAATTGTGTCGCTTTTTGATCTGATCAGTTTAAATTTGTTTTGTTTTGACCTTTTGCGTAGTGCTTCCTTTTTAATTGGAATTACATGCACACAGAAAAAAATTGAACGCTTCTTTCCTCTTCTGCTGTTGTGGGGTGCAGGGAGGGAGAATGTATCCTTGATAAAACAGGAAGGAAAACATTAAGGTATTTTTGTTTTTGAAATACAGTTGCACTGTTGGTAATTGGAAGTGGTACGCTCTAAACCATTGAGGCAATGCAAATACAAAGATTGTATTTCTGAGCTCCATATATCAGTGTGTTAATATGAGCACTCAAATAAACCAGCTTAGTGGTTTATATTTCCTTTTCCAGAGTGCCTTAATGCCTGCTCAGTTATTCTTCAAGACAGAAGATGGAGGCAAATATCCTGTAATTTTTAAACATGGCGATGATTTACGTCAAGATCAACTTATTCTTCAGATTATTTCACTCATGGATAAGGTGAGAATTATTAATCTACATCCTTGTCTCTCTGTTTTCTTGATTTTCCTTGTCAAAAGCAAGGCTGTTAAACACCATTAATGCAGCATCTATTGCTAATAATTCCAGAGTTCTCAGATCTCTAGGTGGCCTTTTTTCTTGTCTATCTAGACATGTAATTACGCTGTGTAGATTAAGGGGGAAAAAAAAAAAGTATTGCCTAACAGGCTTTTCACTCATTATCAGTTTCAGTGAAGAACAGTGGAGATCAATGTCCAGTACACATCCTTGTAGTAATACAATTTGCCTTTCTGTTGCATTCATCTTTGCTTTTGCGTATTGTTTTTTTCCCAGCTGTTAAGAAAAGAGAATCTGGATTTGAAGCTGACACCCTATAAAGTGCTGGCAACTAGTACAAAACACGGTATGAATATGTTTATTTCCTTAAAATACAGTATGGAGAAGAATCTCCTCCCTGTGTTATTAGTATGTAAGAAAGTCTTATTAGAGTGTAAGCCATGGAAGTACACAATCTGAGTCACCACACTATTCCATAGGTGACTCAAAGATCTTCATAAAAGAAGCGTGGTCTGGGGGCATAAGTGTGGGACAATCTGCAGTTAGCAATCTTTGGTGCTGGTTAAACAACTTAAGACTCCTATTATGACTAAACAACTTAAGACTCCTATTTAGAGATCTTTGCGTGAAATGGAGAAGAAAACCAAAAAAATCAAACTTGGCTACTTTTGGATACAATGGAAAAATATTTAGGAAGCCATCAACATACTTTCTCTTATCTTGAAAACTTGTAAAAACATACCTTTTGCATGTTAACTTGGTGATAATGACAAGTTGTTGTCAAAGTATTGAAGGCAGGAGATTAGAAAATCGGGCAAAAAAGTGGTTTTCATATGAGAAGAAGTAGCATGACTGTGTATTAGTTCTGTTCATTCTTAAACATGTATTACAAAATAGTTTGGAAGTTCCATGTATTGGAGATTTTCTCTTTCGTCTGTCTTCTGTCATAGGCTTCATGCAGTTTATTCCATCAGTACCAGTTGCAGAAGTTCTTGCTACTGAGGAAACTATACAGGTGCGTGATGGGGGAACTGTAAATTGTGTTTTGATCAAACAGTGTAAGCTGAAGGGTTAGATCTAGTGCAAAATTCTCTTAGTCTCTTAGCTGATTTTTTGATCTGTTAGAAGACAAATTACAGCTGGAAACATTTAAGGTTATTACAGCAGATATTTAAAACGGTATACGTAAATGACCACTGGAGTATCTCATGTTCTAAAAGTAACACTATTTAAATAAATTACAGTGGAGTTTAGTTATTATATTGAAATCCCAAGTTTGCTGTAATGATGAATGGAAGATACCTGATACTTTTTGCAGCATGTTTTGTTTCAGAGTGTCTTTCATTCATTTGAGCTTGTCAAAATTGTTTTGATTAGTTATTTTATTTTTTTGATGAAACAACTGAATAATTTATTCATATAATTTATGAAGCCTGTTCCTCCTCAATAGTGGATGTGTAGGTACTGTAACTTGGTTTTGTTAGCAGATTTTCTTAATTCTCATGGATTTGACTGGGGACACACAACTGAATAGTGGCACATAAAAACTCATACTGATTTCAAGCACAGCACATAAGCTAGGTAGCAGAGCTGAGCTGGTTGAGATAAATATAGCTGGATAAAAACCCACCAAATTGCTATATAAGGTGGGTAGCTAATAGGTTTTTAATGAAAGTAGAGCGTATTTATTTGGGCTTGATTTGTCACTGTAGCTTTTTTCCTCTTTTGTAGATGATATTGAAGTTTGCTTTTTTTTTTTGTAGCTCAGTAGCTGTGAGTCCAATCAATCTAGTACTCAGCTCCTATTGTAACATATGTTAAAAATTCGAATATTTAAATTGATTATCATTTGTTTGACAAATAAGTTTACCAAATACTTCTCGCATATAAAAAATGCTTATCACTAATCAGTGATGAGCATCAAGGTACATAAGTTGGGGTTTTTTTAGCTTTCCATTCCATAGAGGTTTAATAAGGTACATCTGCACAGTCAATAACTTTACAGATTATAAAGTGCTTTCTTGACAATCCTTTGTAATCTTGGAAGCGTACTATTCGTCATTTTAGTCCATTACATGCTTTTATAAAATAAATGTTTAGAAATGCCTGTGAAACTGTTATTTTTCAATTACTTACACATCATATTATGACTGGAAATAGGTGCCCTATTGTTTCAGACGTAGGGAGAAATTATTCCTGTGAAGAATTATTAAACTAAATGGACAGTACACCAAAAGAGTAAGTTTTTCTGTGCTGAGACATGATAAAATAGCTGGACATTGTAGGCCCAGGAAATGAAAAGTAGTTGAGCGCTTTTAGGTGTTGTGAAATTTTGGTTTACTTTTTTTTTGGAAACGTTGATTTTGGACTTCAGAGCTGTTCTAGTAAAGATGAGAACTTTATATAACTTCTACATTAACTATTAAAAAGATTTAAAGCCAGTAAACTGGTTCTGGCTGGTGAAATGCAGATCTGCAGAAAAGAAGAGGTGTTTTCGTGTTTCATGAAATTGCATTTCATGTTCATTTACATAAGGGTCTTAGTTTTTCATTATGATTTTAGTAGCTTACATGCCATCCAGAGGACTACCACACTCCTCTCACAGTGCTTCCTTAGATTGTGCTTACTAGAAGAAACTTGGCTTAGGCTTGGACATAACTGAGTTTTCTCTTAGTCAAGACCAATAAGAGTTTTCTTCTGTCTGATGGGAGGATTGTTTGGCCCTGTCCACATTTCACAGGAAATTCGAATTTTCCATTTGATGACTTAGGCTTATTTTTTTTAAAAACTCACTATCAGCAGTAGGTTTGATTGAGGAAGGGAGACATATAAGGATGATAAACCCTGTAACAGCGTGCTCCCCTAATGTAGTTATAAAGCAGGACTGTTAATCCTGTTTTGGTTTTTTGTTGATATGACCTAAACAGTTTGCTTTGGAAGTATTGTCACTTATAGTTACTGATTAGTAACTTTTGAGTGCATTGTTAATTTTCTAAAACATTTAATAAAGGAAACAGCTTTTCAGTTTCTGTGTTGAGTATAAGATTGTGTTGATTGAGACAGAATATAAATAAAGTGATGTTAAATTAGATCTTACAAGGTGTTTTGGGGGTGATTGTTAGTTTAACAAATTGTAATAGTGTCCATGTGTGGTCTTGATTAAAATATTTTTTTTTCCTAAAGACCCAGTTTCGTATCATTTGGAATAACTAAATATCTTCATGGCATTCTCTCCAGAACTTCTTCAGAAAACATGCCCCTAGTGAGACTGGTCCTTATGGAATCAGCGCAGAGGTGATGGACACATATGTTAAGAGCTGTGGTGAGTTACAGTCTAACAACTGGTAACTTCTTAGGGGAAGTCTGTAGGGTGTGGTGGATGAGGTATTAAGATATTTCAGTTTAGGTGGCTGCAAGCAGGGCACTGTGCACATATGTACTTGCTATCAGAAATGCAGTGAATCATTTTAAGCCTGGCATGTCACACACAAGTCTGCTCTTGGTGGCTCTTAAAGGAGAGTATGAGTTAAATACTCTCTGCTTGCCAACAATAATCTTATCTCTGCCTTCTCTATATTGTCAGTTGGGGTCTTCATAATGCAGGGACATGTAAAGCATTTATATGATAAACCATCTGTATCAAAATTCTGATTGGTTTTGAAAACATAAGGCTTTTAGGGGCTCTGCCTACATTTGTATGTAAAGAGAAAGTGGTAGTGTAGTTCACATTCAGTAAACTGATGACTGTGTTAAAGTATCACATTTGCTGTCCATAAAATTAAAACATCCCTTCATTCTAACAAAACAAAAAAATCTAAAAGAGTATTCAGGTGTGACTCCACAATATCTTCTCCTCTGCCCTTCTCTTTTTGATGGTGCAGTCTTTCTTCAACTTGTGTGGTGCTTCAAGCTCTTCTGGTTAGTGGGTGAAAGCAACAATTAAAACAGTTTGCTCTTTATCACTGATAATTTTGTGAATGCTGCTGACATGGTTATCCAGGCACATATTAATGCCTAATACTTGTTTACTGTGGCCTTATAATAGCTTCAGTTCAAAATGTATACGTTCACTTTATTTAAAGTATTTCAACTTCTTTTGAAGTACCTTTATCATAATATTAAGCTAATTTAGTCTTTCAGTGTTAGGCATGCAATTGTATAGTGAGAAATTAAAATCTGGACAGTAGTGAAAAAGTTCCAGAGTTTTAGTTCTTCAAATGTTCTTCATAGTGCTGATAATCTTGATTATTTTTCACCAGAACCTCTCCTGCCCCAAGTCTCTGTGGTATATTTATTGCTAGTGAACTAGAGCTAAGATGATGTAATACGCTGTTGTTAATTGTGTGGAACTTGTTGCTCTCCAGGAAAGGTACTCACACTGATGTTTACAATTTACCTGTTACAGCTGGTTATTGTGTGATTACTTACATCCTTGGAGTTGGAGATAGACATCTGGATAATCTGTTGCTAACAAAAACAGGTAATTCTTTTCAGCAATATAATTTTATAGCAACAGTTTAATTTCTAATGTGTTGGTACTTTTTTGTTGCATTTTCCTTGTGAATATAACCCTCTGAGTATTGCAGACTAGATTGTATTTTATATTATAAGTTATATTGTCTCATTTAAGGTAATATTTGCTCCAGTGTGTAATCAGAAGATGATTTCTTAACTAGAAGAAATGAAAGAATTGAAAATAAAACTTCTTTAACGATTATAATCACTGCTTTGGGATAGAGGAAATTTCAATTGTTGTCATTTAAAATGAGATTATGTGTAGCTGCATAAGCTTCACAAAGTTTTGACAAATAACATTTCTTGTAGAGGAAAGTCTTTTGGAATTTTTATTTGGCTTATTTTTACTTGCTTGCTTACTTTTGAACTACAGCTTCCCTAGGAGTTCTGATTGCTTGAATGCCTTCATTGCATAGTGGTGGAGAATTAAGAGTTATGGTTAAGTGTTTATTATGAAGTGAAACATTTATTGAATGAGAAACGTTTAAATAAAAAATGTTATTTGGAAAAAGAGACCCATCCACATGGAAGGCTTGTTAGTTACAGGTAAGGCTGAAGCATATACTGCTTTTAAGCCTTATAGTCTGTCTGAAAGAGCAGAAAATTAACAATTGGCCTTCATTGCTCTTAAGCTCATGGAGGAACAACTAAAGCAAATGTATTTTACCTTATCTGTTTGAAAATATACAAAGTCATTTAAAGACCTGTCTTGAGAGGTCTCTCATTTGTCTGTGGTGGTGGGTATAAATCTTTCCAAAGCAGGCTCTGCTTGCATGCTGAGAGCAGTAATAGTTCAGTGTTTTGGTCTGGGGTAAAGTGCATCTTACCTGTCTGTGCTAAGAAGTACAGCACTGTGGTTTAACTGGAAGAATTTGGGGAGTACAGCAGAGGGCAGTGCGCATCCATCGTACGTTGCAAGTCTGAAAACCCACGGTCTGCCACAAACTGAGAGCTTTTGTGAACTATCAAGAGAAATCCTTATGTTCCACATTTCTAAGTACAACAAAGAATTGCTAGCAAGGCCTGTTTCTTGCTGCAGAGAATCCCGTAGCCTTAAGTTGGTAAAAGCTAATTTCATTCTTCTCTTGAGCAATGTATGCTTCAACTACCTCTTTCAAAATCATATGACTTGGTATACATCCTTTCTTGATAGTATTTATTTAATGAATTGAAGGTTTTCAGTAGGCTAAAGAATGCTGAGTACCAGCCGTGGTTCACATGTTTCTTATATATCACTACGGTTTTTTTGGCTCCACCTTTCAGTTTGGTGAAAGTGGCCACATCTGTTGGACTCCTTCCAATAGAATTAGTGCATCATCTTGTAACATACAGATGTCTATGCTTAGAATAGATACAGTATAATTTAAATATTAAGCACTAGATACAGAAGTCTATAAAAACATTGTTAGAAGTGTGGTTTTTTTGCATGAGATGTCAGTTATCTAATTAAATAATTTCTCTTGTCTTTCATGACTCTTTTATGCCTATAGTTCTAGAAATAGAGTCACTTTTTTGTAGGAGTAGTCTTGAAGAAGACATCTGGATTTTCTGGTTTTTAAGTGCTGTTTCATTATACTTCAAGGACAGCTGTAGAAGTGTGTTTGGAAGGAGATGAGCATAGCCTTCAGTCAAAACATCCTTATCTGTCAGTAATGTTTAAAATTACAAAAAGGCTTATCAGTTTCATAAATGTATCTTGGCTGATAACCCAAAAGTCACATTATAAACTCAGTACTGCATGACAGGGATATTTATTTTCTCTGAAAACTTTGAACTTTTTGCTTCTCATGGAGACAAAATACATTTTCAATTGCTCTATTATTAACATCTGTTTCTAAATCTGTACCAGATATTACTGGGATTTGTAGATAACAAGACGCTATTTGTCAGATGTATGCCCAGGTTTAGACAACATCAATGCCTTCTTTTAGGATTACAGACTGATTTATATATTGAAACTGGCATCTGATTTAACAGCTAACATTCCTTTAGTTGCCTTGGAAGAAAGATCTGGGTGGTTGTGAATCTGGATTGTTATATACAAGGTGTAGCATGTTCAGTTAACTTCCATGGGATATGCACCAGGCTAGTATATTGCAATTATGCCATGCCTTCCCCTGAGAACACTTTGTTCTGCAGTTCTTACACTCTCTGATTTGATTGTAGATTCAGAATCTAGGTACTAATAAAATATCCAGATATGGATGTCTTCATATTTGCAAGGCAGTCAGTAGAGTCATAAGGAGAGTTAGAAGGTATTTCAGCTTTCAGGTGAAGTCTCCTGTTCTGTTAGAGGTTTCTTAGTAATTTCAACTTGCTTTATAGACATGCGGAAGTTTCACAAAGGTCCAGGCTATGTGTAGATATTGTAAGATATCTTAGACATTCAAATTACTTTCTTGATAGCAATGCTCATGTATGTGTCTGACCAATTTATTCTCACCCTTGTGCAGGCCAGCTTATCTTTCAGTAACCTCTGGTCACCTGCATGAAAATGCAAGTTCCTATTATGAGTGCCCAAAGTCAGTGGCTTTGACCTGACCCATACACTTGCTCTGTAGCAGGAGGGAAAATTGCTATGTGAATAAAATTAGGTTATTAATATCTAAGAGTAGGTCAAAGACTGGGTGCTCAGAGCATGAAAATCACATTTGCTTTTGGCATCACGTGTAAATAGATGAAAGAAATGGACTGTCTTGTCATTTAATTCTTAGAGGTAGAACTGTGGTCACATTTATTCTTCAGTCTTGGCTAGAAAGTGTTGTCAGGAAAGAGGGCAAAGACCTGAAGAGATTCATATATGAAATGACAGCATGTATTTGTACTTGCTGTGTTTTTCAGACAAAAAAATCTATCTCAGAGTAAGTATGAGATAGTAGAAATGGAACACCTGCAGGATTCAAACATTCACTCTAATTCAGTACTTAGAGAAATAAATTGTTAAATACATTTATTAATGTTGCAAAATACTATAGCATGGAAAATACAATTTTTAAAGATATTTTTCAATGTTACTGGTCTTAGTAGAGGGACATCCTTACTTTTTTTAAAAAATAAAAACTAATGCATACTTTTGTCCTTTAGATTTCTTTTGATCTGCTAAAACACTTTCTGTTCTAGATACCTTGAACAGTATTTGTCATCTAGTTATAAATATCAGACCTGTTTTATTCTTAAAATATGCCTGAGTAGAATGTATTTTAAGAATGGACAGGTTGGGGGAGGGAGGTGAGTTATAATGCTTGTGACAAACTGGGCTCTTACCAGTTACATGGGTGACAGTGTTAAACTTCACCTCCACATGTTGCTGCATGCTGACTTCAAATCTGTATCCTGCATAAGTTCTTAAAAATTCACATTACTTTCATTGCTGTGTAGTCTTGGAAAAATTGTAAGATACTGCTGCTGAAAATTATTACAATAAATTAGGCATTCTGATTTTTTCATCATGGCAATGGTCTGCGAGCAAAAGAGAAATTTTTACAGTAACATCAGAATTTGCAAGGAAAGCCAGAAAAACAGCCCATCCATCCAGTCATTTTCATCAGAGGAGTTTTTAGTTTTATTTTTATTGCTTCAAATTTAAAATAGGAGTTCAGTTAAAATAATCACTAAATTGTACATTTTTTATATGGGCTAAGTTAAAATAATGATGTTGCTTGAAGGCTACAAAGAAATAATGGAATTTTGGGCTGTTTTGATTGGTTGTTTTTTTTCTTCCCCAACAATGTGAACAGAGTAGTTTGAAATAATTTGCTTTTTTACTGTTAAGAGACAATTGCCATCAGACTTACTTTGTTTCAGTAATTGCATCAAATTTGTTCTGTCCTCTGTGGTTTTTTTAAGGTTTTGAGAGTGTTGGCTGGTTTTCAGTGGTTTTTCGTAGCAAAATGAAACAATTTCTGTGCTGCTCTATAGGAACTTTCTCCTGTATTAAAATCTAGATATTAGCAGTGAAAGTGATGGACAGATTACCCTCTCCAGCTGCAGTCAGGTGTTACTGGCTATTGCAAGCACCAGATACCAATTTTTATTCTCTACAGGTCAATGCTTCACTTAATCAAACACTCTCAAGGCTGAAGAGAAGTCAGATGGACTTTGAAATCTCTGATGGCCTGACTGGTCGTCAGGGTAACTTCCATGTTTTGTGCCATATCCTTGAAGTCTCCAATGGCCTGCACTCTTTATTCCATATGAAAAACAAGTGTTGAGTGGAAAAAGGCAGTCAAACTCATAGAACAGTATAATGAAAAATTAATAATTAATAAAAAAGAGCTCAAAAGTATCCAACAGTATCAGCTTTTAGGTTTTGAAATCAATAATTTTATATATATATGCTGAGTACTCCTGGAAACTTCTCATCTTCTTCCAGTCAGTAAATGCTTTGTGTCTTGCTTTTTCTACAGTAAAATAAATGGGGAGGGCAGGGTGATTCCTAGTGCATTGTTTTTAAAAATGAGATTCACCTGTTTCACCTGTTGTCTTAAGTAACTCTTGGTTTTAGATTAAGTCATGACTGAAACAAACAAAAAAACCCCTCACCTTTATGATTTAGCACTCATTTGGGAACAGTAGTAAACCAAAGTAGAAGTCCAGTTTTGTCTGTAATTTATAGGCGTGTCTAAAGATTAGGAGCCCTTTCAATTAAGATGTAATAAATAGAAGAAATTGGATCATAGTAAAGCATGGTGGTCTAAGAGATAGAAGTGTATGTGTTATGACATATGCAGTGTATTGATGGAAGGACATGTAATTGCTTTGTAAAGCATGGTAGTTCAAAGCCTTTAGGAAAAGTTGTATTGCACAAAATTCACATGAAGGCTGGATTAGTGGGAGGGTAGGTGATTACTGTATATAAATGTCATTATATGAGTATGAACTGTTTCAGTTCAGAAGTGTCTGAAACAGGTTGTAGAGAGACCATCCCTGGGGATACTCAGAAACTGTCTGGACATGGCCCTGGCTAAGGCACCTGGCTCTGAGTGTCTCAGCTTAAACAGGGGGTTGGACCAGATGTCCTCCAGAGGTCCCCTTATTCTTGCAATTTGAGTTATGCTGAGTGAAAATTGTCACATTCATTAATATAATGAAAGTTGAATATTCAGTGTAGCACCCTGATACAAATGACACTTGGGATGATCATTTGAGATACTTAAAACTTTTTTTATCTTGGTATTAAAAGATTTGAAGTAATTGAGTTTATTAACTTAATAAATGTATTATTTATTAACATAAATAAGAATATAAATGTCACTTATTTTCAGTATTAAATATATAGGAAATTTAATTTGTCCAAAGCAGACTTCTTCCTCACTTGTTCAGTTGTTAAGACCTGGAGGGTTACACGAATCAGGTTCTATTGTAGAAATCTCTAGACCTTCAGTGTCCCCTCAGGCTGCAACTTTGTGCAGGCACCAAGGAGAG
The DNA here is from genome assembly GCA_034336665.1 of Luscinia megarhynchos. Taxonomy (NCBI): domain Eukaryota; kingdom Metazoa; phylum Chordata; class Aves; order Passeriformes; family Muscicapidae; genus Luscinia; species Luscinia megarhynchos. The sequence continues at coordinate 3,847,956 of CM067592.1, read as the reverse complement.
CCTTTTGTTCATGTTCTGTAACATGGTGTGCTGGTTTAATCTTTCAGAAGCTGAATTAAAAATATTCAAATCTGTGTTTAGGAGACAGGTTTTTAAAGGCTTTAAAAACATTTATTTAAATACAAGCTTGTACATATAGTTTAAGTTAGCCTAAAAACCAGCTGAATCTTGAAATACAGCTAGAAAGCCTATAATGTTAGTGCAGGATGGCCTCATCTCACTTTCTAAGTGTCTATCACTCAACTATTGGAAATATTTTTTAATGTTTTAGATGTCTTTGTTACCAATGTAAATTATTAATTATCATCTTTTATTCCTTATCTCCAGAGCAAACTGAAAAAAAAAATTTACTTGTACAAGAGTTACTGTTTTATTCAAAATGTTGTCTCTTGACTTTTCAAAGTTTGAATAAGTGAACAGAAAGCTGGTCCCCAGAACTTCTTTGGTAAACATGTTTTCTAGCTTAATGATGGAAGAGTTATGTATGTGCTTACCTCAAAAATTTGGTGTACAAAAATGAGCTCTAAAAGAATCTCCTGTACCAGCCCAGAAAGAATGTATTGAAGGAAGGCTTTTTAACAGTACCATTAATTATGCAAATTCTAATGGTTGTAGCATTTATCAGTCAGCAAATATTTTGCCTCTTGTTCAGGATACTTGTGATCTCTCTTTGAAATTGGACTGTCATGGAATTTGTTTCTTGGATTGAAGGTGAATCCTTATGATAGATCTCAAAAAGCGTTTTCTATTGATGCTACATTATCATTCAATGAAACAGTCAGAGATGGGTGATTAACTGAAAAATATGACTGCTTCATTTTTTTTCCAACAGCACTGAGAACATAATCTTATGAAATCTTAAAATGAATACACATGCTGCAGGTTAAAATACCCCATAGCAAATACACCCCTGTCTGTAATGCTGCTCAGTTCCATAATTCTGAAACAAGACTCTATCTTCTGTGCTGTGTTTGTCTAGATAACAATCATGCTAATAATTTTCTACCTTCTTGTTTAAAAGATCTTCTATCTTGTATCTGCATGCATATCTGCAATTCACCATCTTTTTGTATTGTAGTTGTGGTGTGGCTCAAGTCATTGCTTAAATTACACATTCCAAACTGAAAATTAATTTGCAAAACATATTCAGAGACTTTTTTTAGCTGTTAGTATTTAACTGAGTGAAGATTATTCCTAAAAAAAAAGGCTGCCTAAGAATTATGAATTGTTTTACTTTTATTTCTATTAACATAATTTTTTGTGTTTGTAAAATATCTATTCCTCAGTTAATCTAAATATTTTAGGTTTTTCGAAGTTGCTGGTAACTGAAGTTTACCAAGGGAGGTTTAGTTGTTCATTTTGCCACCAATAACACCTCGTGCATAGTTCAGTAATATTGGAAGAGAGCACTGAATTCTCCCCAGTTAATGTGTGAGCATTATGGTGAGCAGCATGGCAGGCTCTTGACAGGAAGGGCAATTGCCTTGTGCATTTGAAGAGAGGAGGCATATACAAGTTTTTGTTGAGTTAATGTGGCAGAAGTGTTCTAAATGCAGTCAAGCGGAGAAGGGAATAGTAGTGACCAAGTGATGCCATTTATTTTAGTAGTGAAAAATGGTATGACAAACTTTTTGGTGGATTTGAAGTCCAGTTTCAAATTTAAAGTTGTAGTGATGTTTCTTCAGCGTTATTCAAAACCATTGATAATTTTTTACCCTACTTGAACAACTCAAAAGACTTTGAAACAGCATTGAACTCTTCTTAACTGTTCAGTGGCTTTGAAAGGTTTATAGGATTATGAGTCTTACTTTCTCTTTGTTACATTAGTTCTATGTTAAATTTATCATGTTTCATGCCACAGCAATCAAATGCGAAACACACATTAGGTATTATTATTTAAATTTGCTAACAAATTATAAAGAAGGTGCAAAGAATTAGTAGTATCCATTATGTAAACTATGCATTTAATATCTACTGACCAGTTTCACTATTGGTTCAGTCCTTATGAATATACTCCACATGTTTAAAAATCAAAAAAGCAAGAAAAGCAATCTTGTTGGTACTCTATGAATTTGAAATCAGCTTTTCTTCTTTAAAGCCATCATTTCCAGTTAACAACTGAAATACCTTACAGAAGGGAAACTGCTTACTATCTTCTTAATGATTCTGTTTTTCCAAGTTTTGCGCCAAGAAAATGATGCAAAAGCATTATGTGCAGTGTTTGCCTTTCCTTCTTCTAGGTAAACTGTTTCACATTGACTTTGGTTATATTTTGGGCCGGGACCCCAAGCCCCTTCCTCCCCCGATGAAGCTGAACAAGGAGATGGTGGAAGGCATGGGAGGCACCCAGAGTGAGCAGTACCAGGAGTTCCGTAAGCAGTGCTACACAGCCTTTCTCCACCTCCGCAGGTAACAGCACTGGGTTTGTGCCAAAACTCATTAGAGCCACTCCAAAGCAGGAGAGGAGATGAGTAAATGAATTGCTGAAGTGTTTCTGTTGAAAATTCAGAGCTTGTTCAAATGTGATCACAAGAATTTGTGTGAAAGGAAGGAATGAAAACATCGCAGTGTTGGTGTAATGTGGAGGCTGAATGTAATGCTTCAAGTTAAAGCCCCCAATTTTGCTTGTTTAATAACTTAAATAGCTTCATTTCATAATTCAAGTGGGATATTAAATTGTATCTCTTTTTGGGTATATTTTTGCCCTTAAGCTTCTTTACCTCTGATTACTGATGATCAAGGAACTGTCATTTTAATTTAAGTCATTACTCATTTGCTGCTTTATCCTCCTCCAGTTTAAATTAGTGATGATCAAATTCTTTGGCTTGAAGATGACACACACATATGCTTAGTTCAGTTCAGCTCCAGTGGGACAAAAATTAGCAACTTGTAGTGACAATCAAGCATGTTAGAAATTTCTTTAAATTCCCAGAATTGTGGCAGCTGAAAACACTTTGGAGTCTGATGTCTGTGAAACAGCGGATCTTTCTTTTAAATTTGGAATCAGCTTCATTCTTTTGCAGTGACTGTGTTACTTACCCATCAACTTTCTGAGCCAAGTAGCTCATTTTTGTTCTGTTTGAACAGAACACAGGTAAGCACTCATGGTCTGTCCAGGCATTTGATTTAGCACATCTTCAATGAAGAGGAAAGATTTTCATTTTAATATCGAAATTGCCTAATGGAAACCTTCAAACGTGTAAGAAATTGGTATTATGGTAAGCTTATGTGAAAAGTACCTGGAATATAGAAAGCAGCCAGTGATACAAAATAAAATGCTGCATGTAGTTCTTCAGCTGATAAAAGGAGGAAGACTAAGGAGTTGGTCCAGGAACTGACATTATTAATGGGTTAAAAAGCTGTTCAACAATTTGAAGAAATAGTGGCATGTTATCAGCAAGCAATATTTGTGGCTTCAGAGAACAGTCCAACTTCTGAACTTTGCTTAAAGCTGTTTAGTAATACTTTATTTCTTATTTGTCATGTACTTGAGTTATTGTCATTGTTTAAACCTAACTGTTTCAGTGGAAAAGTCTGTTATGTCAGTGAAAGATTATTAATTGAATTAATTTATGTAATGATTTGCTACAAAGATCATCATTACATGTGTAGTATAGTGGTAATTTGCGTATACAACTCAACTGTAAATCAAGAGGGTTTCATTTTTAATGTCTGGAATTGTAGTTGTAATTATAGTATCGCCAATATTTGCTCACTTTATTGGACAAGATTTTTAAATGGTTCTTGATAAATATCCTTAAGGCTTCAACAACAATACTGTATGATAATATTCAAATTACTGTAACTATTACTTTAAGCAGCTATAATGAAAAATATTTAAGATTACTTGTTAAAAAATAATCATGTGGAACATGTAGAACACTTTAGGTTTAACAGTTCTGCATATTGACAGAAACTCACTCACAGACACATTTTCTGGCCAAGTAGTGTGAAATCATAACCTCTGATAGCTAAGACAAAATGCAGACTCTGTCATCTCTGTCAGATTGTGCTTTAATTTAGTTATTTATTTCCCTGGGAAGTAGACAGTTCTCTGCATAGTTCAAGTACTGTATCTTGGTGAATCAGGATTCCTGGTGGAATCGATGTTGCATAATAAAAAAAAAAAGTAAGAAATTGTAAAGTTACAAGTGAAAGAATAGTTCTGTCCATTGTTTCAGGCTGTAAGAAGTTTGCCATATGGTCATTATTGTATATTCTTTAGTTAGTTTGGGGGATTTTTTTGGCGAATAGGAATAAGGAGATGCTTTCTACTTTTTTGAGCAACAGTAATCAGTCTTGTGTGTTTGTCAGCAGTGCTGTAGTGAAGGAGCAGCTGCTGCGTTCTGAATGTGTTGCAGGGCAAATTGTGGTTGTCAGCAGGACTTGCATATTCACTTGGGCTGTAGCAGTCTTTTAGGCTTTCATTGTACATGTTGAGCCTGTTTAAAGATGTTTAAATCCTGCTACATGTCAGCATTTCCTCTCCACCAAGAATTTCCTGCTCTACACCTGCTCTATTACCTGCTTCAGCAGGTTCCATTATATCACAAAACTGATCATTTGTCCCAATTCTCTGCTCAAGGAGGGTCATCCCAGAGCGCATGGCAAGTTATGTTCAGAATGTTCTGGAATATCTGCACTGAGAGAGACTCTACCCCTCTCTGGGCAATCTGTGGCAACAAAGAATCCAGTCAGAGCATTTCAGAATTTTTTTCCAGAGTGAGGCTTTAAATTTTGTTCCTTTTGAGTAAGGGTGTCTAAGTTTGGACAAACTTAGGGAAAAAACCCCCAGAAGAGCTTCCCAGGAAATAAACCCCCAATTTTTTATTCCACTGGACTTAAGAAAAAAAAATTTCACTCAGGGGGAAAAGTGGAAAAAACCTATTTATTAACACATACAAGAGGAACACTTCCCAGCACAGACTCAGATGACAAAAAAAGTTTTTACCGAGAGAGAGAGAAACTTGGATGCTTTGATCTTTACTAGAAGGGCGAAATGCTTCTCTGGCCGGTGTCCAGAGGCAGGCCACAGGGTTCCTCTGGAGCTGGTGCTGAATCCTGGGGGGTGAGGGGGAGAAGGGAGAGGGGGAGAGAGAGAAAGGAAAAAAACAGCCAGAATAGCCAGCAAGCCTTAAATAGCAGCGAGCTAAACCAAATAATTTAAGCAATATAAAGTCAAAAAAAAAAAAATTAAGCAAAAAACAGCTAACTAACAAACCAGGCCACGAGCCACCACCACAGCAGCGATAGCCACCCGCAGCAGCAGCCAGAGCCAAGTGCGCAGCCGCGCGATCCACCCCCCCCCAAGCCAAGCCCGCGGCAAACCAAGGCCATTCCGCAGAGCAGAGCTCAGGCGGCGCCTCCCCGGGAGCAGACAGCTTCATGGCCAAGGGGGGCAGGGTAAGGAGTTAGTCAAATCATCAACCCAGGACATTCCACCCCTTATCCCATATTGTGATCATTGACACACGATTGGGATATACACTCATTAAACACAATATGAACACTTTTTCTGACTTGCTCAAACCTTTAACATTTACATATTCCTTCTGTCTTATTTCACAGTCAGATTTTTCTGAGGTATATAGCGTGTTGTTTCATCTTTTTGCATTATTTACCAAGTACATTCAGGTTTTTGAGCAAAGGCAATCCCCCGAATGGGTTTGCCTGTACTCAGGGCAGGATTAATTTATACTGTCTTCTTTAGCAATCCTCTGACATGGGCCGCTGGGACTTTGTCTTTATTTACTGTATTAAGGCACTTAGATTGGGCAGGACCTGCTCGGTTGGTGGAACCTTGAGTGTTGACTAACTAAGTGGCCTTTGCCAAATGCTGCTCCCAATTTTTAAAGGATCCCCCACCCAATGCTTTTAAGGTGGTTTTTAACAATTTATTGTACCTTTTTACTTTACCTGCAGCTGGTGCATGGTAAGGGATGTGGTACACCCACTTAATACCGTGTTTTTTAGCTTAGGTGTTGACAAGGTTGTTTTTAAAATTAGTTTCATTGTTTGACTCGATTTTCTCCGGGGTACCATGCCTCCAAAGGACCTGTTTTTTCAGGCTTAGGATGGTGTTGTGGGCAGTAGCGTGAGATACAGGGTAAGTCTTCAACCATCCGGTGGTGGCTTTTACTATGGTTAGCACATAATGTTTGCCCTGGCGGGTTTGAGGCAGTGCGATGTAATTAATTTGCTAGGCCTCCCCATACCTGTACTTGAACCACCGTCCTTTATACTAGAGGGGCTTTACTCGCTTGGCCTGCTTGATGGCAGCGCAGGTGTCACAGTCATGAATAACTTGAGTAATGCTGTTTATGGTAAGAGTCACTTCTCGGTCTTGTGCCCACTTATAGGTGGCATCTCTTTCCTGATGGCCTGAGGCATTATGGGCCCATTGAGCCAGGAACAACTTTTCCTTATGTTTCTAATTTAAATTTATTTCCAATCCTCCTATTTTTGCTGCTTGATTTACTTGATGGTTATTTCGCTGTTTTTTATTAGCTTTACTTTTGGGGACATGGGCGTTCACATGGCGAACCTTCACGGGTAGCTTGTCTAACCGAGTAGCTATGTCTTTCTACTTTTCAGTAGCCCAGATTGGTTTTTTTCTACGCTGCCAGTTCGTCTTTTTCCATTTTTGCAGCCATCCCCACAAAGCGTTGGCTACCATCTAGGAATCAGTGTAAAGATAGAGCTTTGGCCACTTTTTTCTTTCGGCAATATTTAAAGCCAGTTGGACAGCTTTGAGTTTAGCGAATTGACTAGACCCTCTTTTTTCTTCAGTAGCTTTTGCAACTCGTCGTGTAGGGCTTTATACAGCTGCTTTCCATTTTCGATTTGTCTTTACAATGCGACAGGAACCGTCAGTGAACAGGGCATAGCAAATTTTCTCTGCCGGTAGCTGGTTGTAAGGTGGTGCTTCTTTAGCCCAGGTCACCGGTTTTTGTTCTTCATCTGTCACACCAAAACTTTCTTCCTCTGGCCAATTGGTAATTATTTTTAAGATTCCTGGGCGATTTAATTTCCCGATCCGGGTGCGCTGCGTAATGAGGGCTATTTACTTGCTTCATGTGGCACTGGTGGCATGGTGGGTGGAAGGAACCTTCCCACTGAACATTTACTCTAGCACTGGCAACTGGGGTGCCAGAAAGAGTTGTGCTTTTGTGCTAATTACTTCTGAAGCAGCTTGGACTCCCTCATAAGCAGCCAAGATTTTTTTTTTTGTCGGGGTATAATTGCTTTTAGACTCTCTGTAACTTTTGCTCCAGAATCCCAGGGGTCGGCCTCGGGTTTCACCTGGCACCTTTTGCCACAGACTTTAAGACAGACCGTGGTTTTTAGCTGCAGAGTAGAGCACATTTTTCACATCTGGCCCCGTCCTGACGGAGCTAAGAGCTACTGCATGGGCGATTTTTTGTTTAATCTGGATGAAGGCTTGTTGTTGTTCTGGGCCCCAATGAAAATTATTTTTCTTCCAAGTAACCTGGTAAAGAGGGCTTACAATTTGACTGTACTCGGGGATGTGCATTCTTTAAAAGCCTATAGCACCTAAGAAAGCTTGTGTCTCTTTTTTGTTAGTAGGTGGAGACATAGCTGTGATTTTATTAATAACATCAGTAGGAATTTGACGTTTTTTATTTTGCCACTTCACTTTTAGGAACTGGATTTCACGAGCAGGTCCCTTAACTTTATTTTTTTTGATGGCAAAACCGGCTTTAAGGAGAATTCGAATAATTTCTTCTCTTTTTTTAAACACTTCTTCTGCTGTGTTTTTCCACACAATGATGTCATCGATGTACTGCAAATGTTCTGGAGCTTTACTTTTTTTTCAGTGCAGCCTGGATCAGCCCATGGCAGATGGTGGGGCTGTGCTTCCACCCCTGGGGCAGTCGGTTCCAGGTGTACTGCACGCCCCTTTAGGAGAAAGCAAACTGCGGCCTGCATTCTGCTGCCAAAGGAATGGAGAAAAACGCATTGGCAATGTCAATGGTGGCATACCACCTTGCTGCCTTGGACTCCAGCTTGTACTGGAGCTCCAGCATGTCCGGCACGGCAGCGCTCAGCGGTGGGGTGACTTCATTCAATGCGCGGTAGTCCACAGTCAGTCTCCATTCTCCATCAGACTTGCGCACAGGCCAGATGGGGCTGTTGAAGGGTGAGTGGGTTTTGCTCACCACCCCTTGGCGCTCCAGCTCCCGGATTATCTTATGGATCGGGATCACAGCATCTCGAGTTGTTTTATATTGCCGACGATGTACTATTGAAGTGGCAATCGGTACCCTCTGCTCCTTTACTTTCAGGAGTTCCACGGCAATTGGATTTTCACATAGTTCGGGCAGGGTGTTTAATTGCTGGATTCTTTCCGCCATTACAGCCGCTATTCCAAATGCCCACTTGAAGCCTTTTGGGTCCTTAAAATACCCGCTTTGAAGGAAATTTATTTTTAAAATACACGGGGCCTCTAGGCCAGTCACAATCGGGTATCTCTTCCACTTTCTTACGGTTAGACTTATTTTTGCTTTCACTATGGTAAAGTCCTGCGATCCACCTGTTACACCAGCAATAGAAACGGTCTCTTCTCCGACACATCCTGATGGAAATATAGTACACTGTGCTTCAGTGTCCACTAAAGCTTTATACTTTTGTGGTTTCGATGTGCCAGGCCACCGAATCCACACGGTCCAAAACACTCGGTTTTCCCTGGCCTCACCCTGGCTAGAGGCAGGGCTTCTTTAAGCCTGTTTGTCTTTTTTGACGGGGGCATAGGTTTTAGAAGTTCTTTCAAGTGAATCGGACATGTCATTATCATCCTCCTCATATGTGGCACTGTGGTTCCGGGCGACTGGAGCTGCTCTCTTTCTGATGGAACTTTCTTGTTGAGCCTTGTCTTCCTTCAAATCACGCACTCGTCGTGCCAGAACAGCTGTGGGCTTTCTATCTTACCTTTTCATGTTTTCTCCGCAGTCACGCAAGAAAAACCACAACTCCGCACGTGGGGTGTACCTTCTCTCCTCAGCAGAGGAGCGTCTGCGTTGACTGCCAGGACGTCTGATTTGCACAGCTGAGATTTGGAGGAGATCCTCCTTGATTTTCTCTCTCAGCTTTTTATGGTTTTCCTTCAACTTATTCTTTAAGTTCTGTAAACGTGTTTCCACGGCTGCAATCCTGGCATGCGTTGGGCCATGCACAGCATCAGCGTACGCCCGAAGCTTCTTTGCCATATTAAGCACTGTCTCGTATGTGTCTTCTGGTTTTATGATTGCAAGAGCTGAGGCATAGTCAGATGGTCTAAGCCTTACAAGCTTCCTTCACATAATCGGTGTGCACGGTACTAGATTTGGATTTTTAGTTGTTACGTCATCTGAGAAAATAATTTCTGCCACTGCCATCTCTCTCAAACATTGGATTCCCTGCTCGATGGCTTTTTATCTGGTCTGCTGCATGTACAGGTTATCAGCGCAGAGATATCTTTGTGCCACACTGTCTAATACACGTGACTAGAGGCTTTGAGAATTAGCTCTCTTCATCATACTTTGATTGATGACTGGATCTTGAGACAGGGATCCCAAATGTCTCGCTTCCGTGCCATTTAGGGTGGTTGCTTCACCTGCCGCATCCCAAAGCCGGACCAGCCAACTAATTATGGATTCATTAGGTCGCTTTGTATAATTTTTTTTTAGACTACGAAGATTTTTCAGGGAAAAGGACTCATTATTAGTTTTTGATCTCTCATCAGTCACTTTAACTCCGGATTTTATATCAGGGGGAGTTGAAGGTTCTTCTCCTGCATCCTCATCATCATCATCCTCCACCGTCCGATCTGTTTTCTTTGTGCACTTTCTACTCTTGGTACTGGTAGCCACAGCCATAGGTTGAAGCTTGCTGTCTAATTTTGCCCCTGTTTTGGAGCCTGAGGTGTTAACTGCAGTCTGAGTAACTGGAATAGTAGCTACGTTATTTCCCTGTTCCCTCTCTTTTGTTTGTTGTCCTACACTATTTAACAGGGTTCGATAAGCGTACGCCAGAGCCCAGCTCACTGCAGTGATTCTTTTTTCTTAAGAATTGTCTTGACACTTTTCTTTTAAGTACTTTGCAGTCTTGACTGGGTTTTGAATTTGTTCAGATGAAAAATTCCAGATTATAGGTTCAGAAAACTCTTTTAGAATTTGGCCCAGTTCTTCCCATTTGCCACACTACTCAGAATTCTTCACACTCTGCTTTGCTACCGAATCAGGGGTTGTAACACCTGCATCCCTAGAAATCTCAGCTTTCATTCTGTATAAACTGCAGACAGTATAGAAAAAACTTACTAAATTAAATACTAGAAAGATGGTTTCCTTTATACTCAGGGAGAGCTGAACATTTTCTAACAGAGATGTAAATAATTCAGGGGTGAAGAAGGAAAATAAAGGCAAAAAATCCTCTTTGCTTGCTTTTCCTTTAATGAATTGAGTGCACTACACAAACCACGACTTGTACATCCCTGAAGTGGATTCTTACACCTTCATAAACTTCTGGCAGATCATTACAACCAAGCCTAGCCCAATGAGTATTTTGGTTAATACCCCTTTCATGAAAAAACTACGTGCTAGAGACAACACTGAGGCTATCTCTGAGTAAGAGAACAGGCCCAAAGACCACAGGGGTATTAAGATTTCAAAAAACTCTAAAGAGCAAACATACAGGCAGGCTTCCTATCCAAAAGACATCACGGCTTCAAAAAACATACTGATATCAATACAGGCAAATTAAAAACAAGTTGTTATTAAAGTTTTTTCCACTTTCTCCTTCCCCGTACGGGCCACCAAATAAGAAATGTCTAAGTTTGGACAAACTTAGGGAAAAAACCCCCAGAAGAGCTTCCCAGGAAATAAACCCCCAATTTTTTATTCCACTCGACTTAAGAAAAAAAAATTTCACTCAGGGGGAAAAGTGGAAAAAACCTATTTATTAACACATACAAGAGGAACACTTCCCAGCACAGACCCAGATGACAAAAAAAGTTTTTACCGAGAGAGAGAGAAACTTGGACGCTTCGATCTTCACTAGAAGGGCGAAACGCTTCTCTGGCCGGTGTCCAGAGGCAGGCCGCAGGGTTCCTCTGGAGCTGGTGCTGAATCCTGGGGGGTGAGGGGGAGAAGGGAGAGGGGGAGAGAGAGAAAGGAAAAAAACAGCCAGAATAGCCAGCAAGCCTTAAATAGCAGCGAGCTAAACCAAATAATTCAAGCAATATAAAGTCAAAAAAAAAAAATCAAGCAAAAAACAGCTAACTAACAAACCAGGCCACGAGCCACCACCACAGCAGCGATAGCCACCCGCAGCAGCAGCCAGAGCCAAGCGCGCAGCCGCGCGATCCACCCCCCCCCCCCCAAGCCAAGCCCGCGGCAAACCAAGGCCATTCCACAGAGCAGAGCCCAGGCGGCCCCTCCCCCGGGAGCAGACAGCTTCATGGCCAAGGGGGGCAGGGTGAGGAGTCAGTTAAATCATCAACCCAGGACAGGGTTTCCCCTTCATTAATCCTGTGAGAAGCTTGATGTTCAGTTTGAGTTAATGGGCATAGGTAGGGCAAAGTAGGAGGTAAGTAGGAGTAGGGACAGAAGCTGTAGTTTGGGCTGAGATTTTTTCTCTGTGTAGGTGGGGTGGTGCTCTGTTTAGTGACTGAGGGTCCTGTCCAGGTCTAAATGGAAACACTGTGTGCATCAAGTGGAAGGCTGTGATGGCGCTTGGGAAGTTCTGCTCCTTTGGAAAGGTTGTAGCTAGGCAGTGCAGGATCTGGACAGTGTTCTAAAAGCTGGGATTAGATGGTGAAGAGTGAAGAGCAAAAGCAAAGATGGGTGGGATTAAGTCCATATTCACTGAGTTTGGACTGCAAGGAAATACTTTGGGAAGAATAAATGCCATAATTTATTATAGCCAATTGTGACATGACAATGATTAGGGAGTATTCATGCTCTTGAGAAGAGAATTGAGTCTTGGGGGACCACATGTTCCACTGAAAGAAAGGTAGTATCCTTAAGGCATTTTAAACTTAGGAACTTTGAATTAGACCAGATAAGCAGGGCTTTAGTTTGGGGCTGCAGATAACTGTATACCCATCTGTCCTTGTCTTTATAGTGGATGTTTGGGGCTTCAAATTTGGTAGAGCACTGCAAAGTCAACACCCTAAATATTTGATTGGTTTAGACATCTACATGCAAAGGAACTGGTAAATACTGAAAAAAATAAATAAAAGAATGCTTAGGATCAAGCAGCCATTTGAGATACTAACTACTTGAAAACAAAAGTTGCTGTTCGCAGAAAGCGTACAATGAGAATTTGACCTTTTCTCTGATGTGGGCTTCTTTCTTGATATATGAGACCTCTTCTATGTAGAAGTAGAGTTTTTTTGTTGAATTTCTTTAACAATACTTCATGTTCAAACCAGAAGTTAATCAACCTTCAGTGCAGTTGAATCTTCATTTGTTTTGTGAGTTAACTTGTACTGAGATTGAAGAAAGCAAAGAATGATGTGAAAAGTATTTAGGTTTCAGTTTATGCACTTCATTAAACCTCATTGAAACTAGGAAAACCTGGCTCAGAGTTTGTTCTGGCTGTGGATGGATGTCAGAGGTCTTTTAATGTAGATGTCAAAGATGAATGATACCCCTTGCTTGATAAAGGTGTTTGTTTTTTAGAAGTCAGATTCCTAACTCAGGTGATTCAGCAAAATCTCTCCTCTTAGATGAGTTTTGGGCTGTAAACTCATGTAAACCTCATGGCATATTTGCCAAAAATATTGCCTGTAAGAAGGATTGCAGTTGATTACTGAGTTATAGAAATTTTTGGGGTGAGGGGCAGAGGACAGACCTGCAGATAGTATAATGAGCAATTCTTCCTGAATTTCTAAGTGTTTTTCCACTCCAAACCCCACCCCCCCCAAATTACCTTTTCTTGGTTTTTTTTTTTTTTCGAAATGAGTTTCTTCAGGTGATCTTATTCTTCAAGAATCGGAAGACTTCAGAACCGTCTCTTAACTGGCATCTAACAATGATGCCTAGACCTTTAATTTTTTTTTACAAGCCTCCATCACATATCTCCAATAACCTGTAGTGCTTATAAGCTCTTGTCCTCTATGCATTGAAGAGCAAAAGAGACTCTTAGACTTTGGATTCTGTGTCAGTTTGAAGGGAAAACTGACAGAAGGTACCAGTAACATAGGAAGAGACTTGATTGCATACACCTGTAACATTTAAGCATTTCAAATAGAAATTCACTGGTTTCAGGGAAGTAGAAGAAAAAATTCATTAAAATCTGTGGTGTCTGTTCCTAGCAGCAGAACAACCTGACTGCCAGATTTCTTATCCAGACTTGAAACAAAATGGTAGAGTTAACTTTCCTTCTTCTCTTTTAATTTGTCATAAAAGTACTTTTCCTGACTCCAGCCCTTGCCCCTGGGGAAGCAAAGTAAACATGGTACTGAAGATTTCTAGCCAAACAGTCGATTTTAATGCTTTTCTTATAATGTCTTAAAACTTATATTGGAATGTGTTAGGTAGTGTTCATTCCAGATAATTATAAAGTGTCAAGAGTTTTTTGTTGGAATTAAGTGTTTCTGGAGAGATGTCTTTTTGAGCAATATTTACCATATTTATTTTAAAATACAGGTTTGAAGCAGACCTTTTGTTTAGTTGAAATACTTTGCACTCCTTGTAATTGTCAGCGATATATATTCAGCAGTTTCCTAATAAACAAGTTTTGCTGCTATGAATTCATTTTCTATCATCTGTGAAGCTCCTGGTTCTCTTAGCAAAGCAATATTTCAAATGATGAAGTCAGTAACATATTTTGTGTCTTAAAGGGAACTAGATCTTTTTGCAGAGGAAGGGGAGTTTCAGTTTGTGTTGAACAGCTTGAAAATTATCCTTTGAAAAAGAAACTGACAGCTAATTTTCTGCAGGGGCATAATGGTGTTCTTTAAAAAAATAGTCACGAGTGCTTCCAACACCATTTTAAAGCTGAAAACTCTTCTCTGATTTGTCTTTTATAATGGTTATAGATGACATTTGTACTTCTTAAGTGTACTGTGCTACCATTATTACTGGAGCTTAGCTGAGCAACTGAAGACTTGGATCTGGTTAAATATTTAACTCATTATGTCAAAAGCCCTTACAGTGATTGGAAAAATAATTTTTTGTACTTATGAAGACTTCATGTCTTTGAATATATATACCATGCTGCTGTATCACCATGCTATATGAAATCATAGTTTATATTTAATGTGTCTCAGAGTAAATGTTCTGACAATTTTTAGAAAATTGTAACAAAATTAGAGCATTTTATTTCATTTTGGGGGTTTGAGAGATTTTAAAGGTTAAACTTTGATAGTTAATGTCAGTATCTTGTGTTCTTTAGCATACTGTCAATTAGTATTACAAATGAATCTCTGAAGCATTAGCAGTTCTTTGTAAAATGGTAAGTTCTTAGATTAAGATGTTTACAAAATGTCTTTTGTACGGTTTACAAAGTGTTTATCCTAGTTTTCTCTTCTGCTTAGGTATTCCAACTTGATCTTGAATTTATTTTCCCTCATGGTGGATGCCAACATTCCAGATATTGCTCTTGAACCCGACAAGACTGTAAAAAAGGTAATGGTGAAGCATTCATTGTCTTTCTGTAACCCAGGGCATCTCATTATGAAATTTTCAGTCACTTAGGATGATGACTTATTTGTGTCTCACCTCAAAATATACTTGCTCCTGTTTTATAAGCTTTGAGCAATTTCTGGAATCACTGAAGTTAAACATAGGAGAGTGTACTTAGAGAACACTTAGCACATGAATACAGAATGGCTTTTTATCATCCATGCAATGCTCCACACTCTGCTCTAGCACTCTGTTCCAGTGGGTATTTTAGCTAAAAACAGTGTTCCCACCTTATCAAACTTAGAAGTGAAGCAGTCAAGACTGACTGTATCATGAAAGATTGTTCCATCTAGTCAAGAAACCTTTAAGTCATGGATGGTTTTATGAAACCAGTCTTCTTCTAGTTATAAAGCCAGTCTACTGAAGATTTAAAACCAGTAGGCTGGTACATCTTCATCAACAAGAAATTCTTGTTTATTGTGGAGACCGACTTGTGTCCCATAATTCTAACTTTGTCCTTTATAGCAGCTTAAGCCATTCTTCTTCATTTGGTGTTTGAGCAATAGTTGACATGAAAAATACTGGATACATCTCCATCTAGATTTCATTACACTTACATTTTAGACAAATGTTGAGGTTTTTATAACCTGATTTATAGTGAAGGGCTATCTGTTTTAATTCCCCAAAAGACTTTGTGGAGCCTGTGTATCCAATGGAAATTAGTTCAGTATTATTTTTATTCAAGTGGTGGATTGTCTCTCAGGTAGGCTATTCTTCACTGTTTTCAATAAGCTGTGATAGCAGAGATTCAGCATCTTCAAATAAATATTTTGTGTTTTAATATAATTTTCTTAAAGAAAACTAAATTGTGACTGCACAATATTTTCCCTTTCTCTTCAAGGATCCAACCATTTCTATTTAGAGTTTTTTGGTTAGAAATCAATACAAAGAGTTCTTGCTGCTGTTCAGTTTCATATCCAGGAACCTAAGCTCTGTTTTGTGGTAAACTCAACTGTTTTCCTGAGAAAATGACAGCAAATTATTTCTTCTTATCAATACTTGAACCTCACCTCTGTCCCTAAATGCCCTACAGATTGAATAGGTTACTTACATAGACCTTGGGAGATAAAAGGCTAAAGTAGGCAACCAAAATGGTTCAATACCTGCCAAGTTCTGGAATTAACTACACTTTTGCAGAGCAAATTTCTTTCCAAGGAAGTGACCTTCCCAACAGTATGCACGTCCTTCATATCTTAAGAATTTCATCTTTATAAGGAAGACGCATTTGGCTCTGCCTACCCTTTGGGAAAATTGGTGATACAGTAGGGAGGGGGGAGATCTTTTAGATTGAAAAGTCTATGAATAAATACGCCACAAATCCTAGTAAAAATTGAAGAATCCATCAACAGGTAGAGCAGGGGCTAATTTGGGGCAAGTTTGTGCTTAACTGAAACAGTCATCAGGAGCTCAAAACAGTGGTTTCATTGAGCTTCAGAAGTGTTGGTTCTTTAATGTTTGCACCAATAAGTTTGAGAATTATAACACATTTTAATCTTACTCATTACTGGTCCAGGGCTCCCTGTCATTTCATCACTGAGTCCCAGAATGGGTTGGGCTGGAAGGGATTTTAAAGATTATATCATTCCATCCCATTGCCATGGCCAGGTTGCTTGTGTGAGTGTTGTTCATCCTTGCCTTGTATGTGTTCTTGTGAGCTCTGATATTTTTTACCAAGAGTCTTTTGATACTTGCTGCTAATTAACATGCAATATCCTTGTTTCTTACTAGTATCTTGGCCTTGCATTTTATGGTGAAAAACTCTCTAGAAATGCTGTCCAAGGGTATATGTTTTCAATAATTAATAGGATGTTAAGTTCTGTAAAATACTTGTAAAGGATGGTTTAAATATAGCAATAGTTGAGTATTTCAAACACTTTTAAAACTCTTTTACTCTCTATAAATTTCCAATATAATTTTATTGACTTAACAAATCAAGGTACAGAATTGAAAGCCAGAAAGTATTTTCTACAGCTGAGAAGTATGTTACAGTTCACTTATGTACAATAATTAAAAATGCAGATTATGTAAAGCATGACAGTATTGCATACATTTGGAGATCATGGAAGGCAGAAAAATCTTAAAGGAAATTCAGAATCACAGAGTATTTTGAGTTGGAAAGGACCCACAAGAATCATCAAGTCCAGCTCTTAAGTGAGTGGGATCAAACCCGCAACTGTGGCGTTACCAGCACACACTCACCACCTGATCTCTGAATTAGATCCCTGTAGTTACTTCTAAATTCCATTACAAAGTGGAAATAACTGTGCTTTCATTGCATGAAAAGAACAGGAGCTTAGTTATTACATGACAGATCACTGTTAGATCAAATGCAGCAATTAGTTATCGGGATCCTGAGCTCTGACAGTGCTGCAGCTTGTGAACTGTGACTTTTATTCTCATGGGAGATTCCAGGTCGTCTATTCACAGAGACTTTAAAATGTGAAAGCAGATAGAACTGAAGCAATAAGGCAAGTGTTTCTGATAAGGGATGCAAATCACTTTGAGGTTCTTTTAAGTTTATTTATAGTGTGCTTGTTCCTTTAAAAAACAAAACCAAACCCACACAGTAAGCTATTGGGAGGAGATAGCCAAATTTTTCAGCTGTCTCAAGTTTTTTGTTATCTTATATAAACTTTTTTCTGACAGCTCAGCTGTTTCAGACCTCTGTTGACAATTTTGTCTTTTTGGTTCAAAGTTGTCCTTTAAATGTACTCCTTAAATCTGTGCAAAAATAATACATCATTCTGGGATCCCTAAAGAGTGGCTAAGCAGAGGAGCCTTCCATAAAGTAGTTGTTGGTACTATGATCTGATGGATGCTTATGACAGTGTTCAAAGCTCCTGTGAAAGTAATTGTTTTCTTTTCATATTACTATTTTACTTTAAAAAGATAAACCAGAAAATAGCTTTAAATGGGCTAGGATCAGAATCATCGTAACCTCTTATATAACACTGAACAGGTCATTGTTGTTTGGGGTGTTTTTAAATAATGTGCTAGAAAACTTGTTTGGGGTATTAAATACCCATTAGCCCATCTGAAATCAGTTATAAGCTTTGTTAGAACTAATAAAAAAAAGGAACAAGGTGCCTTGCCTCTCTTGGGGTGAGTGGCAAGTTGATTCAGTCATTTAACAAGGTAATACTGTACCTTGTTGTAGAAAAATTGAATAAATGCTTTCAGCATCTCAATTGATTTTTAGTTTTTCCTTAAAGCTTTAACAAAAAATCCATATATATTTCAACAGGCTCAAATTAGGTAAAAATCCATTTTGGACTGACCTGCAAAATTAAATTACCTTTGATGTGTGAGACAAGTCAATAGCCATTTCAACCAGGGTACCACTTTCACAGAAGACAAAGGTGGAGAGGTACAAATGTTTCTGTATCTAAGAAAGTGTCCTAGTGAAGAGTAGAGATGAAGTTTGTAGGCAGCACTTTCCTCATCGGTGCTGTAGAGGCAGCACGCATGGTCACTTTTCTGTAGAGCCCTTCTCTTGCATTAGGGGCCTGGAGCCAGTCAGGCTCTGGGTTTACAGACAGCAAGGTAGGTTACCTTCATCTCAATTTGGAGATTAATCAGAATACTAGTTTGATGATTAAACTGCAAGAAGAGTAATTTCCTTTTTTGTAAAACAAAGGAATGCTTACTGAAGTGGTATATAATATATATCTTATAATGACTTTTGAAATATTGCATAAATATTTTGACAAAATACTATTTTGTCAAACAATTTGCTTGGCATAAAGATCTTTAGTAGGTGTAGCTATCCTGCTGTTATGAAGTAAGCATGAATTATTCTAAAGGTTGTTGCTAAAGAAGGACTTTAATGGCAACAATTTTGTTTCCTCAAAGGAAAACTGCATTGCAATGTTAGGCGGTAGCTGAACTCCCAGTCTAATCTTTGTCTTCACAGAGGGATGTCCTGTGCCACCAGTGGGTAGGAAGGTGCTTTGCAGGAAGTGTCTGCCTGCTTGTTACAGTAAGGAGTAAAAACTGCATTCAGAAATAATTTCTGTGTTCCCCTTTTCTAAACTTTCAGCAAATAATCTACTTTGGTCTTAGAACCAGAATGAAGGTTTTATTTCAATAGTCATACACATATTCTAAATAAAAATAAAATTTGCATCTACCATATGGTAGTGATGGCTAAAATAAAATAAGTTGAAATAAAAGAAAGAAGGCTACTTTTATTTTCCATGTCCTGATTTGTTGTATTATCTCTCGTCATTTCCTGTAATATATAGGTGTTTGATAATGGGATGCTCACTAGTTAGAATAGTTAAGAGAAGATGCTGGAAGAACTTTCTAACTTTTAGTCAGAAAAGGAAACTTAGTAAGATCATAAGGAAACTTCAGTGAAACGTCCTTTTCTGTGAGGACTGATATGTTAAATTAGACCTTTTTAGAAAAATCTCAGTGCGGAAAATACTATTAAAATCTGGAACTACTAGCCTCAGGAACAAAGGAGGCTTTTTTCCAAATTATCCTCTACCATCTAATAACAGTGGAACATCCCAGGGAGGTCACTGACAGAATGTAGCTGTATAATTAAGCTTAAAATCTAACAGAAGGCATATTGTCCTAGTGTTGTTTCTGTCCAAAATTTGTGAAATTTCTTGGGAGAAACACAGATCAAGTGAAGGCAAAATTGGAAGAGTAATTTATGTCATGTACATAAATAAAATAAGTATAGATTTCACCTTTTTGACATGATTTATTGGCACACGATGGTCTAAGCACATCTGAGTGCTGTTTCCTGTCCTCCCTGAAAGAACTTTCACAATCTTCTTGTTCAAAAAAGAGCGAACTATGCAAACTGACTTACTTACCAAAGAAAGATGGCAGTGGGAATAATTTTTTCCTGCTAGCATGAAAAGAAACAGAAGTTCCCTATGGCTTTACCTGAAGATACAGATTTAGAGCACATCAGAATTTGGTAGTACCTTCTTACTTGCTTTGCATAGTATTTGTTTTCAGAAATTAAATCAGTGCTGACCTTAACTGTGCATTCTTACAGCTAAAATTGGACTGAAAATAACTGAGTCAGCATTGACCTGAAAGCAAACAAAGCTCTGTTTGAAGTTTCGCAACTATTCTTGAAGAGCATATAGAAAACTGGTTTCTGAACCAGCTGTGGGTATACACAATATCACTCAGTGAGTTTACCCAGTATTTATGGAAAAATAGGCTAGTATTTCCCAGTTGACAGAAAAGCTTGTTGTACTGACTCACTTCCCTCACTCCAGTTTTGATCCTTTCCCCATAGGAAACCAGAAAACAGGGATTACCAGCTGCACAAAATTGTTTCTCTGACCTGAAGAAACCCTTTTCTGATTCATGATGTTTAATTTTATAATAAAAAGCTTGTCAGCTTTTGACCAAGAAAAAGTAACTTCAAAGCTTAAAATTAGATGTCGTTTTGATCCTTCCATCTCCTTTTGTTCTCTCCATACTATTTATAAAGAAAGCTGTCAGTATAGTGCTTCATCTCATGGTTCATGACACCATCTCCTGCTTCCACTCTCTGATGTAGACTTTTCTGAAAACCTGCTCAAAAAAGTCACAAAATGGAATTAAATTAAAAAGTAGCAGAGGGTTCTTCTCAGTTTGTGTCTCCCTTTCTTTAGCTTCTGAGATAATTGCCTTTAAATTTTCTACTCTTCACATATGCTTTTCCATTTCTCAGATTTCGGGAAGAAGACTGGGCTAAAATCATTACATTGACTTGTCAATGCATAACTGATAATACAATGAAGACATCACTACACTGACTTTTTTTTCCTGCCATTGCTCCTTGCTTTTTCCACTTCCAGCACAGCTGCAGTGCTAATTGCTAATTGTTGGGCTTTGTAAAATTAGCCAGTGTTATAAATTCTAAGTAGTAATGACTAAAATCTGGAGTCAATTATGTAGCCAGTTTTGCGTAAGGAAGAGGTGCACCATCACTCTTCAAATGTAGCTAATGGATTCCGCATTGTCACCTCCTAACAAAAAAAGCTTTTTATTTTTCTACAGGAAAGCCAGATGGTTTCTATCTGTCCTTCATAGCAGATCTGACCTTTACATGAGAAATCATCAGGGACCGGTGATTCATTGGCAGACAAAGGACTCAGCAGGCATTAAAGGACAGTGTCCTAATTGACTGAGCTCTCTTTCAGATGTCCATTGATTAAAGAAGGTGCTGCAAAGATGCTGCGTTGTAGGCGAGGTTATTGTGAGCACAGACAGCACAAATACCTGGCTCCCATAAGCAGGAGCTTAACTGCTGTTTGTGAAAGTAGCCTAATTCATTTTTGCCACCACCTTTGGATAGACAAAAAAAGGATAAAATCAAACTGTCCAGAAGAGAGTAAAGTCATCTGTTTGTGGGCTGTAATACTGAGAGCACACTGTGTTTCCAAGGCTGTGTGAACACTGATGGGGGCTCACTCCCCTTGATAAGAAGAGGATCAGTCTAATTGTTTGGAAACTAGCAAAAAGAGAGAGCAGACATGTTTTTTTCTTTTAACATTAAATATGTCAAAGTAGAATTTTTTTTATTCTACAGGAATAAAAGCTGAAGCAGAGATGTGACTGGAGGTACAGAAAGCTTCTGGGCTACCTTGTTTCTAAAGCTGAGCTAATTTTTCCAGGTTTTTTTCATCTGGCTTGTAGTGAAACTCTCACTGCTTTCCCCCTCCCCTGTCCTCCCCAGTCAGCCAAAGGATAATTGAGTGTTGAGTTCCCAAGTTAGTGAAATGGAAAGGACTTTCTAAATTGGAGCTTGATAAGCCTTTTAGGCAGTGGATATTTGTCCCTTTTCACCTGAGCAAAAATAGCAGAATTTGTTAAAAGCTGGTGCTAGGAAATCTTCCAGAGCTTTATTAATGCTACTAGGAAATTTACAGGAGGAGTAAACTCATTTTTGCTTGATTAGAGTCTGTTAGTTTCAGTAGTATTTTCTTGCTGCTCCAGGGAGGCTTATGCTTTGTAAAAGTGTCACATCGCCACAGAGCTTATTTTGCTTCAGCAGACGTTCATCTTTCTGTCCATTTGGGTAATGACGCTGCAGCTGCGCACCCAGCTTTTTTTGTTTCTAGGCTGTTGATTTTCCATGCATATTAATTCACTTCAAAATATTGAAAAAATACAGAACTTGGAGTAAACACCAACATATGAACCAAGTGAGAGCTCTTATGCTCCTGTTGCATTATATCAGTCTCTAGTTGATTGTAAGTTTTTGGCCAGTGTGATGAAATTCTGAGCTGGAACAGTGTTATCTTTGAGTACCATAGTGGCTAAACACCCAGTTCTCACAGAAGTTCAGTTTAGAGATGTTCACTAACATCTTTGTTGTCTTACTATTAAAAAAAAAAAAAAAAAAAAACCTAAAAATTAAGAAGCTCCTAAAGGGTTTGTTTAGAAAACACATTTTGTTTAAATTGAACTCTTTGAAACACAGACTGTTGTCAGAATAGACTCTCAAATAAAGTTCATGCAATTAAAGCATCTGACTAGTTTGCGGTGTGTTTTGTTTGGACTGCAAGCAGCAGGGATAGCAGGAAAGTATTTATTGATAAATATGAAATGTGATAAGGATTAAGGCAAGCACTTAATGCCAGTTTCTGCCACATGAATATTGGATGTTAAGTACTGTAATAAGTACAAGGCAAAGCAGTAAAAATAATTACAAAAAAAATACTGGATTTTTTTCTTTTTTTGCTGTTGATTGATCTTTGTCTCATTTTGGTAATGCTTATATCCAGTATATTGTGACCTACTGGAAAAGGACAATGAAGTTTGTTTTAAAAGCAGCTGAAGTTGCAATGAGCAATCCCATACTAGTGTGATAAAATTGTATAAAACATAAGCAGTATTGATTGATGTTACTGGAAAAATAAATATTAAGGCGTCCACCAGCCTTCAGAATGTCTGAAGAGCAATTTTTCTGAAAACTAAACAGGATTAATAAAGAATTCTCATATGTACCCCTTATATGTCACCTTAAAATGCATTACTACCGTCAGTAATTCTGAAAAACAGAGCTGCAAGTGTCCATGAAATACGGATTTGGAAGCTGCCCTGCAGATTCTTAAAGCTTCCACAGAATTTCCGAAGTTGAAGTACATAATCAATTAAGTTTAAGTAATCAATTAAGTTTAATCAATTATGTTTAAGTACCAAATCAATTTCAGGTAACATTTTACAAGTGAGAAGATGCTTGCTAGTGAAAAATTCCCGAGTTTAATATGGTAACTGTAGTCCATATTGTACAGCAGGTCTGATTTGAGGACAAGAAAAGTCCATACAAATCTGCTCTTTGGTGGAAGGGAGAGGGCAGTCTTGTGCTTCGGGATCAAAAGGCCCAAGTGAAAATCTTGTAACTGCTGTGAAGTGCACTTGCCCACAGTGCTACTACTCCCAACTGTATTTTCATATGATTTCTCAATCCTAGGCCTGTCACACTTCCAAAAATACAAAATAGCCAAAGACAGAAGGTTGAACTTGAAGATTCATTCAACTGAATGAAGACACTGGCCTACCAATTTTATCAGATCTTCAACTACCATTCTTATTTCATCTCCTCTTTTTGTCAACATTTTTTCTACTTCACATAGCTCTGTGGGGCTTAGTGTGAGTTTTCTATGAAATCAACTTTTCAGAACATCTTTGATGCCATTTTCCAAATGTTACTCATTTTAGTTCTCCTTGTAGACACTTCAAGAAAAAAATGGAGTCTGAATTTGAGATCAGTTAACATTACTTGATATTCTGGTAGATGTTGTGCTCTTCCCCTCTGTTAGATTTTTGAGATAATCATGGTGTAGTATAATAATGAAGTAGTATTTCTTTCTTTTTGTTCCTATAAAATATTTTTTTCCACTTCTTTGACTTGTTCCCTTGCCAAGTTTCCATCTTCTGATTCTGCCGCAAGTGATCATCACCTTTTTTCATCAACAGTTGAGCCACAAGTAAATTAGACTGACATGCTTGTCACCTCACCATCACTCCCCCATATTTTCTTCTAAAGTGTCCTTGATGTTCTTTTCCCCTTTTAATTTTTGTCTTTTGAAGAACAGAAGTGATATCAGGGTAACTGACAGAACTTCCTTACAAAGTACTTCAAATTTAACTGAAGTATAGCAAATTTTTAGTCAAACAGTTTCATACAACTCTTCAATCCTCTTGTTGTACGCTTTCATACTAAACTATTCTCTGTTCAGGGGGAAAGAAGTGGATGACTTTAATTTCGTTTCAAGGTGAATGTCAGTATCTTGACAGACTATTCTTATTCAACCTCTTCATCCTTGGAACATTCAAGTTCTGCTGTTGAGATTTAACGTTTCAAAAGAATATTTGTATATGGAATAGGGCTTAATGTTTCCTTTTCTAGAAACTTTGTTTTGCTTTGCTTTGTTTTGCTTTGCAAAAGTTTAACTAGATCAATCAAGCTTATTTTTTCTCTGTTTTACAAATCCTGAACTGTAACAATTCACTTGATTTAAGTATCAAAGCTGGATCTCTAACCTAGTCTTCAGGTGGAATGTCTTTGATGGTGATCATGATTTGTAAGTGTGTAATAATAATTGTTTATCTCATCAGAATTTCACCTCCCAAATTCACCTCTATTTTTAACACCATGCAAAAATCTCTTCCTGTTGAACTCGTTTGTGAGAAACTATCAGTTGTTAGAACTCAACCCACATTGGAACTCAAGAGATTTCAAATAAGAATCACCGTTGCTTTCCTACAGGAACTGTAAGTCAGTGTGTATTAATCTTGCTGCTGTTGCAGCTCAAGAGGTAATTTGTAATTTTGCCTTATTTCTTCTCATCTAGGTTTCAGCAATCAGTTTTAATGCAGGGCTGAAAAGCTTTCATGAAAACATCTAATACTGGGCATCATTTGATTCTTCTGTTAATTGCAAACTGATTGCAAGATCTAACCATGAGTGAATTTCTTTGCACATATATCAGTGTGCCCAGTGTCTTTTGTGGGAAGTGGGTTTAATTAGTCATTCATTCCATAGAATGAAGCTGCATGCTAATATAACTAACTGAAAATTCTTCTATGAGCAAATTAGAAGATTGCTAAAGTGTTTGATTACTAAAGTTGTTTAAAAGAGTGGTACAGTGATTTTTTTTTCTTTTTTTTTGAAACTGAAGTTAGTGATTTTGCTGAATTCTCATTAACATCACCTTTTCTGTGTGCACTAAAATAGATCTGAAAGAAAACTCTGCTGTAATTTGGGGATGTATTTAAGCTTTTGCTTAATTGCAAGCATCTGAGTAGTCCATTAAATTCTGTTGGATTCTAGTGTGTGCGTCATTCACTGTCTAAAACTTCTGATGTGGGAGTTAATAAACTTCCTTCTCATCCTGTTTGTTATGAAGATGAAAGTTCTTCATAACAAGAACTTCTTGGAATAATCTGCTGAATCTCTCAGTGGTAACATGCTTCATTGAAAGTTTGAGCTTTTTTTGCTTAAGCCATTCTTTCATATTGATCAAACATCTTTCTGAGAGGAAGTTGAGGAAAAACTCATTTTATGCTTACTTTAAACATACCAGCAACATAGTTATAATGGTTATTTTGAATGAAGAAAGTTTGTGATTGTAGAACTCTTTTCCAACTTAAAGGTTTCTGTAATTCTATAATCTTTCCATACTGTGCTGGCTTTTTATTACAGTGCTGAAGAGCACTATTTTGGAATATGTTGCCTTTGAAAGGAATACAGAGTTTTACTAAACTGAAATCAGTTAACACTCAAGTGAAATCTTGGAGCATGTTTCCTGTCATAGAGTGGTTGAGTATGTGTATCTTTAGTGCATAGAAAGCATACAAAATAGGGCATGAAGGTAGTATCACCTCACAGATTATGAAATTTTAAACATTTTATTATGAAAATTGTTGAAATAACTTGGCTCACATTTTTGTCAATGGCTAAATATAGTGAATTTATGGAAAATGTTCAGGAAAGACTTGACTTTTACAGTCACAGCCACAAGAAGGTTAAGAAACAAATCATTTGATATTTGCCTACATGAGAGATATCTCTGATTGACAGCTCTTTAATATAAAAGGTTTTAATGAGCTCAACTGTTTGAGATGGAAATTGGACAAATTCAGATAGCAAATAAGTCACAGTTGTTAAACAGGGCAATTAATCATTGAAACAATTTACCTAGGATGTGAAACATTCTGACTTGGCATAAAGATAGGGTAAAAGAAATTTTTTGATACCATTTTACCTAGTTCATTATGCAGAAGGCTGAAATACTTGAATATGATGGTCTCCACAAGAGTTTGAATTGTTTGAGATTTATCTGTATGAGAATACAGCATGTGACTATATGGCAGCAATAAATCTTCTACAACTAATGTGAATTTCCTGGGCAATTTACATACTGTTACCAGCGCTACTTTGCAAGGTAACTAGTACTTTAAATTATGGCCATAGTATTGTTTAGGCAGTGTTAGGATCTAGGCTTATCAGAAGAGATTTCAAGGAGGGGAAAAGCATAAAACCAGGCTCAGTGGAGTTAGGGCTGGGCACCAGTATGTTAGGGAAATTTGCCATGTGGATAAGTTCTGAACAATTTTCTTGGAATTAACTGGAAGTCCAGAAAGGCATCTACTGCCCCTTCATAAATGTTCTTGGCATGCCAAGATGGAAATAGGAAAATACAGGTATTTCTGTATTCTTAATTACTGTGCATTCAGCTTTTAACTCAAGCTGCAAGTACTAAGCAGAATGTGTTACTGGTACAATGTTGCTGTCAAAAGAAAAAAAACATATAAGGGGTAGCAGTGTCTCCAGCTAACTGTTCATCCAGTTGACACTGGATACAATCAAAGTTAATGAAATTCACACTCACCATACAAAGGTCAGTTTTGACGGAGTTGATTTGCTCACACTTTCCTCCCATTGTGTATTCTTTACTTAACTGCCTTACAGTTTCTGAAAGATAAACATTACCTGAAAGTATGTTTAGAGCAACAAAATGTTACGTCCTTTCTAAAATTATTAGAATTGTCAGACTCTTCCAAATTTGTATTTAATATGCAAAGTTCTGTGTTTTTTCTCAAGTGGCATTTCATTCTCTAGTGAATGTTGAATGTTATCTCTTTCCCTCATAGCATATCAGTCCTGCTTAAATTTGTATTTCTAAGTGTTTCTCTTGACTTTTTGACCGTGAGCTTTGAAATTACTAGTTTGAATTAAGGGACCATTTCTAGCTCATTAGCACTATTTTTATTAAACAATTTGAAATAGTTGTTTTAAATAACACTGTACATTTCCAGCAATCTGCTGTATCTTAGTCAAAATCACTGCGTCTTCTTCGGTATATGTTGATAGAATAACGTATGTTTTTAACTGTTTAACTAGTTTTAGCCATTTCCACTCCCATTCCAGGTGCAGGACAAGTTTCGTTTGGACCTGTCTGATGAAGAAGCTGTCCATTATATGCAGAGTCTAATTGATGAAAGTGTCCATGCCCTCTTTGCAGCTGTTGTGGAGCAGATACACAAGTTTGCACAGGTGAGGTATTTTCTTCTCAGTTGCTGGTATCTGTGGCAGCTGAGTAAGGTGAGAGGTTATGAGTGGAAGGCATAACTTCACTGTGTGATATTTTAGTTCATTCATCCTCATTCAATGATGAAACTGAGTTTTAGTTGTAAGGGCTGGAAAACAAGCTGGGAGAGGTCCTATACATTTTTTGAAGCCCCTTAGCAATCGTGCAAGGTCTGGTGTCTGGGACAGGGCAACTTCTGATGCCCATCCAGGCTGGGGAATGAACAGACCGAGAGCACCTGTGCTGACAAGGAGTTGGGGGTGCTGTGGATGAGAGGCTGGATATGCCCCAGCCATGGCACTCAGAGCCCAGAGAGCCAAACGTGTCCTGGGCTGCATCCAGAGCCCCGTGGGCAGCAGGGCAGGGAGGGGATTCTGCCCCTCTGCTCTGCTCTGCTCTGCTCTGCTGAGCCCCACCTGGAGCACTGCATCCCTGCACTGGAGGGACATGGAACTGTTGGAGCCAGTCCAGAGGGCTACAAAAGTATCAGAGGGAGCACCTCTGCTGGGGAAACAGTCTGAGAGGGCTGGGATTGTTCATACTGGAGAAGAGGAGGCTTCAGGAAGATCTTACAGCAGCCTCCTGCTGATGATCTGGGTTGACAATAGATTATTGCCTCTGTTATTTTTGTTATTACAATATACCTTGTATGAAGAATGAAGTGTTTAACCTAACATCTTACTATGTGGTCTCTTACTACAATACATAGTAAGACTATAAAATACTTGATTCCCGTGTTAAACTGTGTTCACAAAAGCATTTCTGCTTTGAATTTCCAATTTTTTTTTTCCTTAAAACCATCTGACATTTGTTTTGTGTTTATTGGGGATTTAAGATATTACACTGTTTGCCTTAAGTATTAGACATGACAAGAAATGGAATTAAGAGGAAAAATTAAACTGCTCTAAAAAGCCAGTCATTATCCTGGTTTTTAATTGATTCTTTCTTCAAAAGGTTAGTCAAATTCTGATGTGAACTGAAGAGAACTATTGTTATGGCTATCCACTTTGCTAAAAATCATCTATTCTTTTCTTGAAACTTAGTTTTTATTTTGAAGAATTTCACCATAGTGCAGGACAAGAAGAAATGATGTCATTTCCATCTACGTATATATTTAATACAGGTGAAGTTTTAGGAGATGAGAAAAAAGGAAGTGTAATTATATGGAAATGAAGCAAAATTTTTTGTCATTCATAATGGATTACTCTGAACTTCGAATACAGGATGGTAATTTCATAAGACAAAGTGAAAAATGCCTGGCATCTGCCTTAGGGTTCAAATAATAAGAAAAGCTATTAGAAATATTCAAAATTGAAGTTTTAAATTTGTCCAGTATGTGCATAGACCATTCCTTTCATCACATACTGACTATCACTTTTTTTAAAGACATGTCTTTTTACTTCATTGGCCTTAGGTGACTGCCACAATCTCTAAGATAATTGTTATTGCGTTTGTGAAAGTGTACTACTGAGTCAGAGTTTACAGGTTTGATTCAGGTGACCTTTTTCCATTCACGCTTGCTTTTGCTTGATCTTTCTTCAGTTCTTAACCCTCCTGTAAAAACACAGGACAGATTTTTTCAGAATATTTGAAAGTACCCAAGAATGTTACTCTAGGTTTCTGTGGGATGGGGCTCTGAGCATCCTGGTCTAGTGGAGGGTGTCCCTGCCTATGCCAGAGGGGTTGGATTTTGTTGATCTTTAAGGTCCCTTCCAACCAAACCATTCTGTGATTCTAGCTCCCAGGAATGGTGTTCTAAGCAAAAAGCTGATACACACTTGAGCAGGCACTGATTGCATCTTCCATTTTATTTCTGCGAGTTAATATGCAAGGCCACTGGTATGGTACACTTTGGATACCAGATAAGCAGATGTGACAGCCACTGATGTGGGCCTGATGCAGTTATCTTATTTTGGGGTTTTTAGCTCCTCAGCTGGCCCATGCTGAATTTCAGCGCAGAGATATTTGCCTGGGGTTCTGTGCAATCTCTGTGCTCTGCTGCAGAATGTGCAACCTATGTATTTTCAGCTTTCCTTTCTGCTTTGGGCATCTGGTGCCTAAAATGAAAAAAAGTGTCTTGTTTGTAAGTGTTAAAAGCATCTCATGATTCCATGTGATGTTAGTTTTGGAGTTCCAGTTGCCTTTAATCATACTCAAAAAATATTTAGGCTTGCGGGTTTTCTCCTGCAAAGATACTGGATTTCAAGTGTGAGGAGAATGCAAAAAGAACAGACACAAATTAGTCAGCAGTTGACAAATCTTAAGAATCTGTGCTCTATTAATGTATTTTAAAAAAAAACTTCCAAAAAACCCAATAAAAATTAAGTGTAATAATGTCTATTTTCGATATTATGGGTGAAACAGGATGCTTTTTAGTGTTATTTATTACTTCATCATTCAAAATCATTATCTTTTTGTCTGAGGCACTCTGAAGAATTTGCTGCTGTAGTCTTCATGGAGTCTGCAAATTGTTAAGCAAATGAACAATTAATAGGTCATGATTTTGCCATAAAGTGGTCATCTTACTCAATGGCCAATTGAATCTTTCAATTTGTTTATCTTTAATTCTCCACTGAATTGCCAGACCTTGTTCTTCATAGTATTATAAGTTGTCTGGAAAAAAACCCAACACTACACAGGTGATATGACACAACTGTAAACAGATTTACCAGACAATATTTCATTTACAATGCTGTTCAATACATTTTTCGTTTATCAGTAGATATATATTCTTTTACTACCTCCAAAATAGACCAGTGAGGAATCTGTGCAGTCTACTGCAACACTTAAGAGCTTTTTAACAAGGTTGATTATTATAGTAACCATAGTGTTTCAGTATTCTATATGTCAGTCTGCAGTAAGTAGAGCTCTTGGATAAAGTACTCTGGATGTTTTGGAATCAGCTCAGTATTGTTCTGTTATAACAATATTCTAAATTATGTTCAGTTTACAGCTGTATTATGAAGTCTTTAGTTTAGTTTCTAATGTGTCTCTAATCTGTTATTTTATCAGATATTTTACAGACCTTTTAGTGCACTGCCTATCTCCTTAATGGTTATAAAAAAAAAAAGTTGTCTCAAAAGTAAATAAATTCAGCATTTAGAATAAGCTAATGGTGTTGTGCAATAGTTCTCAAGAGGAGGAAAAGGTGCATACTAATTTTAGTTGATACTAATGAAGACTGGATAGCCATTTTTCCCTGGAGAGGCATTTTCATTTTAGCAGCATTATTTATTTCTGCAGAGGAGGAAACAATCTACAGTTGAAGTATCTAGTTTCACATTTTATTTCCCTTGTAAATCTACAAATCAAGTCAGTTTGCATTCAGGGCTGAAATGGTAAGCAGTGATTGGAAAAGTGAAAGCTTGTGGGATATGGGGTGTCTCACCTAAAGTGTAACTGTACAGTTTTGGGAGCTTATTAATGCTTGGCTGATACCTCTTTAGGAGCAAACTCAGTTTCAGCTGCAGAAGTTGCATGGATTTAAAATATATCCAGGCTATAACCCCAGTGCTTCTGCATCATGGAATGCAGGCACCTCAGCTCAGGGCTTCTGTTTTTCTTCCTATTGGATGCCAAAATAAGATAAGGCATGTCTACTAGCAGGACTGTGTGTATTGGATGAAATAATTTGTCACAGGGCATATAGAATTGGCTTCCATACTGCTTTTTCCCTTAAAAGGTTGTGAAAATCATCTACCCTTAGGCATTTCACCATGTTTTTAAACGCAGGGTTCAATTTGTACATAGCATTTGTTCTTTGAGAGTAAACCAGATTGAATAATCTCTGTGCCGTTGTATTTTTTTTTTATTTTCTTCTAGTATTGGAGAAAATAAGCTTTCTGCCTGCTCATGGTGGAAACAAGAAAATGCTCTAAGCAGAGACTTTCTCAAGCCCATGTGGACTTTACCAATTTTGGAAGACAAAAGCTGCAGATTTAATAGCGTGAAGAACTGAGAACTCTGAAGGTAGAGAAGCTTTTTGAGTCTCTGTTCATTAAAGGTTTAAAACCGAGCATTTTTAAAAGGAATATGATTGTTTGTACCATCTTGGGAGCCTCAAAGGTTGAAGTAAGCAACTTCCTCTCAAGCCAAAGATAACTGGAAGAGGTTGATTTAGTGATGAATTCTTGTACGTGTTTATATATTTTCTTATTTAAAAACATAAGTAAATACAAAGCTAAAGCAGGGAGGCTACAGTTTCTCGGTGCAGAAAAACCCCTCACAAAACTATGGCAATCCCCTCTCATCCCTCCCCACCCACTTTGTTCCTTGAGTAAGTTTTAAATGTAATTCATATGATCCTTTATTTCCTCGGGCAATGTTATCGTCTAGAACGGACAATCATTTCTTGCCTGCTTACAAAAGTGTTTTTAAAGTGCTGATAAGTTACCCCAGCTGTAGACAGCCAATTAAATGATCACTAACAGGCTCAGCAATGGGAATGCACAATGAGCAGTTCAGTATTTCACGCTTTAACTCCAAATGTTTTCTGTACAGTGATTATATATTCTTCACTCTAATAAAAACCTTTGTTGTTGCAATCTTGAGGTGTTCTGTTTTGTCTTTTTAATCTTACCTGCTGAGACATGGCACACTAGAGGATTATATTTGTAACTTCTATCTTTTTCAAGGATTTTCACTTCGCAGTTTATTTGATGCAGGAATAAGGCCACTCATGAAATTACTTTTGTGCCACATGTTGAGTTCATAATGAATCTGTTTTGTATGACCAATAATGTAATTAGCTCTTCATAAATGTGTGGCTCTCTTCAAAGGCTGCTCTAAAATAGTCCTGTATTTTTTAAAATAACATTTTAAGTCAGGAAGAAATCCTTCCCAGTTAGAAAGATAAGAGGGAACTGATTTGAATGTGAGTCTGACTGGTATTTGTGAGTCAATATTGCTTTGTGCTTTTGCCCCTTTTTTCTCCTGTATGTATGACTTAAGAACTGCATTACCCTAGTTGCTTAGTGCTCATGTTGTCTAGGAGCACACAGCACCACAGAGGAGCCACAGTAGTATCCCTCTTTTCTGTAGCTCTTCTTTGGAGAAGTAGCAATTATCATTTTCTTGTGGTTTGGTTGCTTGTTTTTTTCCCTGTATGACTTACATATTCCTCTACTGCTTCTATTTCACATGAACTTGTTCTACGTACAGTGCTTTGTGGTATCTTTTAAGTATAATTCTGATGAGCCTGGACTTCTCAGAGAGAATTCTGTAAAAAACAAAAAAGTCTTTTTCATTCTTTTAGCATGTTTTCAGTGTGCATCCTATGTGCTCAGACAACTTCTGATCTTTATGAAGCAGCCACACTTTGATTTGAGTTCTTGTCTCCGACCCCCCCAGCCCTTTCAACTGTATACTGTAGGATTTCTCATCTATTTCTTTTGAAGGAAACTTCCTGTTCCTCCTGCTCAAGTCTAGTTATGAAGGATATGGGCATGACCTACTGTGTACCAGTCGACCAGACAGGCCAAGATTGTCTCCTTATTAAAACCAAAAAGACATCAACTCCATCCTACAACACATTTCACTTTGCAGAGATGTTTATAAACTGTTAAATATTGGCCTTTATAAACACATTACAAATTGTGTTGTGTTTTAGAATTAACCTGTTCATATGCTGGACTATGCAACAGCCTATTAAAACTGTATTCTTAAGTTATAATGTTAGCATGTGAATCCAAGTGGAACATGTTTACAGTAGGTAAGGCTTAGGAAGAACCAAACTTCACTGTAATTCACTGTCCTCTTTTTAAATGGAGCATATCAGGCACAGAAGCAGAAAAGCTTGCCTGAATCAATGGAAAATAGCCCGACCAGTGCATTCATCTGCTTCTGCATGCTGAGTGACTCTGCATATATTTTCAGTGTATTTTCCAAAGAATTTGGTAAAACAGTGAGCTCTAACAAACTAAGTGGATATGTCCCTCATCCAGCTAGTGGCTTTTTTTAGGCTGAAATGTATATTCTGTTCCTAGCTCTTAGGAACCCTTACAGAATGAAGACCAGGACAGCACTGAGGCTGCTACAACTTATTAAATGTAAGTAAATTTGTACTTTAAGCCTTGTCTGCTAAATACCAAGTATTGTTGAAAATTGAAAAAAACATCAATAGGTTTATTTTGTTTTTAATAATATTTTACAAAATTCTGACTTTGTTCTGTAAAATATGATGGCTCTTAGCACTTCACGTAGTGTTATTTATTTAAAGTAAAACAGACAGTTGAAAAGAAGAAAAATCAAATGAGCTGAGTTGCTATGGGGAAATATGTTACTTTGTTTTAAATGAAGGATTTTCTTTTTTCTTGGTATATTATTAAAAACTTTGACTTACTGGAATTAATGCATGTAATAGGTTATCTATCATGGCTTGATACCACTGTGTAATAGCATGAGTGTATTATCTGTCTTTTGTTTTTAATAAATTCTGAATCCATTGAATAACTACATAAAATTCTGTCTTTAGGAGTACAGTTCTTAAAGGTGTAGTTCGCTGTTGGGGGTTAAATTTCTTTTCTTTTGCTCCTTCTTACCTATAGAATTTTTCCCATGAGTTGCTGGAAAATGCTGATTGCTGGTACTCATGGGTACTTGAAAAAAACAAAGGGTTGACTAGGCCCAGGTAAAAGGGGGGGGGGGGGGGGGGGCTGGAACAGCTGCTATCTCTCACTCTGCAGCTTCATAAAAGGATGCTCAGAGCTGTTGTTGCTAAAAATAAATAAAAAAAATTTGCTGTAACCCAGCTCTGCTGCTTCTGCTCCCTTTTTCTTCTGCCGCTTCTTCTTCCGCGCTTCTTCTGCTTCTCCTTCCCCCGTCCTGTTTTTCCTCGTCTCCTCCCTTCTCCTCCTCCTTCTCCCTCCTCCTCCTCCTCCTCCTCCCCCCTCCTCCCCCTCCCCCCTCCTCCTCCCTCCCCCTCCTCCTCCTCCCCCCCCTCCTCCCCGTGGATGAGCCTCTGCTGCCCGTGTTCCCGGCAATCCCGAGCCCCATCCCTGCCCTGCTCGGGCTCTGTCCCGGCCCCGCCGCTCCTCCGGCCCCGCTCTGGTTTCCCTGCGCTGCAGCCCCGCACCCCCTGCCCTGCCCGGACCTCCCGCAGTTCCAGTCACTGCCTGCAGTTCTCTGATCTCCTCCACCAGCCCCGGGATTTCCGCTCATTCTTGCCGTTCCAGCTCAGTGCTCATCGGAGTCCTGCAGGGGCACCGGGACCGACTGCCCCAGGATTTGTGAAGCAAAGCCTCTCCTGCATCCTTTCCATCTCAGCCCAGAAGGCTGCCACGGGGTCCCTGGTTCTGTTTGTTAATTCCATAGTTGTTGTTGTTGGTTTTGTTTGCCTTGGTATACATAGTAGTAAAGAACTGTTATTTCTATCTTCTTATCTTTGCCTGAGAGCCCCTTAATTTCAAAATTATAATAATTCAAAAGAAGAAGATTTACATTCTCCAATCCAAAAAAACCCTGTCTTTTCTAGCAGACACCTATTTTCCAAACCAAGACACTCAAAGGTAGAACCGCAGTCAGGTGAAGGTCCCCACGGGAATGTCAGACAGGAGTTTTACCCTGAGCTTGTATTTGTGTGAGTGCATAAGCAGGGAGTAGACACACACACTCTCACAGACAGCTCTGCATGGAGTGAGGCAGTCAGCTCCATCACAGATCGTGGGTAGGAAACCAGGCAGTACCGGTTGTGTCACAGAGTAACTTGTCAAAAGTCACCCTGTTAAGTCTCTCCAGGAAGCATTACAGAGCTAAAGAAATAAACCAGGAATTTTGCCATGGACATATTTTGACCACCAGTTTTATATAGCTAGAGATAAAAAGTACAATAAAACTACCTTGTGGGTGCTTAATTTGCCTTTCAGCATTTATGTTGGTCTCATACTGATATTTTTTTATTATTAATTTTTTTTTACTTACAGAATCTGCAGTAGTTCTTTGGGATTGACAGGGGGAGAAGCAAATGAAGTAATTTCATTTTTCCTTGCCTACTGTAGAATGTCATTAGTTTTTTTCAACTGCCAGTGCATCAGAAGCAGAAAATGCCACAGCACAGCAGGCTTTTCTTTGGGGGTAAAGGAGCAGTAATTGCCAAAGTAGTCTTTTTGGGGAAAGCAGAGTAGGGGAATGAGAAAGATGTGGATATACTTTGTGCTTTTAATACAAAAGGCCTCTATCCTTTTGGCAAGAAACCTCTCTGTTCTTATAGACAGTTACCTGGTTTTGTTGTTCTTGTGTGTAATTTAAAATAAAAAGTGCTTTTGCAAGACTTTACGGGAATAATGACTTTGGAAAAAGGAAGAAGGAACAGCAAATGGGAATCTTAACACCCCCTTGCAGAGTGGGGATAGCAGAAAGAGAGGTAGTCTAAATGGCCTGCCTTTTGTAGTCAGGAGAGGTTTTACTCACAAGACCTGGTATCATCAGCAGATGGTAAAATACTGTGGTTATTATGAAGGATCTGAAGCGCCTACATTTAAGGAGTCTTAAGGGAGTCATTGGAAACAGATTGCAGGTGGATTGTGTTAAAATAGATTTTTGTTACCTCTTCAGCTGATGTGATGATTCTTTGTAATAGTGAGGCTACTCAAAGTGTGATATTGGTGCCCTCCTGTCCTTCCATCATTTAGATTGGACCCTGCAAAGGGGAAAGAAATTTCATTTTGGAGAATAAAATGCCCAACCTCAGTTGCTTCCTGAGTATTAAGAGTGAAGTGATTCACCTGCCAGGGTTCAAACCTGAAACAGCAAGAACACTGCTTGGGGAAGAAGAATTCACAGCTCATGTACACACAGGCATTAATCACTTCAGCTGTATGTGGGACAGTCCTATCCAAAGGGAAGGACCTACTTAAATTCCAAATAAAACGCCTCTGCAATTAGAAGCTGTGCAAAATTTAACAGAACCATTTGGAATTTCTTCCCTTGATAGAAATGTCCTGTTCATCAGTGGTGAGGGATCAGAAGGTGGCAGTTTACAAGGGTCAATGTTCATAACCTGCAGTGTAGGAAAAGTGATCTGAAGGTGTGGCTGAACCAGTGTGGGCACTCTAAGTAGCTTTGGAATCCTTTCATGGTCAGGCAATTCACTCTGCTTCAGCCTGTAGTCCTCACAGTGACAGTCAGATAATTCCACTTTCCTTGTCTTGCTCTGTGTTTAGATCTTTATTGGATTATGTAATAAATAAATCATACAGATACACATCCCAAAGTGACAAACAAACTGCTTTGTCTCTACCTTGTCTATACAGTCCTTTTTTTGGTGTGTCTTCTTTCACTGGGCATCAGAATATAAAAGTAATTGTAACCAAAGAGTTTTTTCTCTCTTGCTTAATTTAACATCTCTCGCATCATTACAGACTGAAAACCTCAGGTTGCCAAAAAGAAGTTTTTAAGTAGGTTTATTTTCTTGCACAGACATATGTGAACAGTTTTCTAGCTGAGAAGTAATTAGGTGGAATTTCCGCTTTTAACAAACCATCCACAAACTTTGTCTCTTTGAACTTCAGGGGGTTCTGTATCCGGGTGAGCATCTTGCCTATCTGATAGCAAGGTGTAGCGTCTCATCCTGTGTCCTCAGGGCAGAGCTTTTTTGCTTTTCCAGTAAATACTGGATATTCCCCCCTCCGTTATCTGGTGATGTCGGTTGTACTTAGTCACTGCATTCAGCTGTCCTGTCATTTTTCTAATGCTCTGTTTTCATTAACTGACATACAAGTGAGAGATTTCTGATGAAAGCACAGCTGGTCTAGTAGCAGTGTCTATTCCCTGAAGTAGGCAGCTCCTGTTTCAGCTTAAACTTGGAATTTTTTTCCCTTGTCTGTCCCTGCTGGGAGCCATTCCTATGTAGACCATTTCCCTGATTCTGCAGTGACAGACTGAGATGCTGAATTTTCTGCCCCAGGGCAATGAAGAGGAGATGTTGGTGGTTGTCTGAGTCATTCACCAACCTCAAGGATAAGAATTTATCTGGTATGGCAGGAAGCTCTTTCGTTAAAGGAATGATTCAGCTGAGGTCTCTGGACAGGTTCTTCTTTTCCAAGAGAAAGCACAGCTGCAAACCTTGGGACAGTGAATTAGTTGTCTTTTTAAAAGCAAACTAAATGGCAGAGACCTGGCTATGGAGACTTCTAAAACCTGCACTAGTTGAAATCCTGAATATGGGGAAAAACGTGGTTATACAGTTCAGAGGTGTTTTGCATAGTTAATTTTGTAGTTAATTTAGTGATATTACGTAATATGTCTTGAAGGATATTGGGCCATATTGTACTTATCTTTTCTAAGTTGCAGTGTGCCAGTAACAAGGTGCTGTGTGGCATCTTACTCTGCAAACGAGGAGATGACAAGTCTCAGCTCCTGTTCTGCTTCTAATTTGACAAATGCTACTTTTGAA
Source organism: Luscinia megarhynchos (assembly GCA_034336665.1). Lineage (NCBI taxonomy): Eukaryota > Metazoa > Chordata > Aves > Passeriformes > Muscicapidae > Luscinia > Luscinia megarhynchos. The sequence continues at coordinate 3,810,322 of CM067592.1, read as the reverse complement.
ACGGGAACTGAGAGGCTCTGTGCTACAATCATGGCATGTTGTCCATTGGCCTTGAAGATTTTTCCCTTGAACTTCCATTTCCCTCCCAGGTCTGTAAACTCAGTGATGCGGAACCCATTTCTAACTTGTCTCACACAAAAAGTACCACAGCTTGAGGCTTTAATTTGAGATGGATCTAGGAACTGCCATTATAACTTGCCAAATAGCAGTGTGATTTGATTGCATTTTGTGCTCAGACTTGGTTCATTGGCTTTTGTTTGTTCTATACCTTGGAGCTCAAAGGTGCCTGAAGAAATGTATTTGCTGAAATCCCCTGTTCCTGTCAAAACTGTTCTGGCATTCTCTCCACCCTTCTGTCTTAGAAAGCCCTATGAAAATAGGGAAAATTAATATGTTTTGGTGCTTTCAATAATAAATTAATCCTACAGTTTTGTACATGCACAAGTAAAGCTTAATTGAAATACAGCAGTTTTTCAGCTTAAGGAAGCAATAGCCACAAGACACATTGTCAGGCTTTTTTATTAGTGTCCATGTTTTCTGCATCCACGTCATCCAGCTTAGTGTGTACCTGGTCCTGATTTAGTATGTCATAACAGATAAATTATTTCATTCAGTGGAGAGATACAGACAGAAGGACAGCTAAAAGCTGTATGAATTTTTTATCTAGTTTGTCACCACATGGAGCGCAAAAGGAGCTGTACAAGAACAACTGAGAATTTTGAGTTCCAAGGATTATTTTCTTGTTTAGATTCACATGTGTAAATGAGCAAGAACAACTCATTTAAAACTTTAAAATCAGCATAAACCAGGATGACTACAGCTTAGTTTTACATCTCTATTATGTGTGTACACCAAAGGCTTGCTTAGCACATGCTTTTCCACTATTTCATCATTTGGTTGTCCATGTTTATATCCCTGGTCATGTACCTACTAATGTTCTCGATAGTTTTAGTGTTGAGTCTTCTGCTCAGTCATAAATATTCTTGGTTTTGTTGCTCATACTGGGTTCTGTTGTAGCCATTGCCATTTTTCAGCCCTGGTGTCAGTACTGGGGCAAAGGCAGGCACAGGTGTGGTGGTCATGTTACCAGCTGTCCTAAGTTTTGTGACTGCAGTGTCAGTCTTGGATTAGACTCTCTCTGAAGATGCAGTCACTGGTTAATGCTTTAATTCTGTTTGCACAAAATATGGTGATGCAGGAGCATAAAGGAGGAATCTAGGGCCATTGCAGTTGCTGCCACAATGACACAGATTTGAGGTAATTACCCCCATTTTTAAATTATACTAGATTAAAGCTGCCAGCTGTGTACATGTTCTGTTCCTTTTTGTTTCAGTATCTTTCAGTTCTTCACTATCCTTGAACAGTTGGTCTAGAATCTGTTCTTCCCATTTGCCTTGCCAGACATGCAGATAAGGATCACCAACCTTAGCTTTTTATTTGGATCACAGATTAGGATTTCTAAAGCAGATTTGTTCAAGGTAGGTCCTCGATTTAACCACTATCCCTCCTGTACTATGGGTATTGTTCTGCAGCAGCATGGATTGTCCATATTTTCCATGTTGTCTTTGTCACCCTGCCACAGCAGTCTTGGCTACCTCAGGCCATTTCAAATGGCACTGTGTGCTTCATTTTAGCCAAACTGGATCAAGGCCCATGTGCTTGCTTTAGTATGAGCTGATTCTGAAATTACTAAATTCAATCACAATGCTGGGTGGATTTCCATGGGCCATTCTGGGAACTTAATGCAGGTATTTCTATGAAGCCAAAACACACCTGTGACAGTTCTGCTTTCCAGTACTGGCATGTTCCTTGCAAGAACCCAACAGAGTGTAGTCCTAACTGGATGTCCCAGCCATGGGAGGTTTGGACAATTTTAAGAAAGCCAAGTCCTCCTAGTTGTCAGCAGATAGGTTCAAGGCACTGGGCCATCTCCATCTCCAAGAGGAGGTATAGCCATGGGCATGCAGACTTTGAGCAGTGGAATTCACTGTAAAGTGTGGTTTAGTTATTCATCCAGCTTATGTTTAGGCTTTGTTTGACTCTATAGTCACACACTTGCTTTCCAAGAGGAGTCACAGGTACAGGAATGTTCAGGGAAAGGGTTAAGCCTGTCACATTTTCATCCAGCTTGTTACCTTTGTTTCCTTGAGCCCAAAAGTTTCCATGGGCCCATCTTCCCCAGAAATTGAGACCTTCACATGCCACGAGGTGTAAGGAGAACAACCCCCATCACCAAGCACTGTGATATTTTTCCTGTACTCAAATGCCCATGGATGAGGCTTGGAGCAACCTGGGTTAGTTAAAGATGTCCCTGCCCATGGCAGGGGGTTGAAAAGAGATGGTCTTTAAGGCTCCTTCCAACCCAAACCATTCTGTGATTCTGTGATAGCTATAATGAGCAGCCCAGTCTCCCCCCAGAACCACAGGACATGGTGGTGTTCCAAGAAGGCAGACTGCTTTTCCTTAAATTTATTAATGGATGATGTTGCAGTAGAGAGCACCACGTTCTAGAAATGCCATCTTAGAATCTGCAGCAGAGTCAAGTGTATTTCACATAACTGGGCACATCAACTGAGTTTAAACCACAGAGGAGATAATTACATAGCTCCAGGAAATCAAGTAGCTATTTTCTTATGCCCAGCTTGGGCTCTGAATCTTCCCATAGCATCCAGTTGCACATAGCTAGGCTTCAGATGTGCTTTCTCTGATCTCTCTTATTTACCTGCTTTCAGGTGTTTTGTGAAACTTAAAATAGCAAATGTGTTCAGTTCCTGGTTGTAGAAAGATCCCAGAGAGGCATAAATTATTAGCTTTTCTAAGGTAGAGATCTGCATGAATTATGTGAAATTAAACATGAATTTCTATTCATACTGCAGTTTTCAAATGTCTCTTGAGGATTTTATTTATTATTCCCTTCATATTTTGTTTAACTGTAAAAATTCTAGCATGACTGAGGATAAGAAAGAGGATTTTTTTTTCTTGTTAATATTTATTTAAATAATTGAAGAAATGAGGTTTATTTGAATTTGAAATAATTACAGTGAATTCCTGCTGGCACAAGAAAGGACAGACTTCAGCCCAGTGCTCCATGGATATCATGCCAGCTGTTTTCCATTTCACATGTATGAAGAGTTTTGCCAGTCTCCTTTAAATCCTGTATATCTGGCATCATGGATCAGACATCCAAGTGGTTCTTATTTCATCTGCTGCATCCATCTGTGTTGTCTTCTCTTGACCTTTTAAATGTGCAAGCTCTTCTGAGCAAGGATCATATCATTACATTTGCATAGTGATTATTACCAAAAGTCTGGAATCAATGAGCATTCCTGTAATATAAATAGTTATGGAAAAAACTAGCAATCCAAGCCCAAATGACAAGGCATTTGTAAATAACATAGCTAGACCCTGATAGTTACATTAATTGTAAAATCAGAAGGGACACTGAATATCCGCATAAAAGCCTGTGAAGAAAATGTTCATTATCATCAAAGTTTTCATTTTGACCATCCTGAAAATACCAGAAAACAGAAATTAAGGTTTTGATTTCTAATTCACAGTGAGAAGAGCTGTAAACTATTGTTTTAAACTAAACTGTGTAAGCACAGTAAGAATTTTTAATCAGATTTCTACACTGTGCCAAATGACTTCTGGTGGAGAACAAAACAGGTAATAAATATATCCAGAGACCTTAGCATTACACAGGATAGAGCTGGAACGAGACATCCAAAAGTGAAGCCTGAAAAATGTTATTGTTAACATATTGTTTCCATGACTGACTCCACACCATGAAGCCGTGTGCTGGACTGAAAAGAAAACAGTTATCCAAGGTTTATCTGTAACAAAATGGTGGAATGATAGAATAATTTGCGTTTAAATGGATGCTTACAGACCCCATCCAGCCTGGCCTGGGACACTCCCAAGAATGGGGCAGTCACAGCTGCTCTGGTTGACAACCTGCCAGAGCCTCACCACTCTCATTGTAAAAAATTTCTTCCTAATATCTAGTCTAAATTGACCTTCTTTCAGCTTAAAAGCACTATCTCTTTTCCTATTGCTAGAGGCCTAAGAAAAAATCTGTCCCCATCTTTCTTATAAGCATTCTGTAAGTTTTGAAAGTCTGCTCAGTGGAGCACCACATCACCATAAGGAAAAACTGGCATTATGCAGCTCCAACTGTTGAAATGCTTATTCAAGTAAGAGATTTCAGAGTTCTAATACTCAGAATATTTTCAGGAAAAAATCTTTTCCTGCTCAGAAGCAGCCAAAAAGCAGTAGAACATTAGGATTTGTTAGAATTAGAGAATATACAGAAAACATCCTCATGCTGCTGCATGTCTGCATGTGCATCCACACACTGAATGCAAGAAAAGCTATGGGTGTCCCATTCCAAAATGGATTTGGCCTAGAGAATAAGAAGATGAGTAAAAAGTATAAGCAAGGGAAGAAAATGCCCAACACAGCACCAGTAGCTGGACCAGGAAGCTTCAGTTTAGGAAGGAGGTGAATGAAGAATGATATGAAAGAGTTCTTTAAAACCTGCAATGCCATGCCCATTTCTGGGCTACCCAGTGCAAGAAAGACAAAAACTTGCTGAGGAAGGGACTCTGCTGTAAGGAGAGGCTGAGAGGGGCATCTTATCCATGTGCATAAACAGCCAGTGAGAAGGGAGAAGGGAGAAGGGAAGGGGGAAGGGGGAAGGGGAAGGGGAGAGGGGGAAGGGGGAAAGGGAAAGGGAAAGGGAAAGGGAAGGGAAAGGGAAGAGGAAAGGGAAAGGGAAAGGGAAAAGGGAAAGGGAAGGGGAAAGAGGGAAAGGGGAAAGGGAAAGAGGGAAAGGGAAAGGGGGAAAGGGAAAGGGAAAGGGAAAGGGAAAGGGAAAGGGAAAGGGGGGTCAGACTGTTCTCCATAGTGCCCAGTGGCTTGTCAAGAGAGGTGGAGGTGGTCAAATTTGGAGACAAGTTGCCCAGAGAAGTGTTGAAACCTCCATCAGTGGATGTGCACAAAGCCCAGCTGGACATCTGCCCTAAGTGTCCCTGTTTGAGCAGAAAAGTTGGACCAGGTGGTCTCGAGAGGGTTCTTCTATCATAAGCTACTATGAAAATCCTGAATTGTAAGGAAAAAAAGCAGTAAAGAAGATATTACTGTATTTTTCTTAGTGAACAGATGGAATCAAAAGGAAATTAACAAGACAAAGGTTGAAAACAAATAAAAGAGCTTTTTACACAGTGCATAATTGAACTGTGGAACTCTTTATCATAGTGTTTGTAGATGCTAAATAGCAATTAGATAAATGCATAGAAGAAACATTCATCAAGGTCAGTTAAATACAGTATTACCCACAATTCATGGATTTCCTGAATCTACAAGTCATTGGAAACTGAGAGAATAAACAGAAAAATATTCATATATTCCTACCAACGTCGTCTCGCTCTTCTTTTGACTTTTGTTACTTGCCACAGTTGACGACGTGACATGACCTTGCATTGGTGGTTCTATGTTTAGAAGTACAATGCATGTGCATTTTGTAATCCATTTCACTGCAAAAGCTCTGGTTAGGCAAGAAAAGTGAGGATAAATCAGTGTTTGTCTTGGAAGAAAATATGCCTTAGGAAGAGAAAAATTATTTTAATAGAGGTCAGGTTTGTTCAGCAAGAAAGTTCTATTCTTATACCTGCTTTTGATGAATGCTAAGGCTTTTTAAAAAATTTAATATATAATACAGTAAATTCCATAATGAAAACTATTCAAGCATAAGTGAATATTTAAAATGTTTTTCAGAGGCTTGGTCTACTTCTAAAATATAGAAGTTTCAATAAAATTACTTAAATGACTATGTCAAATGGGAATTAGGCAGTCTCTGACTTTTGTAAAACATGAGTATATTAGGAGACAGCAGATTTTCCTGTTTAAAAAAGCAGATCTTCAGTTTTAAGAAAATCTGAAGTATATGCTGAAGAAATGTTTTATCATAATTATTTTTTAGGTAAATAGGGAAGAATTTGATTTGCACAAGACAGAAGACTGGCTATGTCTGTAATGGACTAAAATTGTGGAGATTGAACCCTGGGTTATCTTTAGCTTTGATTATGTCAAAGAAATAAGTTAATAAGCAGCTACACTACTAGCTTGCAGTGCAGCGAAGGAAAAGTCTGGGCAAGAGTTTTCATACTTCCTTTTTGGCTGAAGACCTGTGTGCTCAAACAGAGAAGAATAAGTGGATGTGACAGGATTTTGCACAAAGATTCTAAACAAGGTTGAAAATGTTGAGAAATTGGACAGTGTGGGGATTAACTGAAGTCTGGGCAAGCAAGTTTTCTCTTGAAGATAAGAGCAGCTGAAGCTGCCTTTGAACTGATGTCAGTGGGACACTTTGATTAAATACATTTATTTTTTAAAGCAGTGCCTGTGGAGCAGTGATTATGAACCAGATCAATTATGTTTCGGTATTCAAACTCCAGGAAGGTATTCAAAAACCAGGAAGGCTGTTAGTTTTGTCTGGGTAGGAATAATCCCATGGAATATATTCTCTCCTTCTTCCTCTAAATTTGTTTAGAGTATTCCAGCTTTAGGTTTTGGGGTTTTGGTTTTGTTTTCTTTCTTTACTTTATTTCCCCCTTCCCATATGTGCCCTGGGTGAATACTGACTTCTGTGGCCAGCACCTGAGCCTGATATTGTGTCTTGAAGCTGTTGAGAGCTTCATCTAAAGAGCTCAACACAGCTGTAACCCTTCTAAATCCCTTTGTCTGCAGTTTGATTGCTTTGATAATGTTCTTCAATTGTGTGTGATGATAATTAAAGAACATTTAAAGCATTTTACACAAAAGAAGCACGTTACTATGCTGCAAGTGGGATAAAAATTGCCTTTATTTAAACACTGACATCGTAGGGAGCAACGAGGGAGGAACCCGAGTGCTGAAAACAGCTTTTAAACAGAATTTGAGTGTCTGTGGTGCTGACTCCACCCACTGAGTCAGATCACTTTGACAAATCTCTCAGTCACTGTCTTTGACCTTAAGGTTTGTGCCTCAGGTTGAGCATGGTATTATGCCTGTTTTGCTTGGTTTAAACACCACCAGCACTCAAACCAGGGCTCTGAGAGCAGGTGAGCCTCTCAGTTTGTGGCAGCCTCAATCTGATGGGTTTGCTCTGAAGGAACACAAAAGGAAGTGCCCTTCAGGAGAGCCAGACACCGCGCAGTTTCACCAGCCGCGTTACAACAGCCGTCAGCTGCTGATGGAAGTTCTCCAGAAGGAGGAGAGCCAAGGCCTGTGTCCCACCTGGCCTCCAGGCTGACATAATTTCCCTGAGTACTTCTTCTTTCCATGGGCTGTGATTTCCCACAGAAATCTCTGTACTGATGAAAATAGCACCATACTCCAGGGACTAGAGCAAGGACATGGCCAGAACTTCTCTATGTGGCATAATCCCTCAAGCTGTTGGACCCCTCATTCATGAGAGCTCATAAAAGCAGCTAGTTTTGATGACTGATTGATATTAATTACCTCTAGGATATAATCCCTCCTGCCTCCGACTATTTAAATACTCTGCTGAAAAGTCAAGTGAGAAAAGGAGGAAAAAATTCCCTCTTGGAAACTGCTTCCATATCCACTCTTCTTAACCCATTGGCTGTTAATTATTCACTGTGTGTGAGCTCACATTGTACCTTGCAGAAAAGGCACCATGAAAGATATTATGGATAGCATTTAAGAACACAAAGAGCTTTATAAAACCACTTGTAGCCCACAGTAGTCAAGACAAGCCTACACTTCAGTGAGTCAATTGCCTCTCAGATGATTTGGACAGACTTTTCTAAAACTCAGCACACAGTGATTTTGTTCTCTTTAATCACTTTTCCACAGAAGGGCCCACTATGAAAGCAAACCCGTGGCACTGCTGACAAATATAACTGAGGATATTGAAATTTTCTCCCTTTCCCAAAAGAAGTCAAAACTACAGATACGTATTTTAAATGTATATTTTGTCAAGGCTTGTTTTCAGCATAATGTTTTCAACTGGTGGAGCTGTCTGATTAGCTGAAATTAACTGCAGTATATGGAAATTGTATCTGCCACAGCAAAAGACCCAGGGTGACACAGCAGGACATGAGAGACTGCTCTGGAAGAAATAGTTTTCCCCCGAAGGCTGTAGAGCTCATTTTGGGATTCCACTTTAATCATGTGCTGTGGTCTCTCAGTATGCAAAAAAAGGCCCCAGTCAAAAGAGAATTACTGCCAGCAGATCACACAGTCTGAGAGACATGAAAAATGATGAGCTGCTTCCGTGGGGAATGATTTACTGGCTCAGCACAAGTCCCTTAGAAAAAGGGCTTCTATAATTTTGTTTCTTCCTAAAGGATGAGGAGAGGACACCTGTGCTGTGGCTCAGAATACCTCTTTCAGATCTTTCTCACAGTGAGTTTCCATGGGAGATTGTCTCTAGCAGCAATCCCACTTTAGGACAGCCTTTTCTTTCTATTGTCCCCCAGCTCATTCTTGCCTCTGTGTTACACTGTGAGATTATGTGCAATAAAATCATACTAATTAACATGAAACACAGTGAAAAATACAGGGCTCTTCTGAATGAAGAATTTGGATGAAAAAGGTTTAATTGAGAGATGTGATGAATGTAGTTAAAGTACTTCCAGTTCAAAGGAAGATATGCCTTGTTAAGACTTAAATAAAGAGAAATCAATTTCTGTGCACTGCTTAGAGCCCAAAAAATGTGATATGAGTGAAAAAAAGTTCCCTGCATGTTGAGGAATGCATGTAACTGCTGAACAGTACTGTGGAAGGAAACAGAGACCAGAGATATTTCTCACCCCTTGGGGAATATCTCTGTATTTTGGAAAGGCAGCTGAGCTTCCAGAATAAGTCCAGTTCTGTCTCCATGATCCCACTGCCTTCTAAGGGCTTTCTGTGACAGGCTAAAATGCTCTGGAAAATTTTGTTGTGGGCTGAGGGTGGTTTAGAAGTTTGATGCTCATTCATTTTGATGTCTAGTCTTTTAATAGTCAAATAATCTAATGGGATAAATGAATGGCAGGGAAACATTTAATGAGATGGACTAAAACTCTTGGAAACAAGGGGTTTAAGCCATTAAAAGTCATAAAGGTTTTTTATTTGCCTCAGGCACACCAGAAAAGTTATTGGAGACTGCTGTGGAGTTTGAATTAGGTGAACTGAAGCTGTCTTCTAGAAAACATGCACATGTGAAGGGAAGTATGCAAAATCAGAATCAGTTACAAAAGGAGAAAAAAAAAAACAACAGTGTAGGCTTTGCTTCCTTCTAGGTACAGATCACCCAAAATACTGCATTGGAACAACTGGTTCTCTGAACACTGGAAGTTTGAAGAGTGGAAGAGACTGGTCTGCTATAGGGGGGTCCTCAGCTGATTTTTCAAATGGTGACAGTATTTCTTTTTTTAATTTTAGGTTTTTGTCACCTAAAGCCAGGGGGATTACAAAAATTTCTGGTATGCCTTCTCTTTTTAATAATTCTTGCTCTGCACTGCAGTTTTAATCAGCAAAAAATTTAATATGGTCTCTTTTCTTGATTAAAGATTCATTTCCATGAAACATGCACCCATAAAATCTCTTTGTGACCTCCTCAGTCCACCAGACATAGCTGAAACCAGCTGGCAGCTTCAGCAGTTATACTGTGAGAAGCTCAGATGGATAAAAAGTGATAACATACACTGTCCAGCACTGAAAATGTTCTCCTTAGCTTTGGTGACTGTCAAATAAAATTATGCTAACTAATTTCTCCTCTACCAACCCCCAGAATGAGGAATATTAGGAGCTTGGATTTTATATTAAAAAAAACCTAATCTCTGAACCCAACATGGCATTTTATTGAGAAATGCTCTTTATAATTTTGGATCCAGGGGCAAAACCATCACCTTTGTTAGAAAGCATTAGCCCTCACTTCTCATCACCTCTACTGAACAAACTACTTTTTTAGACACGTTATTGCTATTACCACTATATTTTGTAGTTTCACCTTCTGAGTATGCCCTTCCCACTGTCCTTCAGTCTCCCATTGAAGACCATGGGGCAAATTTGGGCAGCACTTTCATGGGATCAAATGGAAAATATAAACGATAGAGTCTGGACCTATCCCCTGCAAGATAATCCTTGTCTACATTTTATTACAAGTATCTGGAGCAGTCTGGGCCTGATGAAGGTTTTGAAGTCCTGCTCTCAGCCTGAGGAGCTCCTCAGCTTTACAGACATCTCAAACGGGGCCAGGAGCTGCAGGTGGCTGGGACTGCACCAAGTTCAGGCAAGGCACAGCAGTTACAGCAGCCTTGTGCAGCTCTGTGATTCGGGCTGCAAGCTTTCCAATTAATTACTGTTTCTACAGCCTCGATGGTCTGCCATTTCACCTCCCTCGCAGAGAACCCATTTTTCCCAAGTTTCAACATCTGCAGACAAGCTTGAGTGGCTGTAGGTGAGACAGGGAGGCAGAGGATGATCCCTCTGGCTAAGGCAGTGATGCACTTAAGGAAACAGTAATCTTTCTCTCTTAGAAGTGATGGGAAAGCTCCATAAGGGAGCAGACATTCCCTGAGCTGCACAGATGCCACATTAATGCTGTACCCAGGTGTACAGCAGGAGCTAATTGAGGCAGTTGAGCAGGATATGGGAGCAGGAATCGCCAGCCCAGCACACGGGTGTGCTTTGGGAACAAACTGGATCAGAGACCAAGGGCAGGACGAGGCTTTGACAGGGCAGGCAGCAGGCTTGGGAGGGAGGAAAGGCAAAAGAAAAGAATAATTAAATTAAGGGGTTTGGTACAGCAAGGAGTGGGGGTAGTGCTGAAGATCAATGCACCTCAGTGCAGGGCTTTGAGGGCACTCAGTAGGATTTGATGGAAACCCCCTGATGGATGGAAACCCCACGGTGGAACCCCCTGATGATGCACAGGCAGGGCTGTTCCTTGCCCAGGCTCCCTGATACTCCTGCTGCTGTTGCTGATGGTGCTGCTTCAGCAGGTGCTCAGCTGCTGAATTTGCTTCCTCTTCCAGGAGAGCCCAGCGTGCAGTCTGGGAGGGGAGGAACAGACTGAGGAGCTCCAGGGATGTGTGTGCTCCACAATATCCCCATTGTTGAGTCTCTCAATTTGGAAAAGATCTCTAACATCATCGAGTACCACCACTGACCCAGTTCTGAGCTGAAACTTTCCTTGAGCAGACGGGATACAGGTCCTGCTTTTCTGACAGAGGCAGGAGTCTACAGCACTCGTTTCATGCCCATTTAACATTTCCTCCATTTTAGAGGCTGCTCTGAGCTGCTGCTGGAGAACAGACCTGTCCTCCATCGGAGGATATGGAGAGCTGGACACATCAAGGGCGCTTCCCACCTCTGATGCTATCTTAAAATAAGCTACATCCCACCCAGGGGCAGTATCTCCTTCTAATCAAGTAAGCTAAGCCACCCAAAAGCTTTGCTGTATTGGGCTCCTATTGCTGTAGAGTGTTGCAACATCTGCCTGGAGAGTTTGTTAGGTTTGTGCAGTTACCCACTATAATCTCTGAGCTGTTGTGCAGACTGAGCAAATGCTTTGTGCATATTAAGCTGTTGCACTGCTTCTGTTTTCCGAAGTAACTTAACAATGATGTGAAAACAGTGTCAGTTCTGAGTTTCCCATGGAGTTTGGCTTGTTTTGCCACCATCTGTCTGCATTACTGACTTTCAAAACTGCAGGCTGTGAGATAAAGACTGATAGTTTATCAAGCCACCTTTCTGATGTTCAGCTTTTTTCTGGCAGACTGATGGAAACGTGTGTTGAATCCTAGTCTTAGTCCTTAATTCCAGAAGCAGAGAATCAGCCCTAGAGAAATGAAGCTGAAACAGGGAAGGTTTAAATTGTGTATTAAGGAAAACTTCTTCTCCAGAAAGGTGGTCAGGCACTGGAACAGGCTGTCCTGTGGCAGTGGTGGAATCACCATCTTGGAAAATGTTCAAAAATTGTTTAGATGTGGCACCTGGGGAGATGTTTTCATGGTGAACCTGCCAATGGTGGGTTAATGGCTGGATTTATAGTCTTAGAGGTCTTTCCAACCTTAATGATTCTGTGTTTCTAAGTAATGCCCTAGAAAAGGCTAATGAAGTGGTTTAATCTCACTGCACTGGGTTTTGTATGGCTCTTTATGCTTTTTAAAGGAGGAAGTTCAAAACAAAATATACCCAAAAGGCAAGAATAGGAGGTTTTCAAGAAACAGTAGTTTCTCAGGGTAAAAAATGGTTCTGTAGAGGATATGATGGCCCTGTCTTTTTAAAATCAGACCTTTTATATGATTTCTGATACCTAAATATCAAGAAATACATTCAGCTTCTTATTCATCATAGGCACCAGATGATGCTGGCTTGATTGCAGACATCTGAAGTGCTCTGGGCTCCGTATTTTTAGTTTACAGAAGACCCTGTAAAGGTGAGTTTTGTGCTGTTTTATACAGGAGTGGACTTCAGAGGTTAGGATTTCTAGCCTGCCTTCTACTCTGGTGTTGGGGAGGCACAAAAGTGTTTCCAGTAATAAACTGAGTATTTATCTAATTCACAGTAATTTTCATAGCACCTTGTCTTGGGGTCTTTAGGTGACTCTTCAAATTTCCACATTGCCTGTATAATTTCTTCTTGTACTCATTTAGATTCTGCGAAGTCAAAATTAGATTGGAGACTCCAGTTTTAAAAGACCATTTATGTACATTAACTCAGGGAAATAAAACCCCACCACACAGCACTTTGGCACTGAGCAAGGTCCTAACTGCCATGCAATTTCATTGAGCTGAAACTGTCCTAAAATTTGTTCTCCCCAGGCAGAATGGGCACAGCAAACCATTTGTCTGAATGGTTCCCCTGGGAGTAATTATATCCTACATTTTTTCCTGCAGCACACCAAGTTCCCTGCCATCCCTTCAGCCCTGTTGATACAGCTGCAGTTTAAACAAGTCTGTGAAATTATTTGGGTTAAAACAAACAGCAAAACCTTATTTACTGCATCATTTTTATGTTTTTGCCTTGTTCAACATCACTGTAGGCTCTGTTGTGCTGTTACAGTAGATGGGAGGGGAAGGGGAAGGGGAAGGGGAAGGGGAAGTTTCCTTCAGAGAAAGAAACTGAGGAGTGTCTGTACCTCCATCCTTTTTTGCAGTGCTCTTTCCTTTCTTGATAAGCAAGGGTTTGAGCTGGGCACATCATTAATAGCCAGTTCCCTTTCAAAGGGGAAAAAAAAAGATGTTAGTGACCCCCAAGATAGAAAGGAAGTACAGGAATGCTGTGTAGTGCATGCATCTTCCTGCCACACATGATAGATTTCTTTTTAATACCTCCAGCATTTTGTAATTTGAACTGCTGCCTGCTATTTGTTTTACTTTAATCTGTGTCATTTCACTGTGTTTATTATCTTCCTTTCCCCTGTCCCTCAAGTTCTGCATTTCTACCCAGCCTCCTACAATATTAGCAAGCCTTTTCATGAAGGGAGGACTGTTTGTGGCGAAAGAAAACTTCAATAAATTACCCATGCAATTTGTAACTGTCAGAAAACAAAATACAAAGTACTTAAAAAAAATAAATAAAACAAATGTTTACATTTACATTCCATACTGGGAACTTTTATTTTCAACTAAAACTAAACCCTTTATCTGAGCTGTCAATGTTATAGATGGTGCCTTTATATATTTAAAGATTTGCATAGTTTTTATCAAATTGATGCACTTAACTGATTTAACATTCCAGTCGCTTATTTAGAAAGGGGGGAAAGATAATATTTTAGAAGAATATGAAAAATGGATTGCCTTTATTCAGGTCAGTTCATTAATCTGCCTTGCATTAGTTCACTTCAGACATAGCAGCTCTTCTGGGTGTTTATTCAGGATATAGTGTCTGAGAGATGCATTCTGGGATTGATCATCCGTCTTGGTTTTAAACCCTATTTACAAATTGTCACTCCTCCCATGCTCTTTTGTCACCAGAAGTCCACCCTTGGACATGGTGGTGAATGCCCAGATCAACAGTGAAGGTTAATTCAGGAACTGCAAGTTGAAGCAAGGAGGTGTGGGTTGGTTTGGATTAGTTTGAGTTGCTTTCTTGGAAGCTGTATGTTAAATTCAGGATTGCTTTTTCAGATCCTGAGATCAGCTTTAACCAACTGGCTACTGTGTGTTTTGTGATCATTCTGCACAGATGGTGTAAATCTACCGTGGTTCCCAAAACTGCGAATTCCTCACAGCCTAACTCAGTCTGTCAGAGCTGCCTTTCCCTGTCCCAGCACTGGGTATGGCCTGTGTGTTCAGAGTTCAAGCAGCAAGCCAACAAAATCATGATCCATCACTTTTATAGCACTGGATTTCTTATGGCTGAACTCACTGAACTGATTTACTCAGCGAGTTCAGGAACACCAGGGGTGGTGCAAATGGGACAGGGTATCTCTGTGGCAGTCCCAATTTAATTTATCCTGCCATGGAGCAGAACCTTTGAACTACTTCAGACTGTTAATACAGAAGATTTTTACACTGAAAGTGCCCGTTTTGGTCCCTGGTGTCTGGTGTGTGATACTTTGTTTAATAGTCTTAACCAGGGAAATCATATTCAGGAGTGTTCAGTTCAATGCACTAAAGCATAATAAAACTGGATAGCAGGAAAGTTAGGTCAAATAAATTCAAATGGAAAAGAATTAATTCAGTCAAGGTGTTTAAGCACTTTGTAAGCTTGGCCAAGAAGGTGGTAAATTCACAATGGAGGGTTTACACCGAGACTGGGTGTCTTACTTAATGATAAGCTATAGTTCAGCCACCAGCAAGTTATTGGGCGTGATAGTGCTCAGTTAGGGAGAAAGAAAGAATAATTCCCTCCACCACAGTAGGTGAAATCCTATGGCCTGTGTTAAACAGGTCATGCCTGCAGAGGGCTATGATCAATTCTCATTCGAGATCTATGAATCTCTGCTGGTAGGTGCTTTAGGTTTCCATTTGCTCTGTGTTTTGCTGAATATGGGAAGGAAAGTCTCAGACTTCTGTATGTGAAATTGGCTGCAGCTGTATTAATCTCTCAAAAGCTCCCTGGCCTTTGAAAACATACATCTCAATACAAACAGTGACAAACTGCAATGTCATATAGGCACTCCCAGGTTGCTGAAGCTCTAGAATTTGTGTGACAGTATTAAAAGTTTAAATCCTGTTTCTGAGAGGGAAGCGAAGATTGGACACAGGCTCTTTCAAACTTAAGAGTTTTGTACCCCATCATCCAAATGAGTTTTGGACCCTCAGTATTACACAGCCTGGATTCACATCTGGGAGAATCCAATGACTGAGCAAATGCAGCACAGAACCCATAGGAGGTGAGATGTGTCTGAAAGTAGTGGGCATGTGCAAAGTCCAGCTCAGGGACCAATACTTCTGGTTTTTGTTTTTTGGGGGTTTTTTGTTTTGTTTTGAGGTTTGGTTTGTTTTTTGTTGTTTTTTTTTTTTTTCGGGGGGGGGGTTGGGTTTTTTTTGTTGTTTTTTGGTTGGTTTTGGTTTGGGTTTTTATCTCATGGAGTGACAGTTTCCATTCTTCTTCCTGATACTTGCCACAGTGTGGGTGGCTGCAGAAAACCTCTAAGGTTTCCTGACTTCAGGTGAGGGTGGAGTTCCTTGGAAAATGAACACTTTAATTGAAAACAAAACAAACAGTACACACTACAGGGTCAAGCTCCAAAGACCAAGAAATGGGTTAGGCACAATGTGTAAGGTAGGTCTGGAGGAGAGTCTGGGGGTAAGGGTCCAACCACAAACTGGGATTAGGAATATGCAAAACAATGCAGCAAATAACAACCAACCAGGGGAGAGAAGTGGGACTACTTAGCATAACAACCTCAAAGGCTTCTGGGAGCAAATCTCACCCTGACCTGACAAATGTTTCCTACAGTTTCAATGTCTGGTCCAGGAGCAATAAATTCAGGCTGATTTTGACACTGAAAGTAGGCTGGTCCTCATAAATACTGTGTATTATATCACCCAAGAATGGGAATTCAAGCTGTGTTTGGTTGTCCTGGTGGAGTTTGTCCAAAGCACTGTGTGTCACGGAATTATTCAATATTCAATTCTTGGAAGAGATGCGCAAAGATCATTGAGTCCAAGTTCTGGCCTTGCACAGGGCAGCTCACAAATTCCACTATGCGCCTGAGTGTATTATCCAAATATTTTTTGAACTCCATAAGGCTGGGTGCTGTGACTATTCCCTCGGGAGCCTGTTCAGCGTGAGAGAAACTAATTTGATTTTCATCTCTGCCTCATTACGTTATGTTCTTACAGGGGCTATATGCATGTACTTGCAGCTCTGTCCCCTGCAAAAGCTCTCCGAGCAGTCAGGACAGAGAAAGCTTCCAGGATCAGACTCTGGAGAAAAATGCCCACCAAAAATTCTTGGGTGGCTTGGGAGGAGCCTGAGCCCAAAAATCCATGAAACCAGCGAGCTGCAACCCGACAGGGGCCGTTTTCTTCGGTATCCTGGGGGGAGCAGGCGCTCGCCAGTGGGGTCCGCTCTGCTCTTCTCCACTCTCATCTTTTCCTCTCTGTGGTCCTGCTTCCCTGCTTCAGCAAGCCGGCAAAACTGCAAAACGGCAAAACTGCTTGTTACCGCGACGACTGCTCCGCTGCACGCTGGACCGAGGGGGGCACCGCTGCACCCGCCCCCGCCGTGCACAGCCTGGAGCATAGCCAGGCACAGCGGGGAGCACAGCCAAACACAGCCCGGAGCACAGCCAAACACAGCCCGGCAAAGCGGGGAGCACAGCTAAACACAGCCCGGCACAGCGGGGAGCACAGCCCGGAGCACAGCCCGGCACAGCGGGGAGCACAGCCAAACACAGCCCGGCACAGCAGGGAGCACAGCCAAACACAGCCCGGAGCACAGCCAAACACAGCCCGGAGCACAGCGGGGAGCACAGCCAAACACAGCCCGGGCCACAGCCAAACACAGCCCGGAGCACAGCCCGGCACAGCGGGGAGCACAGCCCGGAGCACAGCCCGGCACAGCCCGGAGCACAGCCAAACACAGCCCGGAGCACAGCCCGGAGCACAGCCCGGAGCACAGCCCGGCACAGCGGGGAAGCACAGCCCGGAGCACAGCCAAACACAGCCCGGAGCACAGCCAAACACAGCCCGGAGCACAGCCCGGGAGCACAGCCCGGAGCACAGCCCGGCACAGCTGGGGAGCACAGCCCGGCACAGCGGGGAGCACAGCCAAACACAGCCCGGAGCACAGCCAAACACAGCCCGGCACAGCGGGGAGCACAGCCCGGAGCACAGCCCGGCACAGCCCGGAGCACAGCCAAACACAGCCCGGAGCACAGCCCGGAGCACAGCCCGAGCTGGGGCACAGCCCGGGCACAGCCCGGGGCACAGCCAAACACAGCGGGGAGCACAGCCGGAGCACAGCCCGGGCACAGCCCGGAGCACAGCCCGGCACAGCCCGGAGCACAGCCCGGAGCACAGCCCGGGCACAGCCCGGGGCACAGCCCGGGCACAGCCAAACACAGCCGGAGCACAGCCCGGGCACAGCCCGGGGCACAGCCCGGGGCACAGCCAGGGCACAGCCAAACACAGCCCGGAGCACAGCCCGGGAGCACAGCCCGGAGCACAGCCCGGAGCACAGCCCGGGGCACAGCCAAACACAGCCCGGGAGCACAGCCCGGCACAGCGGGGAGCACAGCCCGGAGCACAGCCAAACACAGCCCGGCACAGCAGGGAGCACAGCCAAACACAGCCCGGAGCACAGCCAAACACAGCCCGGGAGCACAGCGGGGAGCACAGCCAAACACAGCCGGAGCACAGCCCGGCACAGCGGGGAGCACAGCCCGAGCACAGCCCGCACAGCCCGGAGCACAGCCAAACACAGCCCGGAGCACAGCCCGGAGCACAGCCCGAGCACAGCCCGGCACAGCGGGGAAGCACAGCCCGGAGCACAGCCCGGCACAGCCCGGAGCACAGCCAAACACAGCCCGGAGCACAGCCCGGAGCACAGCCCGAGCACAGCCCGGCACAGCGGGGAGCACAGCCCGGCACAGCGGGGAGCACAGCCCGGCACAGCGGGGAGCACAGCCCGGAGCACAGCCAAACACAGCCCGGGAGCACAGCCCGGAGCACAGCCCGGCACAGCGGGGGAGCACAGCCGGAGCACAGCCAAACACAGCCCGGAGCACAGCCCGGAGCACAGCCCGAGCACAGCCCGGAGCACAACCCGGAGCACAGCCCGGAGCACAACCCGGAGCACAGCCCGGAGCACAGCCCGGAGCACAGCCCGGAGCACAGCCCGGAGCACAGCCCGGCACAGCCTGGAGCACAGCCCGGCACAGCCCGGAGCACAACCCGGAGCACAGCCCGGGGCACAGCCCGAGCAGAGCCAAACACAGCCCGGAGCACAGCCCGGGCACAGCCCGGAGCACAGCCCGGAGCACAGCCCGCACAACCCGGAGCACAGCCCGGGGCACAACCCGGAGCACAGCCCGGGCACAGCCCGGGGCACAGCCCGGAGCAGAGCTAAACACAGCCCGGAGCACAGCCCGGGGCACAGCCAAAACACAGCCCGGGAGCACAGCCAAACACAGCCCGGGAGCACAGCCCGGAGCACAGCCCGAGCACAGCCCGGGCACAGCCCGGGGCACAGCCAAACACAGCCCGGAGCACAGCCCGGGGCACAGCCCGGAGCACAGCCCGGGGCACAGCCCGGGGCACAGCCCGGGGCACAGCCCGGGGCACAACCAAACACAGCCCTCTTACAAACGAGGCCAGAGTCCTCTTCGGAAGGCAAGCTCGTTTACTGAAAACCACAACAGAGCACGGGGACTCCAGATAAGCCAGAGTCCCACACGGCAAGCCAGAAAGTAACAAAAAAGCAACAATGCGACACCAAACAATCTCTCGGGCGACGGGCACTTTCGGAAGGCGGGGCTCGCAGCCCCGGACTGTCCTTTTATACACTTCGTTAGGGCAGGCGATGCCATCTTCCGATCTCTTTGAGGATTGGTCTCTTCTTCGCTGGAAGCCCCGATAGGTTGGAGGAACGTCCAATTTCTGAACAGGCTGGTGCACTCACTAGATGACATCACTTTTCTAGAAGGTTCTAGCTAGACCTGTCAATTAACCACCCATCGCCCTCCCCCCCAACAGAGCCACCCCCATTACAACGCCCATTCTACAACGATTGGCTACGCTCTGAGCCCGCCCCCTCCCTGCAGCTCCCCAATGGCATTAAACGCATGACTTACCAACAGCTTACAAACCATTACTTAACAAGCTTCAGTTTTCGAATTATTAATCGGCAAACCCCAAGCCCACCCCAGAACTTAAACTTATTCTTAACAGCCCAGAGCACAGTCTGTCCCCGCCGGGCGCAGCCCAGCACAGCGTGTCCCTGCCGGGCACAGCCAGGAGCACAGCCTGTACCTGCGGGACACAGCCCAGAGCACAGTCCAGCACAGCCTGGCACAGCCCAGCACAGCCTGGAGCACAGTCCAGCACAGCCTGTCCCCGCCGGGCACAACCTGGAGCACAGCCTGTACCTGCGGGACACAACCCAGAGCACAGCCTGTACCTCCGGGACACAGCCAGGAGCACAGCCCGTCCTTGTGGGGTGCTATAAATAACTCAGGGCCGAAGCTTTTATGGAATCAGCTCCTTTTATTGACGAACAGTTGTGGTATCCGAGGGGCTGCCTACGCCGCTGTTCCGCCAGTTCCACGCCGGAAAGGATGCTCCCAATGCTAGCTTGTAGCTGGCCCTCCAGGATCAGGAATTCTATCTTCACTGGCCTTATGACAAACTCGCCTCAATAGCTCATCGCTTAGGGGTGTTATTTTGTTCAACTGCTATCTAGGTGGTGGCTCGGTGATAGTAGGGAAGGCAGGGGCAGTTCCTGGTAGCAGATGGTCTCACTAGGTGAGTGGTGATGACCTGGTTCTTACATTAGATGTTAATATTGCGTCTTTGAAAATTTTTGGTAGTCCGAGAACTGCCTCTAGGAGCAATGCCTTTTGGGAGCCTCCGGATTTACATATTGGGCGGCATCAGCTGGTTGATTGACGAGCAGGGAGCAGCAGCAGCCTAACCGGAAATTAAGGTAGGGAAACCGGAAGGAGTAGGGAATAGCAGGGAAATGAACCAGAAGTGGGGAGATACAAATACACCAATTTAATACTCTAACAATACTTCTTATAACTTGCAATATTAACCATAATAAAAACTGTAAGTACCTCTATGACAATTTTTATTTAACCGTTTTTGGCCACAGACTTAAAACATTTACTTCAGTCCCCCCGTTTTCTTTTGATCGGGCTTTGCCCGCATCAATCAGCTGTCTCTGGTTTTTCTACATATATCTTCCGGACTATTTGGTACTGATTATATATATTTCTGGCAGCACTCAGTCCTTTTTCTTCTTCTTGGGAGTCTGCTGATTCTAGTTTTAAGTATTGTTGTCTGCTCTGGCCTCGTGACTGGGGGAAGTTGGAAATTTGCCTGGACTGTGGTGGTGATTATTTGGATTAGGCAAGGGAGCAGGCACGGGAGGATTAGAAAGCCGGCTATGGCACTCAGGGCACCATGCTCCTTTAAATAACCAAAAGCTATCCCACCAATCGGTGTTAAAGAGGGGCTTCCATTCCTGAGTGCCCACGTACACAACTTGCCTTATTTCTTTTGAAATATTTCAGATTACCTTGTTTTTGTCGTTGATCTCTAGGCAGCACTCAGAAGTGTTGAATTTTCCACAGATTACTCCTTCGTTAGCTAACAGTTGGACCTGGTACACTACGGCCCTTGTTTGGGCTAATTGACAACTTATACGGTCTAGGGCTAGGGCGATTTTATTTGAGATTACTTCCAGGATGGCTTATAATCGGATGATTCTGTTAAGCATGTAAATCGGGGTACGATAACCCCAAGACCCGTCCTGAGCCCAGGTAGCTGACCCACAAGTTCTTATAATTTCTTCTGGAGTCCAGATCTTTCCTCTCCACTTCTGAGTACTGCCCAGATGGACGATTGTCCGTCTTTTTTGGGTGTTTCTTCTTAAGTAGTCATACAGTGGTACTCCCAGATGTCGTCCAGATTCCCTTTCAAGTAAAAAGAAAGCCGGTTTTATGATCCCCACCGTGCAGCTACCCGTCCAATCCCCAGGCAGTTGCATGTAGGCCTTGTTTCCACAAATCCAAAATAGGTGCTGGGGAGCTTTCCAATGCCTAGTTTGTGTATCAAGGGGGTATTCCCAGTATTTAGAGATGGCCCTGATTCCACGAAAGGGATTTATTTCTTGACCAGTACATTCGTGTAGTCCATACCCTTCATGATAAATACATTCGATTTCTTTCCTTTTTATTGCCCAATAAATGTCGGGTTCCCTTGGGACCCACTCCTTTTTGGTTTCTCTAACTACTAGATGCCTTTTACAAGGCATAGTTCTTACAAAGGTGTTATATCTTTTCCCAGTTCTTTTGATGCATTCCTCCCCTACCACCTTTGATTTTAACTCCCACTGTTCCGTTCTTTGTTCTGCTTCTTTAAGAGGTTCTTGTTTCATTTGTTTCCACCGTAATATATCTACTGGTGCCAGACTAGTCCCTTCCCAAGGCCAGACGTCAGCCATCTTAGTGCTGCCACATATCCAACAATCTGTGATACTTAGCTCGTGACTGATTTTTTCCATTAGGTTGATAAAGAGGTTTTTATGAAGGAGGTCATCTATTTCAGTTTCTTTTGAAGATAAGGGTCTCTCTTTAATTAAATCTGCAACCCGGTCCTTCAGGATTCTTTAATCCCTCTAGACAAAACCATTCTCTAACAGGGCATTCCCCAGTCAAGCGTTGCCTAAATGTGGCTGTGTTTCGAACAATCCAATAAGTTTTTTTTTATTTTCCTGACAAGTTGTTAGCTGAGAGATATCAAAACAGGTGGGGTTGACATGGGTGTGGATTCTGATGAGGGACTGCAGGACTTCTCCATCATATATGGGATCATAACATTTAAAGCATGTACCATTATCAATCCTGTTTATCATTAGGACTATGAATAGCCCTCCCAGGAGTCCAGTACGACCCATGTTCTTTGATTTATCCACTTGGGGCTCGCCTGGCCTTGCCTCCTGGGCATCGAATCCAATGAACAGAGTCTCTTTTTCACTTTCCCCCACTCTTATGTCAAGTTGGGAAGCTTTTTGGGAGGTGTCCTGTGAGAGAATTTTGAGAGAATTTTGAGACTTGACTTAATGACATTTTATAACCGGCTGACAACAGTTTTTAATAATGTATATCAACTGATTTAACTTGCAACTTTAACTGTCACTGCCCCGGGGGTCTCTCTAGCCTTAAGACCTCCTCAGAGTGGACATGCAGGTGGTCAGGAGTCTGGATTCCCTCAGAGTCACCAACAAGAAAGCTTCTGGAGACGACCTTGTGTTGCTTCAAAGCTATTTATTTATCTTATCTTGCAAAATGTTTCAGGCAGCCCGACACAGGTCCGCTCTGTAAGACAACCATTACAGAACTCCCTGCAGGTGGGTGGTGCCCGATCTTTTATACCTAAATCTACGTATGTGATGTTTACAAAATTTTCCCAATGCCATGCACGTCTTTACAATGTCCAGTTCTTTCCCCATCCAATCTGTGGTTCCCAGGATTCAATCTCAACATGGATGACGTGAAGAAGGAGGAAGAAGCCCACCACACCCAGGTTCCTCCATCTTGACCGCATAGCCCCTAACATAAACAATCCAAAAACCCACTAATTCTGCATTCTAACATTACAGTTCACACTCTGCTTGTTCTCACATTCTGTGATTCCTCCCTCAGTGCTGGCAAATTCTCCCAAGGAGTCAAATCCAGTCCCTGTGGCTGTTGGACACCATTTGGGGGTCTCAGAGGGGTCTGCCATGGGGGTTTTTGCATCCCCAAAGGAGTCAGGGGAACACCCTGGACTCCCACATTTAACAACCTTTATAATAACATCCAGCAACTTAGAACTTTCTTGAAGAGAGGAAGAGTGAAATAGGGCAGCTACTTACAAATACTTTTAACAACTTCTAACAATTAACTTTTAAAAACTTTGACATCACGATCCATTTATCTAGACTTAGGCTTTTTCTTTAAGGTAACTTTAAGAGTATTTGGGTCGAGGGAAACAGTCCACTCAACGAGTGATTCTGATGGTACTGAGGGGTCTAATAGAGGAGATGGAGGTGGCAGTGGTCCATTTACTCAGGAAATATGGGTCCAGCCTTTCTCTTGGGTCCTGACAGCTGTGTGGGTTGTAAGCAAGACCTGGAAAGGACCTTCGAATTTAGGGGTTAATAGAGCATTGTTCCACAATTTTATTAAAACCCAATCCCCAGGTTTTATACAATGTGTATCAGTGTCTAAGGGAGAGGCTTGAGGAAGATACCCTTTTTTTTGCAAATCAGCCAGTGTGTTGCTAATAGTTTTTAAATATTTTTTGACAGCTGCTTCCCCTTCTAGGTACTCTCCTGTGCTGTAGGGAATAAGAAGGAAGGGGAGTCCAAACATCATTTCATAAGGTGAGGCCCCTAGATCTGATCTAGGCCAGGTTCGAACCTGGAGTGGGGCCAACAGAAGACATTTTATCCAATTCATTCCTGTTTCCATAATTAATTTAGTTAATACATTTTTGAGGGTTTTATTCATCCTCTTGACTCTTCTTGAGCTCTGAGGATGCCACGGCGTATGTAATCGCTATTTGATGCCTAGTGCCTCGATTATGTTTTGTAAAATTTGGGCAGTGAAATGGGTCCCTCACTCTGAATCGATGTTATTTATGATCCAGTAGCGGGGAATGATTGTTCCAGTAATATTTGGGCCACAACCCAGGCGGTCTCTTTTCTTGTGGGGAATGCCTCTACCCAGTGTGTCAGGTGGTCTACTATAACTAGCAGGTATTTATATCCTTGGGCTGGAAGCATTTCTGTAAAGTCGATTTGTACACTTTGGAACGGTCTTAGTGCTAATTCCTTCCCTCCTGGTGTTGGTTTTCTCATTTGTTTCTGGTTGGCTTTTTGACACAACAGACATCTCCCAGTGACTGCTTTTGCTAAGCTATATACCCCTATGCAAATATGGTCTCTTAGGAAATGATCACAAATGCCTTGAACTCCCCAATGGGTTAATTCATGTATTTCAGTTAACATTTCCCGAGCCAGAGCTTTATTAAGATACTTCCTTCCGTCCGTTGTTAGCCATTCTCCTTGCTTCCCCTGGTGTAACCCTAGTTTTTTCATTTCTTTTAACTCTTGTTCACTATATACTGGCTTTCGCTCCTCATTTGATGGTACACTATCTATACTAAAAATTTTGGCTGGTCTCTCTGACTTCTGAGCAGCTATTTTGGCTGCTTGGTCCGCGTCTCGATTACCCCACTTCTCTAAAGTATTCCCCTTCTGATGGCCTCTGATGTGGACTACTGCTATCTCTTTTGGTTTCATTAGGGACTCTAGCAGGGCTTCTATTAAATCCTTGTGGATTAAGTCTTTGCCTTTTGAATTTAAATAACCCCTTTCTCCCCAAATTTTTCTGAATGTATGTACAGTCCCAAACGCATATTTAGAGTCTGTATAAATGGTTCCTTGATCTTGTTCCAACAGATCGAACTGCCTTTTTAAAGCATACAACTCACAACACTGTGCCAACCAGTGAGACGGCAGCTTTCCCTGTTCTACTACTTTTAAGCTATTATTCTACATTTCCTCATCCACAGCATATCCTGATAATCTCTTGCCTTCTGTTACTCTGGATGACCCATCAACGAATAAGGTTCTCCCATATGGTAAGGGTTGATCATCTAGGTTTTCTCTTACTTTCATTTGCAGATCCATGATTTCTAGGCAATCGTGCTCTAGCTCATCTATGGGTTCTCCCATGAGGAATTGTGCTGAGTTGAGGTTTCTAGATGTTGTCCATTCCAGATCGTTTGTGCCTATTAATATTGCTTCATACTAAGAGTCTCGGATCGGTTAACCGCTGTTGTGCCTTTTTGCTTAGCACCGTTTTTAAATCATGGGGTGTACATATGATAATTTTTCCCTGCAGAGTTAACTTTTGGGCTTCTTCTATCAAGGCGGCAGTTGCAGCCACAGCTTGGAAACACGTGGGCCACCTCCTTGTTACAGGGTGCAATAGCTTTGAAAGATAAGCCACAGGCTTCCGATGTCCTCCCCATTTTTGGGTTAAAACTCCATAAGCTATTCCTCCTTCCATGTTTGCAAAAAGTTCAAACTCTCTTTTTAGGTTAGGAAGGCTTAATACCAGAGCAGATGATAATTTCATTTTTAAGTAATTTAATTGAGTTTCGTCTTCCAATGTCCAGGTGATAGGATCTTGTTGAACTAATTTCTCATATAGAAATTTGATGCTTTGTGTGTTTTGGTCGATCCACAATTTACAATAGCCAAATAATCCTAGTAATTTCCTTATGTCTCTCTTTGTTTTTGGTGAGGGGATGGCTAATATTCTGGATATTCTCTCAGGGCTTATCTTTTTGTATCCCTCTCCAATTATATGTCTCAAATACATAACTTCTTGTTCTACAAATTATAATTTAGTTCTTGATACTTTTATGCCCTTCTGACCTAAAATGTTAAGGAGTTTGATGCTGGACTTTTTTACCTTATCTTGCTCTTTTCCTGACACTAACAAGTCATCTACATATTGTAAAATTTGTATTCCACTTTTTGAGGGAAATTGCTTTAACAAATCTTCTAAAGCTCAACCAAACAGATTTGGGGATTCTGTGAATCCCTGGGGCAGCCTTGTCCACCTCAGCTGTTGTCTCTTCCTTTCCTTAGGGTTTTCCCACTCGAAAGCAAAACAATCTCTGCTTTTTTTGGCTAAGGGGCAACTCCAGAAGGCATCCTTTAGGTCTATCACTGTGAACCATGCATGCTCTCTCAGTATTTGGCTCAGCAATGTATAGGGATTCATTACTACCGGATGTTTTGCTTTGGTTCTTTTATTCACTTCTCTTAGATCTTGCACCAATCTAAATTTACCATCTCCCTTTTTGACTGCTAATATGGGGGTATTGTGGGGGGACATGCATGGTTCCAGTATCCCTTCTGCCAATAAGTGTGTTATAATTGGAGCTAACCCTTGCCACTTTCTGCTGACATTGGATATTGCTTTACCCTAATGGGAGGCCCTTCTTCCTGCATATTTATTTTTATTGGTGAGCTGTCTAAATAACCATATTTTCCCTCTTCTGCTCATACTACCGGATCAATTTTACTCAAGTCCTCAGTTGTTAAAACCATCATATGTACTACCATTCTTCCCTCTTTTGGGAGGACCTCTATCCCAAGTTGAACCTGCAAGTCCCTTACCAGCAGGTTTCCCTCTAGCCAGGATAAGTAGATGAAATTTGCCATGCACTGTCTGAAGTTCCCTCTTATTTCTACATTGTCTACCAGACTGGCCATAAAGGATTTGCCTCCTGTTCCTAATACCTCACATGTCCTGTTTCCGACATAAGTACCCAAAGGCAGTTGGCAAAGACTGGACTTATATGCACCAGTCTAATACAAACTTCAATTCTTCTTGGTGAGGACCCAATTCTAGGTTTACAATTGGCTCTTCTTGATGTCTTTTTGGGTCCCCTAGTGAGAAGAGCCCATGACACCCCTAATCATCTTCCTCTTCTCCTCTCAACAGCCTCTCCAACGCCTCCTGTTCCCTGGCAATTGCTTCATCAAACTCTACTTTCTTACAGACTCATTTTATATGGCCTTCTTCCCTGCAGTAATAACACCTTAGGGGTTCCTTCGGTCTTTGTGGGGGAAACCTCGTAGAAGTAGCCCTCCTTTCTTCTTCCCCAGGGATAGGTGGAGATTTCTCCCCTTGTGGTGGGCTCTCAACACCCTTTACGCTTTCTTTGGCCACTGCCACCATTATCCTTGCTTTTGATCATTGTTTTTCTTCTTCCCTTTTTAAGTAGACCCTCAAGGCTTCTTTCAGCAGCTCGTTTATGCTTTTCTCTTGCCAATCTTCGAGTTTTTCTAATTTTCTTCTGATACCCAGCCATGATTTAGTTACGAATTGCAATTTTAAAAACACCTGGCCCTTTGCACTATCTGGGTCCAGGCTTGAGTACTGCTGAAAGTTCCTTTGGAGTCTACTTAACCAGGAGGCAGGAGTTTAATCTTTTTCTTGGGCTGCGTTGAATGCCAACTTAGTGTTATTACTCCGGGGCACAGACTCTTTAATTCCTTGAATTATTAAATTTCTATAATCTTCCATGTTAAGTCTGTCTTCACCTCAATTGGGTTGCCAACCCGGATCCGTTACAGATAGTTTGTGGTCCCCAGGAGGTCCTAGCCTGTTTTCCCTTTCCCATATTTTAATTCCTACTGTCCGAACTAGATGGACTTCCTCGGGAGTGAATAGTATATTCAAGATAGAATTCAGCTCCTCCCAGGTGTAAATGTTGGGCCCCAGGAACTGATCAATTTGATTAGCAATCCCAATCGGGTCGTCTACTAGATTCCCTAACTCTTTTTTAAAACTTCTTACTTCCGATGCTGTGAGAGGTGCGTTCACAAAGCCCACCCCTCCCTCCAGGCCCCACACAGGCACTTCTTGCAGTGGAAAAAGCTTGGCTTTCGAACACGTGTTATACGCAGGCCTTTCAGGTGCTTCTGCCATCTGGGGTGTATCGATAGAAGGAGGAGGGACTTGCAAGTTCTGCCGAGAGGGATCAGGAAAAGGGGTTGCAAGACCCTGCCCCCAACTAGGGGGAGGTGCCGGAACTATGGATGGTAGAGGGGAAGGACCGGAATTAGGGGCTTGGGGACCCTGTCCCTAACAAGAGGGAGGTGTTGGAATCGCGGAGGGTAGGAGAGGGGATTAATTCTGAATTGAGGAAAGAAAGGGACAGGTTTTGGGTATGGAAAGGGTTGGTTTTGGAGAAGGTAGTTTGTGGAGGATGGGAAAAAGTTCTTGATTGGGCTGGGAAATGTTGTGGAAGGTCTAATGATGTAGGGGAGATTGTGATAGTTGGAGGGGGGATCTGGGGTATCATGGAAGGTGTTATAGGTGAAACGGGGAGAGCTGGAGAAAGGATTTGTGGTGTAGGGGATGGTGTTACAGGTGGAATTGGGAGAGTAGGTGGGAGACTTGGAGAAGAATGCTGGGTCATATTTGGGTAAGCCAGGGGAGCGGGAGGCAGGTGGTCAAGGGGGTCCCACTTATGCTCGCTACTTCTTTATCTTTCTTTTTCTTCCACCTTATTTTTTTCTTTTGCAACTTACAAATCTTAGGCCTGTTGCCTCTCTCGAGGCAGAGCGACCCAGTTCGAAGACACGACGACTGACTTACAGGTCGTTCGGGCCAATCACTCACATACACAATGTGGTGGATGGTGAAATGGCGTTTATTTCCTGTGTGCATAGCCTTATATAACCGTGGTCTGCCCACATCATACTAATTATTTATTGGCTAACTGGGCTGGAGGGGCAGGGTCCTATCTTCCAGTACATCGCGCCAGTCTTCCGATCGATCTTCCCTGTCTAACCACACATACCCCTCTGGAACAACCCACACCACATCTGAACCCCTTTAAACCTTTAACTAACATTAATTAACTTATTGCAAATTTCAACCAACTCTTAAAAACAATTAACTTACCCGTGGAGCTACAACATTATAACAGTTAACTTAGAAAGCCAACAAACCCCAACCCACAACAAACATCAACCAAATTTTACTTGTATAACAATTCCCCCTCTAAAATTTTGATCAGGCTTAAGCTCGCATCAACTCATTCAGTTTTTAAACAGTCTCTTCATTAAGTTTGTGCATCTTTCTAAGTTTCTGGTATTTCTTGTAGATCTCAGCTGCAGCCTCGGGGTTTTGATTTTCTTCTTGCTTGTTTTATTGTGTTAATAAAATGTTCTACGTCTTCTTGTTATTTAATCCAGTTTTAAGGCTCAATTCAAGGGAGTTCAGCACCATTCTTGTGATGACTCAGATGAGGCATGGGATCATATAGGGAAGAAAAATAATACTAATTAAAGCATGTCCACAATTATTAGTGCTTTCTTCCACCATTTTCCTTTATAAAGAGTTCAGCACACCAATCCCACCACTTAGTTTTTAATAGTGGTATCCATCTTTGGACAGGATCATGGGCTAGTTTTCTGATGTTAGTTGTTATATTAGTAATCACCTCGCTATGCTCATCGATCTCTACACAACACTCTGAGGAGTTGAATTTCCCACAGACACCACCTTCTGCTGCTAGTAGATAGTCTAGGACCAATCTATTTTGGTAAATCATGGTTCTCATTTGCCTAGACTGGGCATTAAGGAGGTCTATGGTAAATGTAAATTTGTTTGAGAAGATTTCCAGAAAAGCTTGCAATCTAATTATCCTATTTAACATTTATATAGGTATTCTTTAGCCGCATGATCCGTCCTGGGCCCAGGTGGCAGGGCCATAAGTGACTATAATTCTCTCAGGTGGCCATTCCCCTTCCCCCATTTTTGTGTGCCCCCCAAAAGAATGTCTGATGATGCCTAGGGTGCAACTCCCTGCCCAGCCTTTAGGAAGGACTACATATGCTGCTCTTCCAGATTACCAGTAAAGGCCTTTTGGGGCCTTCCAATATTGTAGTTTATTTTCTAATTTAAGACTAGTCTTTGTCCAGAATTCTGATATTTGAGGTGTGTCTAGGAAAGGGTTAGGTTCGCGGGTGATGCATTCATATAATCTCTCTCTCTTAATGTAAGAGCACCCTGATTACTGCAGCCTAGACCAATATAAACTCAATGGTTTAGGGATCCACCACTGGTGAGTGTTGTTAAATACATAGTATCTTTTACAATTTATCTCAGCTAGATAGACGATGTAATCTGGACCTCTCCTCCAGATGCATTCTTCCCTGATTACCTCGGACTTCAGGCTCCATACTTCCTCTTCAGGTCGGTTATCTGGTCCAGGTTTCTCTTCGTTCAGTATTCTTAATATGTTTGGTGGATTTAAAGAGATCCCTTCCCATGGCCAAACTACAGCCATACGAGTATCTCCACAAATACAACAATTAGATACATTAAATTCATGGTTTATTTTCTGTGCAAGATCTAAAAACAAATTTTTTCCACCCACCATTTGGATTTCGGGACCCTTCTTGACCAAACCTGTTATTTCTTTTTCTCTAATCAAATCCGGTTCATAAACTCCATCACTTGTTTTTTGTTCTAGTGGTTTTTTTTCTGAGCAAATCCATTTTTCTTTCATAGGGCATTCCCCCAACAATTTCTCTTTAAAATTCTGAGAAAGTCCACTTAGCTTTTTTAAAAACACCGAAGGCGGGAACCCAGGATAAGCCCAGGCCCCACTCGACAAGCCAGATAGACAAATAACTGTGCACTTCACAGGGTGCTTCTCTGGATCTCGAGTTTCATGGAAGGAGAAGAACCCAGTTTCTGGGCATCTGGAGGTTTTTAAAATCTCTGATATTTCTTGGTTAGTGCGTTTCTCAGTCCTTGTCTTGATTGATCCTTTTTCTGGTTCTGGTTGGCCCATATTGGGGTGCAATCTTGACCAATCATTCTGGAATACTCCGATCCCATAGGCCAGTTGATCCTCCAATCACAATTCAAACTGCCGACGTCATCCTATAAGGCAATACTCCAGAAAGTTCCCCTCACTGAACCAACCAAACACTCATCAACCCCCCTTAGTGGCCACACACACCCACAGTACATAACAATTCATTAACAACTCATACATAAATTCACTATATTAATCAGTAACTTATAACTCTATAACCTAAACGTCAACTCATTTATAACACTTTGAACCTTTTCCTCCTGCAAAGAGAAGCCTGCAGATGTCAAAATATTGACCATTTTGTCAAGCACGTGCTGAAGTACATTGTCATCGGGAGCACACAAAAGCACATCATCCACGTAGTGCACGATGATGGCTTCCCCCTCTTTGGCGCGCACAGGGAACAGCAATGAGGCGATATACCTCTGGTAGATGGTGGGGGAGTTCTTCATTTCTTGGAAAACATCTCTCCAGTGGAATCTCCTCACTGGGGCTTCAAGGTTGGTGGTTAGGACCAAGAAAGCAAACTGTGAGACATTGACAGGGTTAAGGAGAATTCTGAAAAAACAATCTTTGATGTCTACAACGGCCCGATTCCAATTTTGGGGAAGAATCACAAGGGAAGGCACTCCTGGTAGGAGGGGCTCCATGTCAACAATAACTTTATTTCATGGAGGTCATGGAGGAACCGCCACTTGTCTTTCCCTGGCTTTTTTATGACGGAGGCTGGGGAGTTCCAAGGGCTAAAAGTGGGCTCGATGTTCTCTTGAGCTAATTGCTCCTCCACGAGCTCATTGAGCACCTTCAATTTTTCTTTGCTCAGTGGCCGTTGATCTACCCACAGTGGTGAATCACTAGTCAAACTTAGTTTTTGCATAGGGCACTCTACAGTGGCCGCTACTAAAAATACTGAGGGGTTTTTGGGATCCCAGTGCATACCCCCCACTGTGAGAAGGTGTCTCTCCCATACAAGGGAGCCTAATAATCTTGAACAAATGGGTTTACAGTAGCCAATTCCCTATTCAGCCCTGTCACGGTGTGACTTGGGTTTTGCCAATTTTAATGTATTTAATTTCCTTTTAGAGATAGGATTTAGGAATAGAGACAAGGCAGGCTCAAAACTTAAAAAGGTACAAGAAGAAATTTATTAATAACACAAAAAAAAAATAAAATCATAATTAGATTCCTAGATTGTTCCTTCTCCCTTCATTCCACATTTCTTACCAACAACATACAGAGAACACTTCAGTCAGTTATCCACCCAAATAATCATTTCAGTTTACTTAAGAGAGAAAAGTTCCTTTTTCAGTTATGGCTTAGGGAGTGTCTTCACCTTCACAATCTACATCCGCCCGGGAAAAATATTGCAGATTATGACTCTCCTCCCATTTTTTCACAGTTCTTCCAGAGCTGTACTATGGGTTATGTTACACACTTGGGGTATTACTTTTAAACGCAGGTTGCCGAAAAACAAAATTCTCTTCATCTCCTTCTCTATCAAATGTCTCTGTTCATATTCCAGTCTCAGAACAGAGAGAGCTCCATTTCCCCGACGCAAAAAGTCTTCTACTCAAGTATCCAAACCTCCCCAAGTGTATTTCACACTTTAAAGGAATTTTAGTGTAGTCACAATTTTCTTAGCCCACAAAAAAGGTTTTCAGCTACTTATCAGTTGCATCTTTTCAATCTCTTCCCACCAGGAACTTTATCTTAATTCTGCTGACCTCTGTAGTTTTCATGCTTCATTTCTTCTTATTCAGGGGAGCTCAGGAAATCGAGAATCTTATTCAGGCATTAAGAAGTTAAAATTTAATCCAGATTGTGAAGAAAACAACAGGGGCAGCTGGAGGTCTTTTCTGCCACATGGAGAGGCAAGTCGAGCCGAGCTGGCAGGGTCGGAGCCACGCGGCCAGTGCCGGGGCCGCCCGGAGCCATGCGGTCAAGGGGGGGGGGGGGAGGGCAGGGCCTGGGACCATGTGGCCAGGCTGGGCCCCTCACCAAGCCAGGGTTGGGGTCCCAAGCCGGGGCCCCCGCACTTCCGGAGGCTGGAAGCCAAAAGAGAGAGCTGTTAACTTGATCCCCTGTGATTTGTGAAAGCGAAATAACTTCCCATTGGTCTCCCGAGCTGTCCATCACCAAATCAGCTCCCTGATTGGTGCCAGCGGCCCACAGGGGAAGCTCCCAGAGACGGGAGAGTCCCCCCCACTCCCCAGCACGTGAAACCAACACAGGCCCTTCACTTTGTATGATGCTCTTTGAAATTCTAGCCAGTAGGGCACTCCCTATGCCCTGTGTCTTGCCTGCTACACGTTGTAATTCCCAATGTGATGGCCACCTCGTGTCAGGGATGATCATCACATCTGCCCCTGTATCAAGCAAACCCATCATTTCCAAGGTTTCAGGACCCTGTTGGAGGTAGTAGGAAATGATGGGCTTTTCTTTGCCTACTACTTCTGCCCAATAGACTTCTGGTGAGTGACCAACTACTGGGATTCCTGATGGTATGGGGATAGGTTGGGCAATAACTTGGCTCTTGCCCATGGGGAAGGGTATGTGGATGCAGTGCACCAAGAGAATGAATTCTTCAGTACCACCTGGAAGGATGATCGGGGAGATCTCAATCTCCGGGGGTGTATGCTTTGTGTCCCCAATGACAAATTACTTACAGTCGGGTTCTGGCAACATCAGTCTTCCACCCTGTGGGTTCATGGCAATCACAGTTCAGTTTTGGGACCTGAAAAAATGATCTTTTGTGGTGGTTAACAAGAGTGGTGATTGAGGAGACCATACACTATTATTACTTTGTTTGTGACTGTCAATCTAATGAGTGTTGCCTTGTCCAGTTCCCTTCTCCCCTGTGAAATCTGCTCCATTTTTATCTGCACGCGTTGCTCTCTTAGTTTTTATTTTTATTATTAGATGTTTCACCCCCCATTTGGTTCAGTTGCCCTGGCCTGCAGGGACTTGGTGCCGGGCAAAATCTGGCCAATGCCCCTTCTGGCCGCAGTGGAAACACACTGGTGGTTCTTGGTGAGTTACAGATAGTGGGACACTGGGTGCTGCTGTAGCAACAGTCCTGTCAACGAATGGTTGTTTCCTGGTTTTGGGTGTAACAATAACAGCTTTCTTAGTGCACTCTTCTATGATGTTTGTCAAGGTGGGTGTTGGATTGAGAGGCATCGCTAAAATGATACTTCGACAGACTGGATTAGTGTTGTTTTTTTCTAATTCTGGTAACAATGTGGGATGCAAGCTCAGGTCTTCAATTTGGTTTTCAATTTGTGTTTTTAATCTATTAATAAAACTAAGAAATATTTCATTGGCTAGCTGCCTAAGATTAGAAAAACTGATTTGGGGCTCACAAGATGGTAGGGAGTTGAAAGCCTTTCCGCACTTCCCCTTATTTTCTCAAGGATGACTTGGTTCAAGGCCTTAGCCTGGTCTTTAGCTTGAGCCCATGCCCCCTCACCACTCAGGTGGTCCATTGTAATGACATCACCAAAGGCATCAAGTGTGCCATCTGAACTCTGTAAGAGCTCAGAGGAGATGGACCACAGAGTCTCTTTCCATGGCCTCTCCCACAGTATATATTCTTCTGAGGAAAGGAGGACTGCAAGTAAATCTCTGATGTCATATGGGACCAGGAGGTTGGAAGAGAGGGTGGCCCTCAGCAGGCCTTTGAAGTGTGCACTTTCTCTTCCAAACTGCTTCTGAGCCTTATGGAGTTCTTTTTTTATATAGGAGGAGGGCTCCCACTCTGCGTGCCACTCACCCACAACCAAAAGCAAAAGAGAACTTAAGGAAAGGAAAAAAAGGAGGCTGCTCAGGAAAGGACACTACACTCACACACACAGGGGTCTCTCCCAGCAAAATCCCCCCCTTGGGAGATACTTGCCCTGCTTTCTGGACTGGTTGCTGTGGTTGTGATCCCAGCCCTGAAGACAATCCCTGGTGCAGCAGAGGTTGTTGTCTTTGTCCCTGGGAGCACCACTGAATAAAACTCAGTCTGCTCCCACCGGGGTAGCTGACATCCAAAGAGCATGTACAGTCCAGTAATGGCTGTGTCCACCCCTTTGTGGGGTCTTGGACCTTCAGGGAGGTCCCACGTTGGGCTGCCAGAGCCTGGGCTAGCTCTTTAAAGGCTCACCAGCACCATGCCAGGTGTGGGGAACTGCGCCCAGGGTGAAATTTCCTGGAGGCGGAACCTTTAGACCTTTTTAGTGTGGCCCACGTCTAGGTTTGGGTAAAGGAAGTGAGGGAGACTTTTAGCTTCTGAGGTTCCAAAGAGTTTAATCAGATCAGAGGATTCAGAGGCAAAGAGCCTCAAGCACTCCTGTGCTCAGGACTAAATACCGGGGCAGATCGGGCAGTGGGCACAACTGGCCAATGAGGGATTCTTAGGGGAGGAGTGGAGGGCAGGGTCTTACAGGGTTGCAACCAATGAGGGAAGCAGGGGGAGGAGAAAGGGTCACAGGAGCCAATGGGGCATTGAGTTACAGGATTTCCAAAGGGGTGGAACAACTAGGGATTGGCCCGGGGTAGGATCGACAAGGAACGAGGGGCAGGGTTACAATGATGGACAAGGAAGGTGCTGGAACAAGGGGCAGGGTTACAATGATGGACAAGGAAGGTGCTGGAACAAGGGGCGGGGTTGGAATGATGGACCAGGGGCTGGGAACGCTAAACAAGGTAGTTTCAGGAGTGGATACAACTTGGGGACAAACCAATTGGGCAAAACATAGGGCTACGTAGGAACAAATCATTATAACAATAAACTGAATAAAATAAAATAAACATACACTGCAACCTAGTCACACTAGAAAAACAAATCTTGACAGATCTTCTTTTCACATTATAACATGCATAACATTCATTCAACGTTTGCAAGAGCCAATCACCATATCACCTGTTTATAACAACAGTAAAAGGAGACTGTCTGGGAATTTGTCCCAAAATCATGCAACTGCTCCAAGAAAAAATTGCAGTCACTGCCAAACAAAATTTGGTAGTCTTGTTTTCTTCTCTTACATGAATATAGCAAAGGGATATGGTGCTGCTTGAGACAGAAAAAAAGCACCAAATCAGTGCTCCGTAGTGTGGCATTTTTGGTGCTCCTATTTCTAGACCACAGTCATATGCTCTATTCAGTAATACAACAAAGTGAAGAAATGCATGTTCCCTTTCTTCAAGCAATCGGCTCCCAAGCCTGTAGCTTAACTGATAAAATAATACCTGAGAACTAATCCTGTGGTGTTAAGACACTCTTTATTTTTTTATTTTTATATTTATTATCCCATTATTTAATTTTTGTAAAAATGTATTATGTTTATTTTATTTTATGGAAGTGTTTTAAGAGGAAATACCTATTAGAACAGATGAAGTAGGCAACTAATGGGATCAATAACTTGGAAAAATAATATTTAAAATACTTAGAAGTATTTTTACCATAGCATTCATAAGTTCTATTAAAAATAGGGTAAATCTCTTCAGTCAGATGATGGAATGTCGTGTAATGGAATATGTCTTATTCTTTGTGGAAACCTTGTCACTGGTTACAGAGAGAAGACTGCCTGATCAGGGAGTTTTAGAAGTTAGGACCACAGCTCTGCATTGATGAAAGATGGAAAGAGTGGCATATTTTCTAAGAGATTTAAGATAGTGTTTGAAAGATCAAACATTTCAGCTTGATTCACTTTCACCATGTCATTTTAAGTAGCAATTTTGGGTTACTAATGGAGAAAGCCAAGTTAGACTGTAGTCTATGGAGATAGGTGCCCTTAGATAAAGAATGAAGCTAGTAGTGCTCAATTTGGAACATACTGTCTTTTTTTTTTTTTTCCCCATTAGTATTGGAGAGAGTTCATTGAACTGGGAACTAAGAGAAAACACCCTAAATACTGTAACTGTATGTAGAACATATGCTGGTAAAAATAAAAAAGCTTTTGTAAGTGTTTTCGAGATCAAAATCTCCTAGAATTAGTCATTAATTTCTGCTCTTGAATATTTATCTAAAAAACATAAAGTATAGGTCTGAGTAGTGTATGTCTGTTTACTTAATTTCCAAGATCTCATGCCTGCTTTATTGGCTGAAATATTGTCACCAAACCTTTCTGTCAATCATCTTTCATTTCTTCAGGACCATTACCTCTGCTGCAGCTAATGTAGCAAACAGAAATGGACAAATTGATTCTTGAGGGTTTTTTCCATGGCACAAAACCTTTAAAGTGAACAGATATTGACTGAAGTCCTCAACCATATTGAATGGTCAGAGCACTTGAGTTCGTGTACCTGTTGACTCCAAAGGCAAAGCAAGCAAAAATAACCTTTATGAAATATAGTATTTTGCAGAAACAGCACAATTCTTATATTCTTTCATATTGCAAATGACTGAAACCAGAATCCTCATTGTTAATTAATTTGAAGAAAGGCCATACCCACAGGTGTTTACAATAACCCAATAAGGGCAATATTGATGACACCTCAATAATTTTCTAAATAAACAGAAACTTTTAGTGCCTTATTAAATAGATTTTTCTGTGTTAGAGAAACACTGTTACTCAAAGCTCCACTTACCTATGTCTTTTCAATGCTGGTGGATTCCTAGGGGACATCCTTTGTTACACTGCTAAAACAGAGGGTGGTAATTAACAACAACTGCAGCGAAGTGTTAATAGCAGTGAGAATTAAGGAGGAACTGTTAAAATCAAACAACAAGAGCGGTATTTTATTTTTTTTTTTTAATTTAAGCCTCCATTATTATCTGTTAGATTTCTCCCAGGGAAATCTACCAAGAGACTAGCAGAACCATATATGTGGATATTTCTTTCTTCACCTGTTGGGCCAGCAGTCTTGGTGTGACACCAGTGGGGCCTTCCTGGAAGGAAAACACCTCTCTTAACTTCAGCAGAAGCCAAAGACTAGTAATTTAACCTACTATCAAGTCCATAATTTGATGTCATTATGTATTGTATTCAT
Organism: Luscinia megarhynchos; assembly: GCA_034336665.1. Classification (NCBI taxonomy): domain Eukaryota; kingdom Metazoa; phylum Chordata; class Aves; order Passeriformes; family Muscicapidae; genus Luscinia; species Luscinia megarhynchos. The sequence goes on along the minus strand of CM067592.1, from coordinate 3,772,766 downwards.
ACAATCTAGTCATTTACTGATTTAATTTTAATTGTAGCCTCAGTTTGACCATTGTGTTGTTCAGTCTTTACTTTTCCCAGCACAAATGTAGTATATTAGCTCACTAAGAGGTGCTCTTAGGTGAACTGGGACCGGTGGCTCTGGCAGCATGTGGCACTGTCACGGTGTGACTTGGGTTTGCCAACCTTAATATATTTAATTTCTTTTTGAGACAGGACCCAGGAGTAGAGACAAGGCAGGCTCAAAACTTAAAAAGGTACAAGAAGAAATTTATTAATAATACAAAAAGAAGATATAGCATTCAGGATAAAATTCCTAGATTGTTCCCTCCTCCCCTTCATTCTACATTTCTTACCAACATACATACAGAGAGAACACTTCAGTCAGTTATACACTCAAATGATCAGTTCAGTTTACTTCAGAGAGAAAAGTCCCTTTTCTGGTTATGGCTTAGGGGGTGTCTTCACCTTCACAGTCTGCATCCATCCGAGACCCACAGAACTATGAATTTTCCTCCCATTTACACAGTCCTTCCAGAGCCGTGTTATGGGTTACGATGCACACATGCACCACCTCTAAAGGCAGGCTACTAAAAAAACCAGAATTCTCTTCATCTGCTTCTCTATCAAATGTCTCTGTTCATATTCCAGTTCCAGAACAGAGACCCCCATTCCCTTGGGGCAAAGGATCCTTTTCTCAAATATTTCAACCCCCCATGTATTTTCCACAGTTTAAAGGAACTTTAGTAAAGTCACAATCCCCACAGCCCACAAAAAAAGGTTTTCAGCTACTTGCATCTTTTCAATCTCTTCCCACCAGGAACTTTGTCTTCATCCCGCCGACTTCCGTAGTCTCCATGCTTCATTTCTTCTCATTCAGGGGAACTCAGGAGGTCCAGGATTCCATCCAGGCATAAAGAAGTTACAAATGTATCCAGATGACAAAGAAACAAAAGTGGGCAGCTGGAGTTCTTCTCTGCCACGTGGAAAGGCGAGCCGAGCCGAGCCGAGCCCAGCCGCCAGGGCCGGGGCCGGGGCCATGCGGAGCCCGGGGGCGCCCAAGCCAGCGGCTCCCCGCAGAGCCGGTGCCGGGCCGGGCCGGGCCGGGCTTCCCCCCGCCGAGCCCGGGGCCGGGGTTCCGAGCCAGGCCCCCCACAGAGCCGGGGTGCCGGGCCGGACCCCAGACCGAGCCCGGAGCTGGGCCGGAGCCCCCAGGCCGGGCCTCCCACCCCTCCGGAGGCCGGGAACCGAAAGAGCTGAATCAACTCGATGCAATTGTGATTTGTGAAAGCGAAATAACTTTTTCATTGGTTTCCCGAGCTGTCCATCACCAAATCAGCTCTCTGATTGGTGCCAGCAGCTCACGGGGACGCTCCCAGACGGGAGAGTGCCTCCCACTCCCCACCTCATGGAGCCATCCCTGAGGTGAAACCACCCATCCCCCACACCACGTGAAACCAACACAGGCACCATGGCACAGCTCAGCACAATCATGGCAGGGACCAGCATGCCAGCCCCTGGCCCTAGCACATCTCCTAAAACCTGCCTCAGGTTTTAGGCACTAAATGCCCTTTTGTCCTGCAGGTTCCCCTGTAGGTCTGCAATACAGACCTGCAGTGTCTGCACTAGCGCTTTCAGGGACATGATTGCTGCTGCTGGCAGCCCTCTCCTGTACAGCGGCAGATAGAGCAGCACCCAACACCACACAAATGGCGGATTTCTCCTTCCCTGGCTTGGACCTGGCTTTTGCCTTCAAGGCTGAGTCCCAGCCTATGACACTTTGGACACTGTGCCAATGGTCCCTAACCCACTCCATTCCAGGCATAGCAGGTCTTGCTCTGAAAGCTTCTAAGTCCAGTAAGGGGGTGGATGTGTCTCTGTCCCACTCCCCCATCACAGCACAAGCCCTCATTGTTTCCTATTCATTCTCAGGCTGAAAAGTTTTGGGGAGGGTCATACCTTAAATCTTATATTCTTTAAGTGCCCAAACTAAGCACTCCTCAAAAGCACACAAAAGATTTTTTTAAAAAGACACACTGCAAAAGAGGAGGGGCTAAACAGCTTTCCAAAGAGTCACACCTTAAAAATCTTTGGGAGCCCTGAAAAAGCACTCCTCAGAGGAATGTCACAGCACGCAGAAAAAGGGCAAAATGCTTCCCTTCCACTGCAGGCCGAAAGCAAACATGGTCAAACCTCATCTTGCATTTGTAGGCTGCATTCAGGTTGGTGCTGGACTGGGGGTCCCAAATGTAGCATTAGTGTTTAGGTTTATCCAAAAACTTTCGACTCCAAAACTCCAAAAAATGCTGTCAGGTAAATCATCAAGTTTGGTAACCTTACTGTCTCAGGTTTGCATCCTGTAGGGGGTTGACCTGGCCAAACACCAGTGCACTCATGAAAAATCATTCACGTATTCTTCTCTGCTGTAATTAAGGAGAGGAAGAGGGGAAAAAAAAAAAGTGAGGTGAGCTAAGGATTAGGAGAAGACACTTTGAGGGCAGAAGAGGCAAAAAAATTAAAAAGGTATAAAGAAAAATTTATTAAATTAGTAACGAAAAAATATCAAGAACTAGAATAAACCTTTAGAACACCTTTCCCCTAAGCCGAGCCTTTCTTTCCTTCCCACCAACAGCACAGAGAAGCACAACATGACATTTTTAGTCAGTTTGTTTCTTCTAAAGATCTTCGGTTTGCTTAGAGAGAGGAGTCTTTTGCTACGCCATGGGGTCTTTCCCATGGGAGACAGTTCTTTGTAAACTTTTCCAAAATGTTTTAATTTCACAAGTACCAATCCTGCCTGACCTGCTACAATGTGAACCTCTCTCATGGGCAAAAAACATCCTTCCCACAACTGTTTTTCCATGAGCCATTAGTTCAATGAACTAATTAGTTCAATTAGTTCATTTTTCATAGTTCATTAGTTCTGTTTTTAAGGTTGAGCTGTTCTAGAATAAAAACAAGGGTTCTCTTCCTCTATCTCTGAAAGCAAGAGTGACGGAAGAGATATGACTGACACCAAAGAAGGCTTTTTTGTTCAGCACTTTTTTGTTCTTCAGTACAACCTTTTATACCCCTCATCTTACATGCATTACACCTGTGTGCCCTCTCTCCCCCCGTTTGTGACTGGTCAGTGCACCTCAGCACTCCATGTTTCACAGCCTTCAATACTGTTCACCTATCCTACACAGATGTAGCCCATTAGGGATGAGGCTCAGCCACAGCCCAATTCCCAATCGCCACAAGCATTGTGCCTAAAGAGTTGTACAAGAGTACACAAGCATTGTATATTAAAGAGTTCTCTCTCTCTCTCTCTCTGTTCAAGCCTCTCACCAGATCGAGCTTCTCAGCATCCACAGGTTCCAGCATGAGTACCCTTTTCTGCAGGTGAATTCTGCATCCCCCCATACACTTCATTAATTACAGGGAAATAGTTTGTTGTATTATAGTCCTCACCACAGCTTGCAGAAGAATCTCAGCTCTCAGGCTTGGAGCACCTTCCTCCCCTTCCCTCCTTTGCCCTGACCTTAGTGTCGCCATGTTGTTCTCCTCACGTGTCTTCACTTTTTCATTCTCTGTGATTCAGGAGAGAGTTGGTGTCTGTAGGTTTGTCTGAAAAGGTTTTATTGAGTTCTGCAGTGCTGAAAAGTTCATCTTTTCCAGGCCCCAGATGGGGGACTTGCTCACTGTGTAATCACATGGTCCCTCCTGGCACTGCAAAAGCTGCACTGGCTGCCAGCTCCACGCTGAGGCTGTATCCTTTCCTCTCTCTGGTCTCCAGGCTAGCTCCAGACCAGAAGGAGAATCCTCATGGAACAAATGTAAAAATACCAAAAGGAGGCTCTCAGTCCCAGTAAAAGATCCAGCACCTTATTCCTGAAGTACGTCCAGGGAGAGAGAGAGACAAAACTCCGGGAGGATAGCGCAAACCATTTTCTCAGTGCAATATAAAACAATAACAATGTATAATAATGCAACACAACACCTCTCTGCACATTTTCTTCATGCCGGAGTACCAAATAAAGAAAAGCTGCTGCCGCCACTTTTGTCTTTCTGTCTGCATCATGGTGGGCTAAAAGCAGCCAAGCAAATAAAATCCATGGTGAGCCATGCTGAGATGGTCGTGACCGCACAGTGCCAGCCTGGTCACATCAATTCCAGCTGTGCAGTCCCAGCCCCAGACCTGGTCACACCAATTCCAGCTGTGCAGTCCCAGCCACGTGGACACTCCCAGACCTGGTCACACCAATTCCAGCTGTGCAGTCTCAGCCCCAGACCTGGTCACACCAATTCCAGCTGCGCAGTCTCATCCCCGTGGACACTCCCAGACCTGGTCACACCAATTCCAGCTGTGCAGTCCCAGCCACGTGGACACTACCAGACCTGGTCACACCAATTCCAGCTGTGCAGTCCCAGCCCCAGATCTGGTCACACCAATTCCAGCTGCGCAGTCTCAGCCCCGTGGACACTCCCAGACCTGGTCACACCAATTCCAGCTGTGCAGTCCCAGCCCCATGGCCGCTCCCAGACCAGCATGGCAGCAGCCAGGATGGCCCCTGGTAGCATGGCCAGGTAGCTGCATGGGATAGGGTCCAGTGGGCACCTCCAGGCTCTGCTGGGAAGGAGCTCAACAGCCCCCACCACCCCTCCAAGTGCAGGGAGAAAGAGAGGTTCCTGTGGTTTCTGTCTTTCATAAATATGTTATCAAAGAGGCGTTACCAGCTTTTCTAATTGGCTTAGCAGTGTGCCTATTCTCACAGCTAGCCAGTGATTGGTTTTGCCAGGCATGGAGGAAGCAACTAGCAGGTCATCACAGAAAAAAATCATCCCATGGCTGGCTTTTTCCTTCCTCCCCAAAAATCAAGTTGTTTGAAACCACCACATATCTCCTCAAAATACAAGAGTGGTGGACTCAAACCCCTTCTGCATTTAGTTTAGCACTATTTGCAGCTGCTTTTATATGTTCCCAAGGGTGCTAAAATGATACTTTGTGTCTTTTTCCTAATTACTAAAGATCAGACAAAGTATTTTAGCATGGATGGAAAAGGATACAAAAGAGGCCCTTTCAGTTCTCAGGTTTATTCCAAAGCCATGGCATGGCAGGAAAGAGGGAGATCCCCTCTGGGAACTAGGTATTCAGGAGAGAGGGAATGGGGAGTGGCTTTGGCTAGCAGCCAATGGGATAAGGACACAGGGGGACAGGATCATAATACAGGAACTCCAGGTGGGCTACAAGGTCACAGGATTAGGTCAAAGGACAGGAAGGAAGGCAGGAAACTGGGGACCAGCCGGAAGATATGGCAGGGGTATGTTGGAATCATTTCTTTTACCTCGTTTGTCAAATTACAACATGTCCCCGTTTTTTGTTTTTTAAGTAGGGGGATGATATTAAACTAATTCTAGTCCGAATTATTATTTTGACCACCATTTGTGATAAGTGGGAGAGTTAGATTGTTTCCTATTTGTCATTTCTATATGATTGTCCCCTGAGGTAGAAGGAATGATACCATTAATGGCCTTAAACATTAAATGACGTATGATCCCAAATGCCATAGCTACAAGGAAAGGAATAATAACGAACAACATAATGGTTTTTCCCCTTGCACTAAAGAAGGGTGATTTTCTAAATTAGGGTGCTCAGACGGCAGTACTGAAAGAGAGGGGTACAATGGTAAGTTTGTAGCAGATTATTCAGGAGATTTTAATTCTGTGTATTTCGGAGGATCTTTAGTATTAGTAGTTTCTTGAGGTATTTCTGATTTCTCTTTTAATTCAGGGACAGGAGGTTCCGAATTAGGTAAAGAGGGTTTTAAAGAATTTTCCTGTGGTTGATCTTTGTTCTCTAATTGTGATAATTGTTTGTGAATATTTAAAATATAGGCAAAAATAAAGCAGCAGTGGTATCGCCTTTCTGTATTTTAGAAGTTAATAAATCTCCAACACTGTCCCAAAATAAAACCGATTTGATATTTTGCTTTTAGAATTCTATAACTTTTCGCGACAACCAGCTAACAAACTTTCCAATCTGTTTCTTAGAAATTACAACATCCTGTGCATCTAACATTTCTTTAAGCTGAGAATAATACTCTTTTGTTGTGTTGAAACATTCCCCCTCAGTCCGATGTTATAAAAACAAAATGAACAATTCCCTGTCTTTCGCAGAAAAGTTACACAATAGCAGTTCGTTTGCAAAACCCAGGTGATGTGTGTGGGGGTGCTGGGCTTTATTACTCCACGTGGTTGCCCGTAATGGCCACACAGACTGTCCCGGGGGAATCCCCCTTCAGGGAAAGCTCCAGCGCCTGTGCATACTCTAATAAGGTAACACACTCCAGGCAGAGCTGGCTGAGCACCTATTCTGCCAGGCGGGATTGCAACACCGCCCACGCGCTCCCCGCTCCACGCTGGAACTGCTGCCGCTGCCACATGCAGGGTACCAACCTCCCCCCACGAGTCTGAGGCTAATCCATCTAAAACCCCCCCTCCCCTGTACCTCGGGGATAAAGTGGGGTTCACGCCTCCCCAAAGGGATAATTTACCTTTCTCGGACGGAGTGCGGTCTCGCTGGTAACTCTACAAAAGTTCCGATCCAGAAACGGCTTCTTCGAGTCCGAGAAGAAGTTATCCGCTTCACCCTCCTGTGCCGGGGGCTGGTAAAAAACAGCTCCAACCACGGAGGTAGTCGATCAACCCGACCGGCTTTTTAAAGTCCTAAAACTGGGACTTCAGGCAGAATGGGGTCCAAAAATCAAGCCCCAATAGCCAGGCGCCAACTGCTAAAATGATACTTTGTGTCTTTTTCCTAATTACTTAAGATCAGACAAAGTATTTTAGCATGGATGGAAAAAGATAGAAAAGAGGCCCTTTCAGTTCTCAGGTTTATTCCAAAGTGATGGCATGGCAGGAAAGAGGGAGATCCCCTCTGGGAACTAGGTATTCAGGAGAGGGGGAATGGGGAGTGGCTTTGGCTAGCAGCCAATGGGATAAGGACACAGGGGGACAGGATCATAATACAGGAACTCCAGGTGGGCTACAAGGTCACAGGATTAGGTCAAAGGACAGGAAGGGAGACAGGAAACTGGGGACCAGCCAGAAGATATGGCAGGGGTATGTTGGAATAATTTCTTTTACCTCGTTTGTCAAATTACAACACGAGGGTGTTTTTCAGTGCTCTCCAGATGAGAGGTCATAAGGCGAAGTTTAATACCAGCTATGCTCACATGTGAAGCCAAAAGGTTTTTCTTCATGGTAGGTGTTGGAAAAGGTATTATCTCATGTTTCAGTAACTTCACTCTTGATTTTTTTAACTCGACAGTGAAATACTAATCTATGTTACCTGGAAAAATAGTGTAATTGCACATGTCCAACCAATGACTCATGCATAAGACAAGCACACGCCAGCCATATAACCTGATCTCTGGTTTGTAGGATGTGGTTTGTACCTCGCTCTTAGCCAGACCTCTCCCAGAGTGCTTTCTGTTGAGCTAAAATGAACAGGATTTATTTTCTTCTGCAATCAGGAATAAAATTAAGTCAAATAAGGCAAGCCTTGTGTCTGAGAATCATTTATTGGTAACGAAAAAACAAAATAAAAAGGAGTTACCCTACTAAAGACGACTAGAAAAGACAGAGGAAGAGGAAGAAAGATGAGAGGGAGAGAGAGGGGACTGAGGGAAAAAGAGGGTGTTACTACAAGAGGTTGGGGAGTTCTCTTGATGTCTGCAGGGCGGGGATTGTGCATGCTGCCTGCCTGTGGATGGATCCTGAGCTCCCCACGCCAAGTGAGGAGCTTTCAAGCAGGAGGTCCAGGAGTCTGGACAGGATTGCAGTGAGGATCACGGTGGTGGGTAGGCTCGGGAGGAGGGCTGGATGCAGGTGACTCAAGCAGGGATGCAGAGATGGAGCAGGCAGGGCATATATGAGGGTGAGAAAGAGCCAAGAGGTAGGCTGTGCCCAGGGCAAAAGCATTAGATTAAAAAGCCCCCAGAGGTTGTGATGCTGTTACTCTTTATGCCCCTGTCTCCTCCCAAAGTCCGCCTGCTGACAAGAGACCATTGCCCCAGTCCAGTGTCCCACTGCAGTGCATTGCCAGACACCTTTTGCCATGGATTTCAGAGTGTTTGGAGGGTTCAGTATATTCAGTGTTCCCCTGCTGACTGCCTGTCCCATGTGAGACATGAGCTGGCCGCCAGGCAAAGTCCCCCCAGAGACAAAGTTTTCCTCCATCTTCTCCTAGCTGTCTCCTGGACATGGCACATGTGCAACCCCTCCCTGACAGGCCTCTGACAACCAGGGTTGAGACAAATCAAAGGTAAATTGGCTCCTCCACATCACCCTTTTAAATAAATCCATTAGCAGTATACAGAACTGTTTTATTGTGCCTGTCTGCAATATGGGTCAAGCATTCTGAAGAGACAATTAACCTCAAGTGAGAAATTTGCAAGCACTAAGTTATTGCACCGAAAAGTAAAACTAAGGTTTTTTCACCTTATTGTGTAAGACACTATAAAACCTTCAGTTTCTTGCTAGAGAGAGAGAATTTCCAGAGCAGAGATTAAAAGATAGGATGAAATTAATAGAAATGCTGAAGTTTGGGGTTTTCTTCTTCCCTTTCCTGCTAGGATATCACTGAGTGAATACAGTTCCACTGAGGGCCCATCTGGTGGCACTGTTTGCTGAAGTCTTTATTTCACAGGCTGAAGGACAAAATCCTACAGGGAGGAAAAGAGAAAGAAAAGGACAAATCTCGCTAATGGAGCTTTTCATGTTGCAGTGGTCAAGTGACATGGTCAAGCCTCACTTTATGTGCCTGTACCATCACATTCTTTTCAGTTCTATTCCCAGATTTCTTGCACAGAGAGTATTGATCTTTTTATTTATCTTTCTTTTTTTTTTTTTCTTTATATTTTCTTTGGTTTTTTTTTTTTCATTTACAGCAAATACCAAAGAAGAATATCTATTTTTACATATATTCCCAAGTGTGTGAAAATCTACAGATATATGTGTATATATTGTATAGTCTTTTTCTTCCTATCAGAAATATGGTAACACTGAGCCAGCTAAACTTATTAGCATTCCTAAATAGTAACTCAGAAATTTGAAATGCAGATGTGCTTAACATATAGCTTGAAATCTCTTGTTTATTAGTTCCTATTTTATACCTTAAAAAGCATTCAATATGCTCCTAATTGGAACTTGTGAAGACACTTCTGCTTTTTCACACTTTATGCAAGAATTAAGAATTAATATATCCCCTTTTCTTGGAGGGAATACAGCCCTTTAGAGACCCTGATATTACTGAAATTTAGTGGCATTAAATGAGATAGCTGGTGGAGAGATTCAGGTGCCTAAACATACATGTCCAGGGCCTTTAGATGCCATGGGGCATCCAAGACACTCCTGTGGGAAAGACACGGGAAATCTGGGGCATCTAGAGTCCCATTGGAAAGCCTGTGGGCACCAAGTGGGAAGCCACATGGGATTATCTCTCTGTGAGTGTTACAGGACCTTTGTAAAGTCAGGACGCCTCAGCCTTTGAGGGAAAGGACTCAAAGGCTGCTCACATTTGTGTGGCACTGGGGTAGGAGCTCCTTCCAGCTTCCCCTCCTGAGTGTATCCTCCTGTCCATTTGTTTGGTGCTGCCTTTGGCATTCTGAGGGCCCCATGTCTCAGGGAAGGAAAGTGTGGTAGGAGTTTTCTGCTATTTTATTTAATAAAATTGTTAATAAAAGGGGAGGATGGGAGCTCATGGCTGTGAGGAAGAGACAAGAAAGAAGGAGGAGACACCTACCTCTGGCAGCAGAAGCCCATCATGGGGTTTTGTCCCTTTGAATCAGCACCTCCTTTTCTTCCCCCAGAGGGGGAAGTGCTCTCTGCATCAGGTCAACTGGCTGTTTTCAGCTCTTTTGCCCAGATATGGTGCAGGAGGATATTTGGATATTCTCCCTCGTCATGGCTTATGCTCCCGAGTGGATCTACTTGCCAAACTTTGTAGTGCTGGGTGAGTGAATTTTGAAGATGGGGTTCAGCTGCTTTTACATGAAAGTATCCCACAACTAAAATTGCAATTAGGCACGCTGGGACATTTCTGAAAGCATCAGCAGATTTTGGGCACTGAACTCCAGATGAGCACTTGTGAAAGTCTTGCTGTAGTCCTGTTCAGAAGGAGATGTGATAGCTCAGCCTATCCTACCCCTCTTACTTCCATAATCCCCCCTGAAGTACTCACAGCTAAGTAGGGTAGATGTCATTTGTGGTCACTGAAAGTTTGACTAAGTTTAGGATCCCCTTCCTAATCAAGCCATTAACTTTTAAAGATGAAGCAGAATCTTCTTTGCACAATGTAACAGCAATAAAAATAATTAGGGTTGGAAACAAGTCTTTGTTGCTGTCTGGGAATTTGCAGAGGAAACCTGAGTTTTGACATGCACTGTTATTCTCATGCTGCATTGATATTCAGATTGACGGTTGCTCAATGACTCTCTCTCTTCTTCTTCCAGTATAATGTGAGACAAATTTGCACAAGATGAGAATATTTACGTGTTCAAAATGCAGACTTCCAACCTGATACTGTAAGAAAGGAAGTTTGTAATTGAAAATTAATTCATACTGGAATGTGTAGTCAATAGACAATTACTGAGATACAGCTTGTGTTTATTGCTTGAGAAATTTTACACAAGATTTATAACAACTAAAACAAATTACCTTTACATGTAAAGAACAGTCTAAAAAGATGAAACTTAATTAATGTAGAAGCATTCAAACATTCTTTATCTCCTGCAAATAATCACCAACCAAACAGTAATTATAAAAAAAGGATGTGAAAATCAGCATGTTATTTTTGTCAAAAAAGATTACAGAAAAATCCCCATATTGTACATAATTGTTGTCCTATTGGTTTTGCAGAAGTGTGGTGTCACCATTTTACTCCAGAAGAATAGGAAGTGAAAACTAGATATAGGGTTTGTGAAATTGAAGTCAAGTAGGCACTTTTTTTTTTTTAAGTACTCAGGTGTATTGCTGCCTCCTTCTTTCTCTGTACTTGTTCTCCAGTCCCCTCTGAAAACCCCAGAAATGTGCGAGTTTCATTTTTCATGCAGAGACTTCAGAAGGAGTTTCCCTGGATATATTAATTCCCTTTTGTGGGAAAAAGTATTTGACTCTTGACCCTAATCAGAATCAATATCCTGTTCAGAGCTCTGACAAGAAATTCCTAATGGCATTCAAAATGAGATTCTTATACCAGAGGCCACTCTTCAACCCCTTTCTCCTGACCTGTAGTCATGTTCATTAAAAATACTTCCTTGGGAAACATTGCAGTGGGGACAATTTGCCTACTCTTGAGAGGACTGTGAAGTATCTTGGAAAATATTTATCTGAAGTGCTGTGTCCAGCCCTGGGCTTCTCAGCACAGGGACACAGGGAGCTCCTGGAGCGGGTCCAGGGGGCTGCAAAGGTGAGGAAGGGACTGGAGCATCTCCCTGGTGAGGAAAGGCTGAGGCAGCTGGGGCTGCTCAGCCTGGAGAGGAGCCCCAGCTGAGAGGGGACCCCCATCCCTGGAGTGTCCCTCTGTGTGCAGGGAGGGGCAGGAGCAGGGCCAGGCTCTGCTCCAGGGCCCAGCCATGGCACCAGAGCCAATGGCAGGGACTGAGCCCAGGAACTCCTACTGGACATGAGGCAGAACTTCTGTCCTGGGCAGTGACTGAGCCCTGAACAGATTGTGGAGAGAGGGGATGGAGTCTCCCTCACTGGGGATATTCCAGACCCCTCTGAGCACAATCCTGTGCCCTGGGATGGCCCTGATGGAACAGGGAGGTGGGACCAGATCTTCTACTGTGGCCCCTGCCAGTCTTAACCCATTCTGGGATTTTGTGAGATACTGAATGCATTGCATTTCAAAATGCAATCTCAATATTTTCCTATCTAACACGAGTTTCTAAAAATCAAAGATAAAGGATCTTAAAGACATAAAGCCAAAGAAGAGTCAGATCAACCAGAAGTTTCAACACCAACTACAGAACATGGTTCAGAATATGAGGATCACTTCAGCATAGCCTGACCCCAAGGGCATTGGCCAAATTGGAATAGTATATTGGAATAGAGGAATGGAAAGGTGAAGCCTCTTTCTCCAGAGTCTTGGATTGTTTGTTGTCCACACATCCAGAACCAAATGCCTGCTGGGTTCAGGTGTTGAAAGATGCTTTCCCTAGACTTTGTTTTTGGGAATTGCCATTTTGGTTCAGATATTGGGGGAAATTTGAGTCGTTCAGTTTTTTTTTTTCTTTGCTTTGTAACTCCCATACTTAACAGATATTGGTATGATAACTGAAAGGCCTTTGGCATTAGTGCTATCAGGTATTTTTTACTTCTTTTCTCTGTGGAAGAGAATAGTTTAGACACTCGATGACTGAAGTGCCTATTTCTAACTGAGATGTGGGTTCAAGATAAAATATGGAAGACATGTGCAATCGTCTCTAGAAGTCAGATAGGATAAAATAATTATTCCTTTTCTTTCCCATTTAAAATCAGTGAAATTCAACCTCTTGACTTTGGTCTTTTGGAGAGTTAATATTTTTGTAATATTTTCCTCTCTGTCCAAAAATCTGAACACAACATTCAAAATGAGGAGGGGGAGAATTTTCATATCTTCTTAATTGTAATGACCAAAATTAACTTTTAGATAATGCATTTTGCTTTCTTTTTTCCTCTTTTTTTTTTTTTTAGTGAAAAGAAGACCCATATGTGAATAAGTGGATTTTGCCTCTTGCTTAAGAAGATGAAGATCTCCAGTCTGAAACCCTGTGAGTAAAAATGTAGTCATTGCAGGGGAGTTTTGCCTCCAGGCACAGGGAAGAAAAACAATGAGAATTGCAGTAATTTTCACCCTAGAATACAAAGAAGCTGAGAATTAGCTATATAGTGAGTGTAAGTGTGTGTGAGTGGAAATTTTCCACTGATCTTCCCTTTAAAAATTATTTATAAGTTTAAAGATTAATTAGAATGGGGGGGGGGGAAGCCACAAGGAGACTTATTCATCTCTTAGTCTAGTGCTTGGGGTTTGTGCTGCTTCTTCAGAAGCTGCAGCAATGTTAAGGTTTATTTTAGGTGCTGGGAAGGCACCTAAATCTTTAACAACTGCATCAAAACAGAATTTAGTGCTGAAACGACCCAGGAGGGGGAAAAATATGCTGAGGGGAGGTGTAGTCTCTTGTGATTGTTTTCCATGCGAAATGTGTGAAAAGTGCAGAGCTTGTCTGTGGAAGTCACTCCTCCCCTTTCTCCTGTGCAAGGGGGAAATCAGGACCTGATGGCAGGACAGGTTTGGTGCTGTGCGAGCAGTTTTGGGCACAAAAGACAAAACGTGTGCGTGGGCTGTTATGCACAGACCTCCTGGGTGACTTCTCAGCACTTGATTACACTTTAATTATTTTTGTAATGCGAAAGTGAGCCTACTCTCCCGAGGAGAAAGAACTGCTTCTATTAATCTATCAGGTTATAGCAGGGGATCAGCAATTAGCTGTGTGCTTTCTATTCTGCTGTAATTATTAATAACGAGTGGCCTAGAGGAGCCGTGTTTTTCATGGCAAATCCCACCCAGCAGTCAGATGGGTTGTTTGGGTCCTGGTGTGAGAGCTGGATCCACGGCAGTGAGAGCAGGGCTGAGCTGAGCAGAGCCTGCTCTGGCTGGTGCATCCCCTGTGTCCTGGTGGCACCGACAGCACCAGACCTGGGAGTGGCACAGACGGGTTCAGAGGAAGCTGCCAGCAGAACACAGCCCACAGCCTGCTCCAGGGCCCCCTTCCTCAGCTCCTGCTGCTGCTATCAGCAGCACAGATGGTGTCTCCAGCAGTTAAAGGTACCTTCACTGCCTTTTGGAGGGACCAGGCTGAGAGCATTTTGGGGGTGGATCACAACTGCTGGTCCTGTTACTCCCCCATCATCTGCCAGCAGATGGGGTGGGTGATATGTTGAAGGTTGGACTTGATATTGGATGTCTTTTCCAGCCTCAGTGATAGGTACTCCTATTACAGCACCATATTTCAGGCTATCAATGACCTGCCCTCCCTAATTTATTCAGCCTTATTTCCAGCCCAGATATCTACAGCCATGTCTCAAAACAATTTCAGAGAAAACTATTATCAGTTTTTTTAATAGGTAAAACCCATTCTTACCACTGTTTTACTGAAAACATGCAATTACTCAGAATTTCTCCAAGAGAGGCTGAAGTGCCACTGGGCAAGTAACTGCAGTATCAGAAATTGTGTATGTTGGGCCTGAAAAATGCCACATGTGCTAAAAAGATTTTGGAAACCATATTTTTGACACTTCCATTTGGCTAGAACATGCCCCTTAGTAATTTTCCCTTTCTCAGCTGTTGCTTGGTGTGAAAATTTAATTTGTGGCAGAGAAAAAAATATATACAATCAACTAACACACAGAACAGGCTGTGAAATAAATCCTCAGTTCTATCTTATCTGAATTTTTCAGATCTTGATACTGCAGCCTGATTTTTTTTCTTCTAAGAGTGTTTTTGGCAAGTGATTCTGGACCAAGTAACTTCCCAGCAAAAGGGAGAATTTAATAACTGTAATTTTATTAAGGAGTCCTGCTTCTGTTTGATAACTTCTGCTAGGAAAAGAGCTTTACAAGATTAGTGTCCCTCTGAGCAATTAAGTAGCAGGGTCCCCTAATCTCTGAAGTCATACACAAAACAAGTAGAGTAGTAGATTTTGCTTCTCTGGGATCATAACAACTATTTATTGCTTTTAATAAGTCTGAGTTTTCTTGGATCTGTCAGAATATCCTTTTGTACTAGTGTCAACAGGAGTTATTCTAACCATCCATGGTGCTGATAAGGTGAAATCAGAATTACAGCCCATGTATTTTTAATTTCTTGCATCATGAAAGAAAAAGAGAGCCTAGAAAAACCTCAATGGAACTTCAAACATTGCGGATTTCTAGCTCTTTCATAAAAACTTCTTGTTTTAAAGTTTCAGGTTTATAGAGCTTCTCTCAATTTCCCCCCATAGACCAGGTTTATAGTGGACAACTCACATTGGTTTTCTTTCATGGTTTTATTTTGGTTTTGGTGCAGCTGTGACCAGGAGGGTGGGAAGGACCTGCCAAGGCTGTTTCTCCTCACACAAATCAGGCAGGATGCTCCTGAGGAGGTGGAATGTGTGATGTGCTGTGTCAGTAGCTTATCATATGCTGCTGTATTTTATCAGGAGGCTCATGTCCCAGTGTGTGACAGTCAGTTTCTTCAATAATTCCTGGAAAAATAAATAGGAGCAAAAGTAGTGTGAATAATGGAGCTGGTCATGAATACTCCTCACCACGTTCTCAAGCAAGCAGGGGGACTCAGGCTCTGTGGGTTTTTGGCCCTGGGAAGTTGCACCACTATTAGTGTTTAGCTTTCCTTGTTCAAGGTGCTTCATCACCTCACTTGTCTGGGCTGGAAAGGTGCTTGCAGGTGGGTTTTGGCTCAGTTGTGTTTGCTTTTGGAGCCACTCGATGCCATCCACTAGTGTAACAAAACCGTGTGTACAGAGTTATTTGTGTATTTGCTTGTGTTTACAACATACATAGGTAGTAGGAATCATTTCTTGGAGTCAACAACAGCTTATTCTCTGCTTCAGTGTGCTTTCTGTGCTATTTTTTATACACAATAATTTTCCATGGATTTTCCTAGATTTCTGTAGCCTTTTCAAAGCATTCCCCATCTCCTGGAAACGTTCCCACAAAAGCTAACACTCAGCATGAAGGCAGGCTGTCTTGGAAGAGTGGATGTGTTTGAAAATATATTTTCACAGCCATCACAATAAATTGCTTTCATGATGCAGTCTTCAAAACTTGTGAGTTTTTCTCGTAGGACACCTGGGTAATATCTGGATGCAAAGTGTGTTCTCCTAGAAGATTTGTCCAGAAGCCCAGGTCTCTGAAGGAATTCAGTAAGGGAGAGAAGCACCAGGCTATCAGGGTGAGGGCATTTCTCACTGAATAACCCTTCTAGCTCTCAGTCCTGAATCTCAAGGGAAAACTACTCTGCACCCCACTCCTTCCAGACATCCCCACAAAAAGTTGTACGAAAAACAAGTGTGTGAATTGGAATTCAAAACTGTGCTGGGCACTAAAAATCCTGGATTCAGTAAAAGCATTGGCTTGAGGTGTGCTTTGTTTTGTTCCTTCCTTTGGCAACCTCCTACCTTTCCTAAAGGTGATGAATCACCTGGCTCTGCTTTTCCCCAGAGAAGATTATCACTTTTTTCCCTGTGAATGCTAATTTTTGCTGTACCCTCAGATGATTTAACAGTTTACCATAACAAGTGTAACACAGAACAGTTGTTCTCCACCCAAATTTAACAGCACAGACAGGTGCTGCTTCTCTTTCAGGTTAAGAGAAGAGCTTGTGTGTCAAAAAGCTTGGCTATTTCTCTGTGCATAGCAGATATTACCATTCCCTGAGCTCTCACTAGCCCCTAAAAACACAGAAGATCTTTAGGGCTGTTGTTCCAAGGTCCATATTTCATGCCCTGAGGATTATGGGCAAGCATTAAAAATGCAATTATTTGATACAGTGATTTCAAATGAATAAATTACCTTTCCCTCTTTCAGTCTGGGTTGAAACCTTGATGAAGGGAACCAATAACTCTGTTTCAATGTGGCTCTGCTGACCCCACTGGGAGTTCTGGGTCTTTGAGGCTCAACAGTTAAATATTGCCTGGGGGGTAGCAGGCAGTGGATGTGACTCATCTCATGTCAGGAGTGACCTGGCCTTTCCTGTTTGTACAGAGAATGAACTTTCTGTCCACTGCACAGCACAGAGTCTCTATGTGTTATTTGCACTTGGAAGAGAATTTTTAGGTTGCCTTTTCATTAGTTTTATCTTGATTAAAGGCGAATGATGGTAAGCTGAGCTCTGCAGAGGGTGAGGTGAAGGACACACAGTTGGTTACTCCTGAGACCATCAAAGGAGAAGGATCATCCCATTGTCCCTCCTTTGAACCTTACCAAAGGGAGACAACCAATAAATTGTCCCCAAAAACGTTTCAGACTAAATATTACAGGGTTATGTGTGGCCTTGTGTTGCCTGCATGAATACAGGACCTATCTGAGGGTGTGTGGGGAAGAGAGGTGGGGAAGTGAGTAGAACTTAGGGTGGCATGTTTTAACTAATTGTGGGCATGATTAATTCATTGGGTGGTATAGGTGAAGAAAGAAGGTGAAGAAAACTGTGCCACAATGTCCCACCCTTCCTGGAGAGGAGTTTGTCTCCGCATTTAATATTGCCATAAGGTTTATGTGAAATTGTATGCTGTGATTTCCATCAAGTTTAATGGTGTTTAAAATGTAACTGCTCCAACAGCAGTATTGTGGTTCCCATTAAATCCCTATAAACAGAGGTGTCTGCAATTGCTGCAACTGTTTTTCTTGCTCACATCTTAAATACCAGCGAGATTAAAAGTGCTGTAGAACTGAAGAGCTGGAAAAATGCATGTGGGCTCATTCAGCTCTCTGGGCAGAGGGTTGGTCCAAGCTCCATGAAAGCACATGGAAAATTCAGCCCCTGGTGATGTGAAGGTGGGCTAGATCACACAATCAGTCACAGAATCACAGAATCACAGAGTGGGTTGGTTTGGGAGGGACTGTAGAAGTCATCTCATTCCAACCCCTGCCCTGGACAGGGACTCCTTCCACTAGACCAGGTTGGTCAGAGCCCCATCCAACTTGTCAGAGGATTTCAGAGGATTCTGACCTGTATTAACAAATGGAATTTGACTTGAGACCAGTGCTAGCCAGATCAATCAATTTTTGATGGTGTTTGAGATTCTGATTGTGAGTTCTTTAGAAGGAGCTGCCCAAAATCAACATTCAGGTCCTGATTTGCAGGTATACCACTATGATAAATTTTAAATGGGAACCAAAATAATGATTTTGATGTCTCCATTTGCACACAAATCCAAACACTTAAAAAATTGTTGAACATGAGACAGCTCATGTAAAATCAGCAGTCATTGGCTCTAAAAATCTACCTCTTCTTTCTGTCTACACTGTCATGCTCTTCTTTCATGTGGTCTGCTTGTTTTTCTGTGCATTTTTTAGTGCAATTTATTAATGCATGAAAAAATACATTAGACCCAGACATGCACCATCTGTTTTTTAGCTAAACTGCTGACAAACCATCTTAGAAGTCAGGACTTCTCAGTTCTAAAACCACTTTTTTCCTCCCTCCAGAAGCCTTCACAGCTCTGTATCTCCTTTATTTACCTTTTACTACAGTAGGAACAGGTAAATGGAAGGTGAATTGTAGCCATGTTGTTTTTCTCCAACGAAGACAAAAGTTTCTTTCTCCAGCATTACTTAAGCTGAGGTCTGCAGACAACAAATGACCCAGGATGTGATCCCTAACCAACCTCCAAAATCATAATAACCCATACTGTTCCTTTCCAAATAAAATTCTGACACTAAGAAAGTGTGGTGTTGCAGTAAATGTTTTGAATCTTAACAGGGATCCACTTCTTTGAGATATTTGTTTAAGCTGTGAGTGCCTTGCCATTGCTGTTACACAATCCTTTCTCTGTGTAATTCAGAAAAACATTTAAGGTGGATAATAATTGTCATTTGAAATTTTTTTCAAAAATCTGTTTTAATGAAAAAATTATGTGTTTAATAATTTTCTGTAAGAAGCACTAAGTGTTTCAAAGTTGGTTTTTTTTGGTTAATTTTTTTAGCAGATATTAGAATTCTGTGTCTGTGTTTATGCATGTATATGCAGTATTATTTCATTTTTCTCATTAAATAATTTTGGGGAAAAAAGAAGAGAAAAGAAAATATCCTACTGTAAAGATCATCAATTTGAGAGAAGGTGTAAAAATTAAAAAGCAAAAGTAAACTGAGGACTAACACCTTCCCAAAATCACTTAAATAGGAAATTTTTTTTTTCTTTTATTATTTTCATTTAAGATAATTTGTGATTAAGTTGATTCTGTTTATCTAAAATGGCAAACATGGGGTGGTGATACATACTGAAAAACACCCAAACTCTGGGGATCTAATTTGATGGCTAATGTGATTACATCAGACAAGCTTTATCTGAAATCTCTGTGCCTTCAGAACATGTGGTGATTTCACCATTACTCAGAGTCTGGATTAATTTCATCCATCTCTGTTTCTTCCTGGAATTTAGCGATGCCCTTTGTAGCAAGGCTGTTCTCATCACGGTGATGTTGCTATAGACGAGTTGGCCTTTGATAATATTCTTGTTTTCTGGATGGTCTCCATCCATTTGAAGGGGATGCTCTGATTTAATTACAGACTCGTACTGTACTGGTTAATCCGAAACTCACAGAGCTCTGAGCTTCCCTCACCCTTCCCAAACTGAAACAGATTGTTTTTCTAGTTTCCAGGCTGATGTGGAGTAGTCAGTTGCACAGCCTAATTTGCAGATAGCTTTATATAGAATCAAGGCATTGTTTATGTTGTAAAATACCTCTCAGACCACCAAGTCCAACCATTCCTCCAGCACTAACCCATGTCCCCAGGTGCCACATCCACATGGGTTTTAAATGCCTCCAGGGATGGGGACTCCACCAGTGCCATAAGGAGCCTTTGTCAGGGCTTGACCACAACTTTCAGTGCAGACATGTTTCCTTATATCCAGTCTAAACTTTTTTTCAGGAGCTAGGTGGTGCCCCACACTGAACAGGGGTAAGGAGAGGCAGGACCTCTGCAGTACTGCCCCTGAAGTTTTGGAAGACTTCTGCTCATGTGTGGGAGCCACATGAAATGTGGTATTTAGGTGTGGAGAAAAAAAAAAGGAAAAAAAGCAGGAAAAAATCAATATATAGAAATTAATGTGCCTTTGTGAAGATTCAAAACAGATGGGGAAAAGGTCAAGGATTCTTTGTTGCTAAGTGCGTTTCTATGACAACTGCAATGTGTATGTTATGAGTGAGCAGTCATTTGTTCCAGCTGCTGGATCATTAAAGGGGCTGCAATTCCCGCAGAACTGGGGATGCCAGCCGTGGATTATTTACTTTTTGCTTACCCCAAGCCAAGTTTCAACAGGTAGGGCTCTGAGCTCCAGAGCCAGTCACAGCTGCACAGCTGCACCACGGGCTTGGATGAGTCTGGTTGGGTCTGGAGTAAAATGCCCGCCTTACGGGATGCTGGGGAGCTTTGTAAGAAATCCTGGGAGGTTAATTAAGATCCAGTCCTGCAGTTCAGTCTGTACCCTCATGATGAGATGCTCTGTGACTCCATGGTGCTGCGCTGTGTTGGATGTGTTTCTGTAGGATTTAAGGCATGGCTTGAGAGACACTTGTGTGACTTGTCTCACAGCATGTACAAAGGCTTACCAATATGTTTGGTCATTGCTTTAGAAAATGTTAATTAGTTAAAATGATGGCAGAAAATGACTTATTTCTTCACACATTAAAATAAAGGAAAAAGCTGTAATCATGTAATCTTTGCCCATTGTTTCAACAGCGTGGCAATGTGGTCCAAGAAGAACAGATTTTATTGTTCATGGTGTGGTGGATTGACCCTGGCTGGGTGCCAGGCATCCATCAAAGCCACTCTCTCACTCCCCTTTGCGTGTGGACAGCAGAGTACAAGTGTAACAAAAGGTTCATGACTGGAGATAAGGACTGGGAGAGGTGGCAAACCAGTTATTGTCACAGTCAAAACGGACACAACTTGGGGATATTAATGAATTTATTACCAATCAAAATCGGAACAAACAAAGGAAACAAATCATAAGAACACCTTCCCCCATCCTGTCTCTGCTTCCTGGGCTGTAAGTTTCCTCCTCAGCAGTGCAGGGTGATGGAATGGGGGTTTTGGTCAGCTCATGACTCCTACTGCTGCTCAGGGAGAGGAATCCTTTCCCTGGTCCCACGTGGGGTCCCTCCCACAGCAGGCAGTTCTCCGTGAAATTCCAGTGTGAGTCCATCCCATGGGCAGCAGTTGCCCATGGGCTGCTCCAGCTTGGGTCACTTTTCCCTGGAGCCTGATCCTTCATGCACAACTTGAGCGTGGATGTTGTTATCTTACTTTTAGAGAGATGCCTTTACCTGCATTGAGGTGCAAACAACCCCTTATCTCAGAGCCAGTAGTATGGGTTTTATTTAACAGCAAATATGAGTTAGAGAAAGAAAAAAGAAAAAGAAGGGGGGAGGGGGGCAATGGAGAGTGGGGCAAATTAGAAGAGTGAAAGAGAGAGAGAGAGAGAGAAAGAGACAGAATAAATGGAAAGAAGAGATATCACCACCAGCTGTGTTGGATCCAGCTGTGTTCCATTGGTCCTTCTTCCCTTTGGCATCTTAGTGGTAGGAGTCCAGAGCTGGTTCAAAGCTTTTCACTCTTCATACATTTTAGCAAACAAAGAAATTAATACTTTTTGGCTTAACTTACAGTCCAAGTTCCAAGTATCCATACTCTGGGCATATTTGGGTACTAGGTTATGCTTCAGTGTTTACTGGTGGTTGCAGATGACATCTGTCCTGTAACAGATAACAGCCCTGCCTGGCCAGTTTCATGTGTACAACCAGTTGCCTCTCCACAGTTTGCTGTGACCCTTCTCTATGTATATTGCTCAGGATGTGCCAGCCAGGCCTCTCCAGACCTGGAACCATCACCATTCCACTGCTCCTTTCCATGCTTACCTTGTGGCATAGTCCTTCTGTGGTCTTGATAGTGTTTGAAACAGGAAATTGTGATTTGTAAGACTCTGCAATGGTTCCTTTATGGGGTCACAGGTGCAGCCAGGATCCCACTCCAGCACAGGAGCACTGTGGGGTCACAGGCTCCTTTGGGCACCCCCTGCTCCATTCTGGGCTCCCCAGGGCTGCAGGTGGATCTCTGCTCCCCCGTCCCTCCCTGGGCTGCAGGGGCACAGCTGCCTCACCATGGGCTGCTCCAGGGGCTGCAGGGGAGCCTGAGCTCCAGAGCTGGAGCAGCTCCTGCCCTCCTCCTGCACTGCCCAGCTGTCTGCAGGGCTGCTCCTCACACGTGGTCTCACCCTGCTCTTCTCTGGCTGAAATGAAATCTGTGCAATAATTTTTTTCCCTTCTCAAATACTTTATCTCAGAGACTGTACTGCAATTGGATTGTCTTGGCCTCAGAAATGGTTGAAGCTTCTGGCAGCTTCCCAAAGAAGCCACCCATGTAATCACCCCCCCTACCCCCCTCCCCCACCAAAATCTGGTCACACAAACCAGACACAGACAGAAATTAAGTTTCTGAAGTTTTTCCATTCGCCTAATTTTACTATTTCCCCGCCCTAATATTTGCATTAAAAAATAAACAACAACCAATCAAAAACCAACCAAATAACACAGAAACACCAGAAGGGGGGTGATACTGAGTCAATCTCCATTGCCAGTTACACTGAAAAACTTGATGTAATATTTCTGCTCTGTGGCTAGTGAATCTGGGAAAGGTGACAGCTTCAGTGTGTCTGGCACCGAAAAATGGGAAATAAACTCTCCAGCCAATTTGCTGTGTTAGAAATCCGACAGTGCTGGATGCATGGGGAATTCTCCTCAAAGCATGGACAGCAATCTAACAGACCAGGTTATACCCATGAAACTAGATCCTGTTCATCACATTTCTATTACTTATTCATTACATTTCCTGGATGTATACATACATGCTATTTATTTCCATGAACTTATTTTGGTATGAGTTAAGTATCTTTTGAGGGTCTTTGTTGCTCATTTGGGAAGATCCTATTCCTCAAAATTTCCTTTTATGGCACTGGACCCTCTGATGAATCTTTTTTCCTTGAGAGTATCTCTATTATGTGGTTATGATACACTTCTCTTATCACTCTTTACTCCAACACTCTATCTCTGTTCTCTAAACTAAGATATCAGTGAGCACATATTAGTCACTGATATAAGTAAACAAGGAAGCATTAGCTGGTACAAGACTTATTAGTCACAGTGTAGGGAGTTAACACAAGGACACAATAATCTCTGGCATTTGCACTAAGCAGTGTGTGGTACAAAACTAAGAATTACCCACAAATACAGGAATTATACACAAAATGCTAAAGAATTTTACAACATCTTCCCTAACTGCTTCACAGAGTTCTTCCTAAAGAGATATAAGCTGCTTAGTAACATCTCTGATGCTGTCAGATTCTGCTTGTGGCACTGTACCATTGCTGGACTGAATTGCAGTGCTCCAGCTGACAGCCAGAAAGTGCTGCTCTCTAACTTTTAATGCAACCTCTTGTTGGCTTCTGGCTGCTTGTACAGTTTGTCATTTTTCCACAAGGTGAGTTTGTTTTTATTTTGTTTGTTTCCTTGGGTTTTTTTTCGTTTTTTTTTTTTTTTCTTTTTTGTTGTTTTGCCCTTTTTTTGGTGGGGTTTTTTCCTCTTTTTTTTTTTTTTTTTTTTTTTTGTGTTTGGGATTTTTTTGCATATATCCATGCAATAGAAAACATCGACTTCTACTTATTGATTAAGAGAAAAAGGAAAAGCAAGCAGACACAAAATGTCCCCTGGGACTGTTTCTCTAGACTGAGAGGGAAGACTTTTCTAGACTTCTTTTTGACCTTGTCTAGGAATTAAAATGTCTTTGATCGTTTATGGCTTTATAAGATTTCCTTTGGAAAACTGCCTGTGCATATGTGTTGCCCTTAAGAAATTAAAGGGGATGGATATGGGGGAAATAGCTTTATGCAAGAAACAGTAAGAATACCTGAGTCTGCATGATGGTAGATAGGAAATTCTAGTTGCCATTGAAAGACTCGTTGGCACATGAGAAAGAGATATTGTTCCATTGCCATGACTTGCTTTGACTAGGCAGTAGAGTTAGTGTTATTATGTTGGGAAGTTCAGTTTTGGGTCCCTCACTTCAAGAGAGACCCCGAGGGGCTGGAGCGTGTCCAGGGCAGGAACGGAGCTGGGGAAGGGGCTGGAGCCCCAGGAGTGGCTGAGGGAGCTGGGAAGGGGCTCAGCCTGGAGAAAAGGAGGCTCAGGGGGGACCTTGTGGCTCTGCACAGCTCCCTGACAGGAGGAGACAGCCAGGGGGATTTGGGATCTTATCCCAAGTAACAGGGACAGGAGGAGAGGGAATGGCCTCAAGTTGCATCAGAAAAGGTTTAGGTTGGATATTGGGAAAATTTTGTCACTGAGAAAGTGTCTAACTGTTGGAACAGAGTGTTCAGGGTGATGGGGAGACACCATCCCTGGAAGAATTTAAAAGCCATGTAGATGTGACACTTGAGGGTGACATTTACTGGTGGACTTGGCAGTGCCAAGGGACAGTTACACTTGATGATTTTAGTGGACTTTTCCAACATTCATGGTTCTATGACCTATGCAGTGGAAGTTGGAATAAAACCAGGCCTTCCCTATCAGGAAGTCAGGTCACAATACAGGCTTGCCTAACAACTTTTCTTTGTCTGCTGACAAAGATTTTCTCTCTTCTGCACAGATTTTTCCTTCCTCATGCTTTCCTTGTTGCAGCTGGTGGAAGAAGAACAAAGCAAATAATCTGCTCTGTGCTTTGGATTCCGGCCATCTTGCCTTTCTTCACCATATGGAGTGACAATGGACTCTGCTATTCAGATCCTGTTTAGTTCTTTGAGAAATATGGGGAGGGAGGCATTTTTTAAATTCAGTCGAGAGTGTCAGGAGCAAGACTAAGCATCCCTCAGTGATTTAGCACCTCTGTGGTAGACAGTCTTTCTGGAAGACTGGGCTCAGCTCCCCTCTGCAGATCTTTATCCCTCAGTTTAAACTCCTCACAGCCTGCACATTTCTCCACATCACTTCATGTAATTTTGCTGATGTAAAAGGAGTTTCATCCCCACTTTGTGGCCACAGCCTGGTGAAGTAACTAATTGCATTAGTGACCTCAGCTCGCCTGCGCTTGTAGATACAAAGATCTGGACTCACATCTGCTCCAAAATTAGTACAGACAGAGAAACTTAACAGCACAACACTGGACTGAGACATCCCCCGGGCTGTTCCTGTATTGGATCACTTGCCTTTAGAGCACGGGAATAGGAGATGTGGGAAAGGATAAGGGACATCTCTGTTGATAGTGCTGTTAAGGGCGATCTGGGTCTAGCTGTACAAAGATACTGAGGTGGGATGAAAACTAATGTATTTCTGTCTCAGTGCACTTCAGATCAGCTTGTCTTAGATTAGCTGCTTGAGAAGAATGGCACAGAAAGCATGCCTGGGTGGAATGAGACTAAAACATCAGATTTGGAAATAAAGAAGTAAAATATGGGGAGTCCTCCAGATGAGGCTGATTTCTAGAGTCTTCAGGGTGAAGTCACGTTCTGAAGTCTTGTCATCTCTGCTGTAAGAAAATCTCCTTTCCATGTGGGCACATCCAAAAATCTGAAAAGACAGTTTATTTCTTCTTCCAGTTTTCCTCTAGCTGAAGTGCCTTAGGTACCACAGCCCTGAATTTGGTGGCTGTCTCCTTTTAAAATCTTGGAAGCACTTTTAATTTCTGTCTGTTTTGTGTGTTTCACAAACACTCTGCACAGGAAAACCTTGATTAGACTATGCAAATCTTTTACCCTTTCTGTAAAATCAGATGCCTCCCTCCTTCACCACTTTGTGCTCTGTGGTGCAGAAGAACCAGGCAAAAAAAATCATATTTATGTTGTTCCCAGTGTAGCTTAGGGACATTTCAGCTAGCTGAATATGCGTTGCTTTGAGCCACATACAATCTATGTGTCTCCTGTCGCACATTCCCAGGTGCCAAGCCTTAAGCTGCACACATACATGGGACAGAAGAGCAGGGAGAACCTTCTCTGAGATGTTATTTATTTACAGTAAAAAGTTAAAGCTTAAGATATTATAATTTCCATCTGTAACTGAATCTCCAACTACAACCAGTTCTGAAATGAAGGCAGCAGAAAAATGAAATACAAATTAAAGCAATAATAAGTAATCAGTGTGTTTCAGGATGGAGGTAAATAGTGAATGCAGAAATGTGTATATTAACCAGCATTTGCAAGGAAACTCCAGTTATATGCTGTAAAATGAAACTCTTTTCAGTTAAAAGAAACAGTTAAAAGAAAAAAAAGCAAACCCTCAAGATATATTAATACAAACATTGTATAATTCTAAATTATTTATTGATTTATTTATTTTGCTTTTTTTACCCACTGCAAAACTCAGGGGCTCAGATAAGTGGAAAGATCTGATAAGAGCTAAAGACAAAAGAGACAAAAATACCAGACCCTAGAGGAGTCACACCCTCCTCTCTCCTCCAAGTCACCCAGGTGGCTCCAGTCAGCTCCAAAACAAAAACTGCAGAAATTAATTAGCCCCTAGGAGTTGCAAGAGCAAGCTGTGGTAGCACTAATTAATCCTCAAATCAGGGTGAACCAGATCACAGTTCTTAGGGCGTTTGAGAGCAGCACTGCCACGAGGTGGAGGCTGAGCTTCAGGGGATGCCAGGAGGGACCCAGGTCTGCAGCAGGCATCTCCATCAGGCTTGGCACTGTGTGCACAAGGCTGGGAGACAGCCCTGCCTCTGGAAAGAGTGCCCAGCAGTGAGGCCAGAGGGTCTGGGCATGGTGTCAAGCTCCCAGAGTGTTTGGCAGCTCTTTTGGAAACCCCCAGAGCAGCTTCCTTAAGGACTGTGCCAACAGGTTGGGAAACTGCAAGCTGCCATCTTGACAGGAAGGTAACCTCAGGCAACATGCTTTGAATGTCATAAACACCCCTCACGTTATTTGCCCTTAACCAGCCTTGGTTCATTTTTTAAAACGAGAAATTTCAGAGCTGAAGAGATTTACAGTATTTATTTTGTTAATTGCTTAAATTTTTTATTGATGTTCAGCTCCAGGGTCCACCTTTCCTGATTTACTGCATAAAATAAATTGTGAAATATTTTTCTTTTATTAAATAACTTCAAAATAGCTCTCAAATGACAGGATGTTTTCATTGCAATCAGTAATAAAATCCTCCTTAATTCAGAATTGCTAAGCAAACACTTTATGTGTTTCAATACTTTCCTTAAAGAATTTTCTAATTCCAACTCCAAGCTTCTCACTTAAAAAAAACCAAAAAAAAAACCAAAAAAAAAAAACAAGTCTCTCTCACTTAAGACTTCTAGCAGAGAATTCAAATAGACCTGAGCTCAAAACAGCAGGAAGGAAAGAATCTTTATGAAATGAAGGATGATGTTTCACTCTTCAAAATTAAAACCGGAAGTTGTTTACTTTCAAGTAGCTAATAATCTTTTCATTAATCCAAACACGTTTTTTTTCAAGATATTATGAAGTTTAATTGTGCAATTCTGAGCTGTGATGTGCTGGAGAAATGCAGACTGTCATTGCAGCTTGTTGACCATTTAGGCAGTTTTTCAATTATCTAGAGAGAGTAATTACTTACAAAAGTATTGCAATCATAACCTGCCCATCTCTGCTGACATCAGTGTGAATTTCAGCTCACTAGGCAAGGTTTTTTTCTGTGTGCTATTTCCTTTGTCTCAAGATTATCAATTTCTTTTACATTAATTTCAATGCATCTGCAAATCACTAGAAAATAGTCATTTTTGCTGTGATGAATCTCACGGATATGTTCCTCACAACAATCAAACTTTGTGAGACAAAAATAAAGTAAGTGATTACCATGGTGGTCTCTCATTTGCTTTGCAGGCTGAAGCTCTCAAGGCTGTAAATATGAAAAGAAAAAGTTTGTATCTGCTGATTTCAATAATGTGCTTTCAGGAGTGTGTGTATTTGCAGAGAAGTGAATACATTTGCTGCTATTTCAGGGACAGAAAGAAGAGGGAGGATGACCTCTAAGGACAAAGTGTCGTTCATACTCAAACAGTTATGGTAAGAATATGGCTGTGAAGGTGTGGGGAAAGTAAATAATGAATAGTGAAACACTGTGATTGAATTAGGATACAGCTGACATGGAAGAAAGGCAGGCAGGTCCTAAAGCCTCCTGGTTTAGGCCAGGCTGCCCTGAGCACTGAAAGGTGTCCAGATCAGAGGGGCTGGAATAAGATAATCTCTAAGGGCCTTTCCAAGTGTCCTGGTTTAGGACAAATTTACGGGAGATATCTCGCAAAGGAGTCCCCCTAGGAAAATAAACCCTCAGAACTCCTTCCCCCCCACTACCGGGTTCGGGAAGAACTTTCTCCGAGGGAAAAAAAGTGGAAAAAACTTGTTTATTTTAACAAACACACAGAAAAAAACACTTCCCAGCACCAGGAAAGAACAATCCCCAGATGACACAAAACGTTTTCACCAAGGTGAGCGAGGATGGATGAGCTCGGTCAGTCCCTGCTGGGAAGGGTGCAAAGCTTCTGTGGCAGGCCTCCAGACGCAGTCTCTGATGTTCAGATCCCTCCGTCCAGAGCCGGTGCAGATCTTCGGGATGAGGGGAAGAAGGGAGAGAGAAAAAGGGAGCAGCTGGGGACAGGAAAAGCTGGGGCAAAAGCTAGGGGAAAAAGCGGCAGCCAAAGCGGCAAAAGCAGCAGCAAAAGCAGCAGCAGCAGGCCAGCAGCAGCAGCAGCCAAAGCAGCAGGCAGCAGCAGCCCAGCAGCCGGGCCCGCCGCGCGGGGGAGGCGGCAGCAGCTCCGTGCAGACAGAGCGGGGGGGCAGGTAGAGGAGTAGTCATAACACTAACCCAGGACATTCCACCCCTTATCCCACATTGTGAACATTGACACACGATTGGGATATATACACCACTATACAATGTAAAAGCTTTCATCTACTTGCTCAAACCTTCAACACTTACACGTTTCCTCTCATTTTACTTACTCAGGCCTTCAGCACTTACGTTATTCCTTCTGTCTCACCCCACAATCAGATCTCCCTGAGGTACACATCGTGTTGTTCCATCTTTCTGCATTACCCACCACGTACATCCTGGTCCTTGAGCAAAGACAATCCCACGAATGGGTTTGCCTGTACTCGAGGCAGGATTAACCCATAGTGCCTTTCGTAACAAACCTTTAACTTGGGCCACTGGGACTTTATCTCCATCCACTATATTAAGGGAATCAGACTGGGCAGGATCTGCTCGGTTGATGGAACCTCTGGCGTTAACTAACCAAGTAGCCTTCGCTAGATGTTGTTCCCAGTTTTTAAAAGACCCCCCACCCAATGCTTTCAAGGTAGTCTTCAACAATCCATTGTACCTCTCCACTTTACCCGCAGCTGGTGCATGGTAAGGGATGTGGTACACCCACTCAATACCGTGTTCCCTAGCCCAGGTGTTGATGAGGTTATTTTTAAAATGAGTCCCATTGTCTGACTCAATCCTCTCAGGGGTACCATGCCTCCAAAGGACCTGCTTTTCCAGGCCCAAGATGGTGTTGCGGGCAGTAGCATGGGACACAGGGTAGGTCTCCAACCAGCCGGTGGTGGCTTCCACCATGGTCAGCACATAACGTTTACCCTGGCGAGTCTGAGGCAGTGTGATGTAATCAATCTGCCAAGCCTTCCCGTACTTGTACTTGGACCAACGTCCACCATACCAGAGAGGCTTCACTCGCTTGGCCTGCTTGATGGCAGCGCAGGTGTCACAGTCATGGATAACTTATGTTATGCTGTCCATGGTAAGATCCACCCCTCGGTCTCGTGCCCACTTATAGGTGGCATCTCTACCCTGGTGGCCTGAGGCATCATGGGCCCATCGTGCTAGGAACAACTCTCCCTTGTGCTCCCAGTCAAGATCTATCTTAGACATCCCTATCTTTGCAGCCTGATCTACCTGCTGATTGTTTTGCTGCTCTTCATTGGCTCTACTTCTGGGGACATGGGCATCTACATGGCGAACTTTCACAGGTAGTTTCTCTAACCGAGTAGCGATGTTTTTCCATTCTTCAGCAGCCCAAATTGGTTTTCCTCTGCGCTGCCAGTTCGCCTCTTTCCATTTCTTCAACCATCCCCACAGAGCATTGGCCAAGATTTGTCCTATATTGCCAGCGATGTACTACGGAAGTGGCAATTGGTACCCTTTGCTCTTCCCCTTTCAGAAGTCCTACAGTAATAGGATTTTCAGATAGTCCAGGCAAGATATTCAGTTGCCGAATGTGCTCTGACATCACAGCAGCTATTCCAAATGCCCACTTAAGGCCTTTTGGGTCCAAACCATTCTGTGACATGATGATTAAGAAATTAATCTTACTAGCACTCAACCATTACTTTTGTTTTCACGAATTTTCATGGCACTTACCACTTCCATGGTTTGTGTGTTTTACAGTGTTTATTTTAGAGTAATGAAAAAATGGCAAAAATTCTCATTCATGTAATGACAATATTGGATGCCCCAGCTCCTGATTAAAAATTTTAAGATGAAGAATGTAAAGACTGATTTTAAAAAGCCTCATGATTAAAAGAGATTTTTTTCAAGAAAATAAGATGCCTTTAATAGCTGTTATTTTTCTGCAGGCAGTATCAGAAGATTGCAATAGATTGGACAATTTCTAAGGTTAAATTCTGCTGTTAAGAGTCTGTATGTAAACTGGTAGTAATGATAGTAATGATTTTCCATACTTATAAAGTCAATATAATATGGTTATTTCACTGACAATGTAAAACACATTTTGGAGACAACAGAGTGATATTAAGCCACACCAGCTCACCATCTGACTATCAGGCTCTCCATTAACTATCTTAAATTAAAGTTTAAATATCTTCAACATGTTTTAACAGAGAGCTGATTAACCATCCAGCACGCTCTGCTTTCTGTGTAGAACAGGAGCTAATGATTTCTCAAGTGTCATGGTGAAGTCTTACAAGTTTAATGGGACATTTGCTGTGCAATCTTTTTGCAGTCTTGGTAAATTCAGACAGAGATTTGTGGCCACAACCACTGGGGGGAAGCAGTAGCTACCAGAAGGCAGGAGGAGGAGTTCCACCACCCCTTGCAAGACCAGGAATTTTGACAATGGTGGACTTAAACTAAAGAGTGAAAAAATTTCACTAAAAATGTTCCTTGGTATAAGAGCAAGAGATGAAGACATCCAAATGCAGAAGAAACTCTGTGAGAGTGTGGGATAGAATGTTGAGGGCCTTGAGGAGATTAAGTAGCAAATAGGTCTTCAGGAGTTTTGTACAAAAGGCATTCCTGACTTGGTGGCCCTTCAGTCCCTTGGAGAGTCCACATCACACCTCACTGCATCTTTGTGTGTGTTCAGGCACAGCTTCCACTCATGCTACCCTCTGTTGAGCTTTAACAACCTTGTCATCTCCTGAAGCATTCTCAGCCTGCAACTGAAGCTAAATGCAGCTTTGAAATAAAGCAAGGACCCTAAGTGAGCAGATTGCAGAACACTGAGAGCAGAAATTACCTGTGAGAGTCTTCCCTGTCTCACAAGTCATGATATGTTTTCTGTCTCTCTCCTCTCATTCTCTTGCAGTGATCCAGGGTGAAATCCTACCCTTTCTGCAGCCAATGGAAAGTTTCCTTTTGAGTCCACCCAGCCAGAATTTAATCTTTTTACGTTGCCTTTAGTTGTTTTAGTTTCCTTTCTCCTAGTCCTATTACAGAAAAATACCTCTACATTAAACTCAGTTAACTGCAAAATAAAACAAAACAAAAACAAAACAACAAAACCAAACAATCAAAACCTACAAACATAAAACAAAAGCCCCAGGATAGTTTAGGATAGTTTCACGTTTTTGTTTTGATGCCAGAAAGTCCCAGCTGAGGTTTGTTCTTCTTACTGCAGTATAAAATGAAAGAGTAAATGAGGTGATCACGGTTTTGGGGGTTGAATGTCCAGAAACAGACTCTCATTCTTTGCAGATGTGTCTGCAAGGCAACACCATTAGCATGAAGCAAATGGATATTTCTTGGCACAGCTTACATCCCCATTTTGTGCAAAATTACTTTTCACTGTACTCAGTGGACGTTTGCTTTAAAATATCTTGTGGTTTGTTCCTATTTACGTCAACATTGGACAATGTTATGTGGAAGCCCAAGAATTTGCTGAACTTCTGCAGTTTTCTACATTAACTTCTACCATTTCAAATGAAAAAAAATAGAGAGAGAGAGGGAAATATTACAAAAGTAGAAAAAAAATTCTGTTCCTACTCTCCAAATGAATGGTTTTTCGCTGGTGGCTTGGCAACCCTTATACAAGATGACCCATATTGACATCTGTAAGGACACTTGCATGAGTAAAACCCCTTTTATACCAGACTGAAGCTCTGAACTGTGATATAGGTAAATGACTTGTTGACAGCATTCACAGTCTTGGATATCAGTGCTGTGTTATTTTTAAATGCCCCAAGTTTTTGGATAATGAAGTGAATTGAAAATTCTATTTTATTTCAAAAATCAAGTGCAAAAAATCAGTGAGTCAAAAAGCAAAAGCAAATGCCTGACCCTTCCCTGAGACCTCAGAGGACACAGCTGCAGCTGCAGGTTTTACTCAGACCACTGTATGGGTGACTTAAGAAGGCTTTGTGTGCCTCAGTAGATTAAAGGTGCCTGTAAGGGTTGTTTGCTGAAGGTTCAGAGTTTTACAATAGAACCAATTTCCTATATACTTGGTATCGTAGTGATAACCCATCAAAAAGCCACAAATACAAAGGACTAAGCTTGTTTTTTATGCCTTAGGCTTTTTCCACTCCTGTAACTGGTCATGTTGTTCTTTCTGTTGTGATCTCGCACTCTTTCTTCTGTTCCTCGGGTTTTGATTTTTATTCCCCTGATGTTTTAGTTGGGAATATCAAAGAGGATATCAGGCAAAAATGCCAGGAGCCCTGTGTGGATGAACAAGGAGCTTGTGGGCAAAACTCAGACACAAAAAAGGAAGCCTGCAGAGTGTGGAAGGAGGGACAGGTAGCCTGGGAGGAATAGAGAGAGATTGCCTGAGCAAATGGGGTCCAGGCTAGGAAAGATAAAGTCCTGGAAGAATTAAATCTGGCCAGGGGCATCAAGGGCAACTCAAAAAGATTCTAGAGGTATGACTGTGATTAGAGGGAGATAAGGGAAAATGTGCTCCCTCTCCAGAAGGAAGCAGGAGGTCTCATTGCTTGTGAAGTGCTCCAGCCACAGTGCCCAAGTTGCAGAAGGCAAAGGCAGGAGCTCAGAGAATGAACAACTGCCCACTGCCAAAGATTAGGTTTGAGACCATCTGAGGAAACAGAGGATCTGTAGGGTCGAAGGAAATACAACTGCAGATCCTGAGAAAAGTGGTGAAATTATTGGTTAAGCCACTGTCCATCATATCTGAGAAGTCTTGGCCAAGTTCTGGGTCCTGCAGGGGGGTCAGGGTCATCCCAAGCACAAGTGAAGGCTGGGCAGAGAATGGCTTGAGAGCAAACCTGGGAGCAGGGATTTGGGGGTGTTGGCTGGTGAGAGGCTCCACCTGACCCAGCCACGGGCACTGGCAGCCCTGAAAGCCCCAGCTGAGCCCTGGGCTGCAGCAGAAGTGTGGAGGTGGGGAGGGATTCTGACCCTCTGCCCCTCCCTGGTGACAGCCCACCTGCAGTGCTGCATCCTGCTTGTGGTCTCCAAGGAGCCCATGGACTTGGAGCAAATCCAGAAGAGGCCACAAAATGATCCAAGGGCTGGAGCACCTCTGGGTACAGGTGGAGAGAGCTGTGAGTGTTCAGCTTTGGGGAGAGTCCAGGGAGATCTTAGAGCCCCTTCCAGCACCTAAATGGGCTAATAAGAAAGATGAGGACAAACTTTTAGCAGAGCCTGTAGCAATAGAGCAAGGAGTAATGTGTGTAAACTAAAAAAAAAAAAAGTCAATTTAGGTTAGATATAAGGAAGAAATCCTTTCTGTGAGGGTGGTGAAGCCCTGGCATAGGTTGCACACAGGAGTTGTGGATGCCCCAACTTGGAAGTGTTCCAAACCAGGATGGACAGGGCTTGGAGCAGCCTGGCATAGTGGAAGGTTCCCTCCAACCCAAACCATTCTGTGATTCTGTGATGACACTGGAATGCTTTTAAAGCTAATCCAGATGAAAAAGAGAATAGGAGCACAGCTTTAACTTTAATTTTTTTCTTATTTCAGTACAGGATATCATTCCTGTGTATTAAGAAGGGCACAGGCAAACTGATGTGCCCAGTTATTTCATTTCTCTTGTCTGCATAAGCTACTAAGAGCAGAAATGCTACTCCGGCTCTTTTTGTTTACAAAGGAAAGACAGTCAGCTTCCATTAGTCTGTTAAAGTGCTGATATCTCTTTCTGGTGTCAGCAGAACTGTTCAAAGAACAACTACCAGTTCATTGATGTGCTAATACAAGGTAATAGATAACACCTTCTGTGATTTTAGATACAGCTGGAAGGCATAATTAACCAGCTGTGTCCTCTTTAAGTGTCTGGTGCCCCAACACTGACTGGGAGATACAGCTTAGGACCCAATTATGCACATTAGAATCCAATAACTGAAGCATTTCCAACTATTTGAGATCCAGATAAGTGTGAAAATACTATGACATGATACTACTCTTTCCTAATTTTAAGAAATGTGATTTAGAACTCTTTTTGTATAATAAGATGTCAATTTAAATAAGATTTTCACTTTTCTTCCCATCTCTGTATGATGTTATTTACTTGTTGAATTACAGCAATGCAGAGGACAGGTGCTCTTTCTGCAGACACACAAAAATACAATCCAGTTTGTATCAAAACAAATCAAACCAGTTTGAAATACGCTTGTACTTCATTCTGTTGCATGTGGTAGAGACACAGACCTTTGAATAAACTGGCACACAAAGACATCTGCCCTTTGCAATGAAATGTTACCTTCAGCTCCATGTGGTCAGCTGGCAAAAGTGAATCAGAAGAGACAGTGAGCAAAAAGATCTGTTTAAAGGGAAAGTCATGTGGAAATAAGGGAGTTCCAGTCTTTTGGACACATCTTCTGGGTCTGGCTGCCCTTTGGCCTGAGAAGAGGCAGCAGTCACCATGAAGCAATCAGCTTCCTAAACTAGGGGAGGAAGACATGGGATTTAATGATACTGCTCAGAGCACAAAGACCAGCTCACTATGGAGACAGGAGAATTTATGTGCTTGACTCATCTGTGGAATGGGGAGGAAGGTTTACAAAAGTGCTTGTGGCTCTTCTCACTTAACGTTGCACAAAAACATAATGCATAACTCTCACAGACTCAGAAGGATTATTGTTGAAAGTAAAAGCCCTCAGAATCTCTTCTTTGTGGACAAGGAACTGAAAAACAGAGGTGATACCAACCTCCTGTGTTTTCCTTGGCTTGGTCCTGATTTCAACATGAAAACTCAAGAGTCTGAGCTACCTAAACTTTATTTGTGCTATGCATTGCATAGAGGGTCAGTGGAATGGCAGAAGAAAAAAGATGACAGTCAACTCCTGCTCTTGCTCTACCTCTACACACAATATGGGTGCAATGAGCTTGAGCCAGCCAGCTCTGAGGTGTTGGATTCAATCTCCCTGTCCTTCAGTTGTGCACTCTAAAAAGAGCACAGCCATAGAAACCAAAATCACTGGGGATTTTATATTTCAGAAGACACCCTCTTGACTTGGAAACTAAGGACTTTAAACTCTGATATCAACTATTTTCCTGACTCATAGAATCAGAGAACCATAGAATGATTTAGTTAGGAAGGGATCTTAAAGACCATTTAATTCCAATTCTCCTGGCAGGGAAACTGACACTTTCACTAGATCAGAGCTGCTCAAAGCTCTACCCAGCCTGGCCTGGAATACTTCCAGGGAAGGGGCAGCCACAGTTTCTCTGGGCAGCCTGTGGCAGTGCTTCCAGTCAGCTCCAGATTAAAACAGCCAATGCACGTGGGGGTGTCCAGATGCACCTCCTGCTATGATCAGTGGTGGTTTAGAGCTCAGTTGTTCACCCACAGATATCCAGAACTATCTGAGGTGTCCTCAGGTGTTGTCTGACTGACTTTCAGAAATGTCCACCCTCCACAGAGGTTTGTGTCTGCAGAGACCTGCACAGAGATAACTAAAGCCTGACAGCTTCACTAGTTTGGTGAATGGCTCAATCTTCACTGAATATATAAAGCAGATCCTCATTGGCCTTTGAGCATCTTCATATTGGTGTCTTAATCTTGAAACAAATCTCAAGTAGATTAGAGTCAGTCTTTAAAAATGGAAAGTAGATTGTGAGCTCATTATCTTCTGAGTGTTAAATCCAAAAGATTTTGAAAAATAAAATGTGCTTTTTACTGTTTCATAAAACAAGCTGTATTTAATTACTCACTTGGAGCTCAGTCTCTAAGAATCATTTCTATAGATATTCTGGCAGTAATTCTCCTCCACAGGGAACTACTGTTGTTGTCTTAATAATTTTATGGAATAAAATTACACCCACACTGTTTGAAAAGCAGTCCTAAGGCCTAATTTGCCAGCTGTCCTCAAGGTCTGCTGTCACGTGTGGCTAGTAGTTAGGTTTCTGATCATCACCTGGTGCAAGAAGAGGGAAAACCCTTAATTTGCCAGCTAAGTTGAACTGCTCTCTGGAGCAACATAAATGGGCTTCAGAAACTAAGATATAGGATGTCAAAACCTGCTACTTCTCTAAATGCCCACAGTTGAGGATTTATTCCCACACCAGCTGACTAGTTGACAGAGGGAAAGGACATAATTCTTGATCCCAGACTGTTTCTTATTCCTTTCTTCTTAACCCTGAACAGATACATAAGTGAACTCTAAGGTAAAGAGCAGACCTTACTATGCACATTTTCTTTCTGTAGGCTATTCACCATCACTGCTCAACACAAATGAGTGGTTTGTGCTTACAGGAGATGACACAAAAGTGTAAAGAATTCTCTGTTTAACAATAATTCTGATCAAAATGTCAAAAGCTTATTCAGTGCTTTGTGTCAAACCCTGGAAATAATTGGCTTTTATGAAGAGAAGGCCATGATACATCGGTGGTTGCCTGGGCAATTTCAGTGTCAAGTATGAACACCTCTGTGGAGTTTAAATATCTTTTCTTTAAAGCCAGGTGAATATTTGCTATTGTAGCCCACTGTTCCAATAAGCTCAATCTGTGTTCATGCCGATCTGTTGCCAAGGCAGTCACTAATCAGGAGCCACTCAGTGCTGCAGAGCTGACACGGTGGCAGCTGTGTCCCCAGGGAGCTGTCACAGGCATCACAGCCAGGGGAGGAAGGCTCACTGCATCCCAAACTCCCAAAGCTCAGGGAGAAGAGAGAGCCGAGTTACCTCGCCCCATCCCCACATTCTTTCAGGATCACTTGCAGTCATACAGTCTCCAATCTAATTGGAAAGGTGTGAGCCTGAGGTCCTCATCTCTTTCTCACGGGGCAGCTGTTGCACAGGCCAAGCTGTTAGAGCACTGAGTGAAGATGTAATTTCAGTTTGGAATGATGGGAAAGGAGGAAGAAAGGAAAAATGTTCCATGGTGTTTTACTTTTTCAAGGTACCCAACTATCTTAGCAATATTTATAAGTGGTTTAAAGAAAGTAGAAGTTTTGGCTGTCCTCAAAGAATCTTTAAAGTCAGAAAGGCGCTCTAGGGTCATCAAGTCCAGCTCTTAGCCCATATTCACCACTGAGGCAGGTCCCCAAGTGCCACAATCACATACATTCCACCACTTCCCTCGACAGCCTCTTCCAGTGCCTGACCACCCTTTCAGTGAAGAAATTTTGCTAATGTCCAACCTAATCCTCCCCTGCTGCAACCTGAGGCCATTTCCTC
Organism: Luscinia megarhynchos; assembly: GCA_034336665.1. Lineage (NCBI taxonomy): Eukaryota > Metazoa > Chordata > Aves > Passeriformes > Muscicapidae > Luscinia > Luscinia megarhynchos. The sequence goes on along the minus strand of CM067592.1, from coordinate 3,735,136 downwards.
TTGTTGTGCCACTTGTTACCCAGGAGAGATGGACCCACAGCTTGTTTGAGGGAGATGCAGAGACCAATAAAGTCCCTCCTGAGCCTCCTTTTCTGGTCTAAAATACACCTTCTATACTCCCTACTTGTTGAAAAAAAAAAAAAAAATCCACCAAGTAACATCGGCCATTTCTCTTCAACATCAATTTATAAATATTTCAATTATCTCTGATTCTGAGCTTGATGCAGATGGATATAGAAATATGGAGAATACTAAGATGATGGTGAGAGTTTGGAGTAACAGGAACATGGAAACATCAAATTCAGGCTTTTGTTGGACCTCCAGGAGAGAAGAAAGGATGAGAAAGAACTTTGTACAGATTGATTAAAAGAAGAGGAGAAAAATCCCTGAAAAACAAACAACAACCCTGAGTGAGTAACAAGCTGCAGAACTGGAAAAAAAGAGATTGGAGAGGGAGAAGAGTTACTAATATTTCTTCATACAGTAGTCATTAAAACAGCAATATAGAAGATTTAGTGCAGAGGAAAGGCAGCAGCAGTAGGATTAAAAGATCTCCTTGATGCAGAGAACTTCAATGTTCATAGATAGTATTTTTTATTAGTTTAAAGGGGTTAAAGCAGGAAGATAGCAAGAAAAGGATAATGATTCAATAGTTTTCCCATGAGGCTGGGCAGAATGACTAAATGTATCTGTATTTACTATGAAAAAAATGTCTGTGGTGGGTTGATCCTGACTGGATGCCAGGTGCTCATCAAACTGCTCCAACACTCTCCTCCTCAGCTGGACAGAGGAGGAAGAAAATAGGATGAAAAAAGTTCATGGTTGAAGGAATTTTAATAAAGCAAAAGCAAAAACATCACACAGAAGCATGAGAAAGCAGATTTATTCTTTGCTTCCCATCAGCAAGGCGATGTCCAGAGACAGAATTAGAGAAGCCTGGAACTGTTTAGGTTGTAAGGGACTTTTAAAAGTGGACTTGTCCAACTCCATGTAAGGGTTGCTTCAGAAGACAAATGCTGCAATATTTAAGGACCTCCTCATCCACCTTTCTTGTTTTGTTTTTTGGGTTTTTTTATTGTTTTTGTTGTTGTTTTTGTTTTGTTTTTATTTTTTTCCCTGAACAGATATCATATCGTATGGTATCCCTTGGGACAGCTTGGGTCAGCATTCCTGGCTGTCTACTCCCAAGATCTTATTCATCTCCAGGAGATGAACAGGGGGGTGTTGGAGAGGTGTCATTGGTGTTGTTCCAGCACTGCTCAGAGTTGCCAAAACACTGGTGTTTCATCAACACCCTTCTGGCTCCCAGTCCACAGCACAGCACTGGGAGTGCTGCTGTGGGGAAAATTAACTTCATCCCAGCCTGACTCAAATCAACAGGTGAAACAGAAAATTGCAGAGAGAGGTTGCCCCTTAAATTCGTAAAACTACAGGATCTGAGCTTAGTGAAGCCAGTGAAAGCCGAGATGCAGTGGTGATGGTAAAAGAGTAGGAATGGAAGGACTTGTGTGCTTGTAATCACAGGTACAGAGCACCTTCCTTTTCTCCTTTTTGTGCTCACCATCTGTCACGGTGTGACTTGGTTTTGCCAATTTTAATATATTTTATTTCTTTTAGAGATATAATTTAGGAGTAGAGACAAGGCAGGCTCAAAACTTAAAAGGATATAAAAAGAAATTTATTAATGACACAAAAAGAATTCAGAATAAGATTCCTAGATTATTCCCTTCTCCCTTCTCTTCATTACACATTTCTCAACAACATCATACAGAAAACACTTCAGTCAGTTATCCACCCAAATAATCATTTCAGTTCACTTAAGAGAGAAAGGTTCCTTTTTAGTTTAGGCTTAGGGGGTGTCTTTACCTTCACAATCTACATCCGCCCTGGAAATACTGCAGATTATGACTCTCATCTCCACAATCCTTCCAGAGCTGTGCTATGGGTTATGTTACACACTTGGGGTACTACTACTGAAGGCAAACTGCTGAAAGACAAAATTCTCTTAATCTCCTTCTCTATCAAGTGCCTCTCTTCATATTCCAGTCCCAAAACAGAGAGCTCCAATTTCCGAGGCAAAATTCTTCTTCTCAAGCATCCATCCTCCCCAAGTATATTTCACAGTTTAAAGGAATTTTAGTGAAGTCACAATCCCCTTATAGCCCCACAAAAAAAAAAGGTTTTCAGCTACTTATCACTTGCATCTTTTCAATCTCTTCCCACCAGGAACTTTATCTTCATTCCGCTGACCTCTGTAGTCTCTAAGCTTCATTTCTTCACACTCAGGGGAGCTCAGGAGATCGAGAATCTTATCCAGGCATTTAAAAAAGTTAAAATTGTATCCAGATCGTGAAGAAGCCATATGGGCAGCTGGAGGTGTCTTCTGCCACGTGGAGAGCTGAGCCGAGCTGAGCCGGGGCCAGCAGGGCCGGGGCCATGCCAGGCCAGGGCTGGGGCTGGAGCCCTGGGGGGTGCTATCGGCCTTGTGGCTGGAAGCTGAAAGAGAGCTAGCCAGCTCCATCCACTGTGATTTGTGAAAGCGAAGTAACTTTTAATTGGTTTCCCGAGCTGTCCACTACTAAACCAGCTCTCCGATTGGTCCCCGCAGCTGACAGGGGAAGCCCCCAGAGATGGGACAGCCCCTCCTGCCCCCCGGCCTCGTGCGGCTTCCCTCAGGCGGCTGCACCCCATTCCCCTCGCATGTGAAACCAACACACCATCACAGATACATACCTGTAATTGCAGGCACATAGACAAAACCCCTCCTAAGTGCACTTCTTACAAAAATACTGTAGGAGAAGAGTGTGCCAGGTTAAATTTTAGCAAAAAAAAAACTCCCAAAAAACTTACATTTCAGAACACAAGAAATGCAAAAATGTAGGCAGACTATCCTCGAAACAATTTCTTTCACGGATGCTTTTGAGAACAAGTTATATGAGATGAGAATTCAGTTGTGCATTTTCAAAGGGACTTGTGGTGTGCCACAGAGGACTGTGTATGAGCTCTCATGATCATCCTGAGCCTTGTGCTGCGATGGGGATGTGCCCACCTCAGTGACAGGACAGCTGTGGCTGGTTTGGCTGCTGCTGCTTACATAGCATGTGCAGTGCCCAGAGCTCATGACAGGGTCTTGAGGAAAGAAAGAAAGCTTTCAAGATGACAGACGCGATGCTTGGGTTTTAAATTATGTGTTGGGTGAACATGGGAATTTATTCTTAGGAATATTTAGGAGCACCTTTTTACAGCACTACGTGACATGAGCAATCACAAAACCTTTTCTTCACAAAGAAAATTACTGCTGAAGGGATCAGCCCTAATGGAGTAATTGACACATTTGCAAAATTGAAGAAAAACAACCCATTGATCCTCATCCCACTTACATCCACAAAGCAGCAAAAAAGTCAAGCTGCAGATTGCTGTATTAGCTGGAGAAGAGCTTGATTTGCCTTCGTATCCATTTTGGAATAACTATTCTTATTGGAATTCTGTCTGACTGTGCAAGGTGAGATGGTTCAATTATTTAATCATGCCATCACTCTCAATTTGAAAGGCCAGTGCTAGAGCAAATGTGCTTTCTGTTTAATTTATGCCAATACTTAACCTAGTTGGTCTTTTCCCTGTTTGCGTGTCTTCAGTAATGTATCAGAATGTAATGGTTATTTCCTCCATTTTTATATCTGTCAAATTTTATGAGTCTCATATTCCGTGGGTGGCTCTGAATATGAAAGCTTTGTTCACCTCTGTGTGCTTTTCCACAGACACAAAGATTCTGGAGGACTAATGGGAAACAGAGATCACTTTTAGTCTGTCTCATTTCATATTGAGAGGCAAAGATTTGCAGTTTCGTTATACATCTGCAAGTAATTTATAAATGCTGGTACTGGCTGATTATTTCCAAAGTAATTTGTTTCATTTTTCAAGTATGCTAGCTTTTTGTCAGTGTTCTAGTGACCAAAAACCTTTCAAATAAATAATTTCTCAGCCTGCATCAGACAGCCTAAGAACACCTTCAGTTTCTGCTATTGACTGAAGAATTCTTTTTGATAGTCACCTAAACTTTGAGTCTTCTTTTAGATAGTAAAATGCTAACAGCAGAAATCAGTTAGTTAGTTAGAGAGTTTTGCTGGAGAATATCCTTTACTCAAAGTCTACTTGATCAAATGTCACACATAAAAACTGAAAAAGGTAAAATTGAGATGTGTTTGGAAAAACCTCACAAGTGAGATTAGGAAAGAATTTTTAGGGTTCCTATATGTAGCTATGAAGATCCAAATATTATTTACAGAACCACAGAATCGATCCCCACAGAAGATACCAGTGTGAGCTCATCTGGTCCAACCTCCCTCCTCCAGCAGGGCTATCCCAGGCACAGGGCACAGGATTGTGTCCAGAGGGTTCTGGACTACCCCAGTGATGGAGACTCCCCATCCTCTTTGGACAACTTGTTCAGGGCTCATTCACTGCCCAGGGCAAAAGTTCTTTCTCATGTTCTGGAGGAAATTCCTGGGATCAGTTCCTGCCTGACAGAAACAAAAACCAAAAAAACAAACAAAAAAAAAAACCCCTAAAAAACAAAGAAAGACATGTAAATGAAATTAAAAATAAATGGAAGAGGTTGTAAAATATATGCTTTTACCTTATTATGCTTCTTATATTCTTTTGATATTTCACAGAATTAGCTTTGCATAGGAATTGGAATAACTTTTATCAATCATTCTCAAAAGATTACTCATTTGACTGAGATAGTAAAACTACCCAAAATATTGTTCCTGGAAATAATGAACAAAAAAATGCAGTCCCACTGAAATCAAAATGTATCTTCACATTATGACCACGCTATTTCAGAGAAACTGCAGGGAAGGGGTTCTTGGGTGAAGGAGTGAAGCTCTGACAACGTATTGGCATCCTCTTTGAACACTTAGTAGTAAAATGTTTTGAACATGTTTTTGAAGAAACTGTTCAAGGCCATGCTTCTTCCCCTATATAATACTTTTAAAACAAAGGCTGATATCTAAACATTTCAAAACATTAAAAAACATGATTTTGAGGAGATCATCCTAATGCTTCTGACTTGTTATAATTTTAAGAGAACAGACTGAAATCCTGAGAGCAGTGTGGTGTTACTTCTCCATAGTGTCACTTCCCAGGTGATTCATGGCTGTGATTGATTTCCAAACCCCAAAATGCTCCAACAACCATGCCCCAAATGGCAGTAATCTTACTTCCCATCGTCCTGTTTATAGAAATGGAAACAGCTGGATTTATATCTCTTAAGTTCTGTGACATTAATTTGCCTCCAACTGCACTTTTTCTCACTCCATGCCCGTTGTGTTCCACGTCTGCTTTCTACTGCTTCATCGAGCAAAATTGAGGAAAAAGGATCAGGGAATAGATTAGAAATTATTAACTAGAGGAGGGCAAGTGAAGTGGTGGTCAAAAGGTCTATATAAATACACCATTTATTTCTGAAATATTTATAATTTAAAAAAAACAAACAAAGAATAAAAAAATAGATTAAAGCTGTGATTCAAGAAAAATGATCATCAGCAAGGTAACAGAAAAGTGTTAGCTGTCTAATTTTAGTGCTTGTTGTCTTTTGGTTTGAGATACAACATAATCTTTAATTTCTGACTGTTATGAGAAGAATATTAAGGCAGCGTGTTTTCTCATCTAGTGACAGCAATCCAGCTGTCTTGCATGGTGGGCCACCAGTGCTGTGGAGAAGATGGGAGGAAAACCACTGTATAACTCTTTAACATGGCAAGTAGGACACAGGGGAGGCTTATTTCAGTAAAATCAGTGTGTTGACTTGTGTTTGGACTACCTGCATGATCCCAGACCGGGATCACATGACGGAAAACCTTTTGTGAGTGCAGCAGAGTCACACTTGCACAATAAGAGTTCAAAGGAAGTTTGAAATAATATTTGCTAAGGGATGGGGAACAGAGGCTGCAGCTGTTTGCCCAATAAAACAAATTCAATATCCGAATGAAATTGGAACATATAATCAATATTGGCCTAGCGAGAAAAGAAAAAAATAATCTTATAGCTCTTTGGAAAAGGCATGGCTTTGTTCACCTTCTGGTCATGCTGCAAAGCCATCTGTTTTTCTTCTGTTATATTTTGTTAAAGATTTTGAGGATAGCATAGATTGAGCTTGCTATGCTGCAGTGACGACCTATTATTGTTTGTCTCTGCACTGATGCTATTATTTCAAAGTAATGAAATTATTTTGTAGGAATAAGTATGCAGGAAGGACTGCAGAGGAACAAGGAGTACAGAGCACTGGTTTTGCAGAAATAAATGAGCTGCTATATAAGGACCATATCATTAAAAATACAGGCCAGTTGAAATGAGAACTTCAATATCAGATGCTCCTGAGAGCTGCCCACAGACTTGCCATGGATTTTATGTATATGGCAACATTCATTGAAAAAAGGCAGATTTGGTATGAATCAGATTCAGCAGATTCAGTATGATTTTAACTTCTTATTTTTCTATGAAATCTGACATAATTAATTATATTTATGAACTTTTATTTTTGTTTTCAGTCTTTACTCTTAAATGAACTGAATTTTTCTAAGATATTTTAAGACCTAAGAACATAGTTAAACAGTATATTTCATCCTTAAATTCTGAGTAAAATGGTGATTAAAGGCTATTGCTGAAAGTTTTTTAACCCCTCAGAGCTTTTACTTTGAAGAATGCAAGAGCTCTAGAAGGGCATGAATTATACAATGCAGGTAGACCAGAAAATTGAAATTTGAGAAGAAAAATGTTGTTGTCTTCTTCAAGAATGAAAAGTAAAGCTGCTCATGGGGGGCTTGGCTGGAAAGGAGGGACAGAGAGAATGGGGAAATAAGGAGCTCAGGACACAAAAGACCACTGAGAGGTTGTGGGGGGAAAAAAAGAAAAAAAAAATACCAGTGATATAAAGAGCATGAGGCAAAGGAAGAATGTCAGAGAGGGGCCTAACACAATCTGATCAAGAAAAATAATAAAATGAGGATAGACTGCAGTTTTAATTGAATATTTTGTCAGTCTCAAGCATGAGCTCCACTAAATTAACTAAGAAAGTAGAGATTTATTTTTAGATACAGGAGTAAAACTTGATATCCACTGCTCTTGGAACAAAATGACAAAATGTCACATATGTAACCTTATCTCTGCAGAGCCTAGATTGCAAGCTTTTATTTGGGCATATGAGGCATTTCTCATGTTCAGTGAGTGACAAGGATACTGCCTATCTATTTATGTCTTTCTGCACAGTATCTGTCACTGACTCTACATTTAACCACCATGACTTTCGAAAATGGCAAAGTCTAAATGGCAAGGTACAAAGTTTTGAGTCGTGCATTTTGCATGCTAGTAGTAGAACAGGCATAATGCATTTCAGTTCTGAATAAAGGCTGCATAAGAGGTCAAAAGCACAAAAAAATGCAAAATAATCAGACTGAACTAATATTTTGAGTGATGACTGCAAAAGAACAGGCATAAGTGGAGAAAAGATTCAGTGACAAAATATCGTTCCAGTGCCATGTGAACACAGCAAGTACAGATGCATAACAAAGTTATATTCTGATTATTTTCTTGCAAATGGATTTTTTTTTTTAAACCAGGCCTATTAGTTTACTGGTGTACATGGAAAATAACTGATTTTAAAAGATAATCTAAACCAGAAGGTTTGCAAATTGTTTCAGATATTCTTTCCATCCTCTCAGCACAGATTTAGATGCAGTACATGTTGTAAAGAATGATGAAGCCATCGATAAGCACAGATATCCCCTCTGTATATTTCTGCCCTGCTTGGATTCCAAGTAGTTAAAAACTCTCTGAAAGTGTACTATGCTTCCAAATGAGAGCTTCCAGAGTGAGCTTCACAGAAATCCAAATGTGCCATTGAACATAATTCCTCACCCGCTGCCGAGCCATCCGCGGAATGCTAATGTAATGTGCGGCGCTGCCATTTGGAAATTTAACTGGGAGTCAACTTCCAATAAGTCATTTCTCCTTTCTGATAGGAAGGATTTCTTTCAAAATGGACCTATTTGTGCAAATTGCAGACAGGCCTGGCTATTTTGCACAGTTGAGGGAAAGCAGGGTAGTGCTTTTTATGGAGTGAGCTATCGGGTAGATTCACATTTGACACAGAGTGCGCTGAGTTATCAACTTTCTCCAAGGGCAATCATATATCTTGTGCATCCAGAGCCAAATTAAATCTGACATTTCATTTAAAGCCTGAGACATCCTGATGCTAAAGCAGAGCATGAGTGGTAAGAGTAGGAGGGTGTTCAGTTTTTCTGGATGGATGTTTCTGTTCCTGCCCTGCTTGTCTGGGTTGTAGATAAGGTCTAATTGCCCACCATCATCCTATATTTTAACCAGATGGAAATCTCAGATTTAATTCTTTTCCAATGATACTCTTGCCTGTGGTAGCAGTTAAAGAGGACTAATCTGAGCTAGCTTCAGATGGCATCGTAACCATCATTATTTATGTAGCATTTTGTGAAGATTTCTTTGGTTGTCCCTACAGCACTCCCATCAAGACTGGTAGTTTGCAGATGAAAATGCAGTCCCTGAATATCCCAATCTCACTCAGTTCAAAATCTTTATATCTCTTTCTAGGTGTTCATTGCAGACAATCTTTTCATGCTCTCTACCTCAAATTAAAAAGCAGACTCTTCTGCTGAGGCAGTGGATGAGTAAAGGTTGCCAGGATAGGTAAGGCAAAGGTAGTATAAAAAACTTTTATCCTTCATTACATGGAAATGGAAATATTCAGTTTCTGGACCGGTTTGTGATATTTATTGAAATAGACTCATAAATTCTCAAAATTTACACAGTATCACCCAGGAGTCCTAGGATAGAATCTATATCTATGGAACCAGGCTGAAATTCTGTGTTCATTCCACTTTTATTATGTTATTTTCCAGTGAAAACTGAATCAACAGTGATGACCCAATCCCAACAGGAACATCCAGCAGGATGTAATTTCCTAGGTATTTGATAGCAGAATTACTTCTGTATTTTTATACCTCCTCAGCCATGTCATCTTGAGTCTGTTGTGAATATCACTGTATACAGCATGATAGTTATGAAGGAGTATTTTTTCCGATTAAGAATATTGTTCAAGGCAGCAAATGCTATTGCTAAGGGTGAGAAGGCTCTTCTTACATGCTTCTATAGTTTCCTTCATTATGCTTTGTTTCACATGTCACAGGCATACACACCTCATACATCTTAATTATTTGATTATTGTCCAAGATGGAGATATCTTTCCTGCCTCTTAGGTGGGGGAAGTTGTGAGGAGTAGGAATATAAACAGTAATAGAGGAATTTACAGCTTATATAATTTCTTTTTTTTCACATTTCTTTTCCCATTGATTTTTCAAAAGATAATTTTTGTGGGTGTAGTGTGAGCTGCTCTCATTAGGAGCCCATTGATTGTTAACCATTATTATTTCTTCAAATCGTGGAAATGGGAGGGAAAAGATAGACAGGAAAAAAGAGGGTCAATATTTTATTGCTTTAGTGTTTGTTAATTGCACACTTTGGGCACTCCCTTTAACATTTTTTTTCCTGATAAAACCCCTGGATTTTTTTTTTCACATCCCTGCTTTTATTAAGGTCAAAGAGGGAATGTTTATTCCTTCATGAAGCGCAACCTTGGATTGATTGAAACAAATAATAGGCCATTCAGGCCTTTTATTGCTAAGTGGCTGGTGCTTCAATTGCATCCTCAATAAGCCTTGTTGGAAAAAGCAGAAGCACTATTGTTCATTTTGCAGCATCACCCACCACTGCATATCCTGTTGGAGAGTTCCCATTAGTTGTGAAGTTACCCTTTCACATGATTTCCTAGAAAGATTTCCAACAAAGGGAAAACTTGCAAAACACTGCTGAAATTACAAGTTCTTGCTTTTCCTCTGTTGACAAAATTCACCTGAGACTTCTTTTTCTAAGGAATTTGGCACTGATTCCCACAAAAGCCTTTCGGTGTATGCTGAAGTTTTCACAGTTCCCTGTCTGCTTTGTTGTTCCTGCAAGGAACTCATAGTTGTTAAAACACTGTTACTACCGACCTTGGAGGTTAAAAAAAGAAAAAAACAATTCCCAAATCCCGAGTGGGAACCAAGAGAAGACCCTAGGAAAAGCCCACAAGGACACCAAGGCATTGTGTGCCCATGGCAGAGTTCCTAGCAGAGTTCCATGTTCCTGTGGAGGTGGTGGGAAGGCACCTATAGCTGGGTTTTCAGGCAGTCAGAGCAGATGCTGAAGACAAAACGACACCTCAACCATCACAAAAATATATTTGTGATCTCCTCTCACTGCTGGGTTTGGGTGACAAAGCCTGGGGACCTGAATAAGGTCAAGACAGGCTCCTCTAAAATATCCCAACTCCAATTCCATCCCTGATTGGGAGATCATGTTTCTTGGTTTTAGGGCTATTTTAATCATGCATCCCTACATATATCTATTTCTCTATCTTTCTTCTCACTAACCCCTGATATCCTGCATCCTTTGTTACATTCTTGTGCAGGAAGAACAGAGGCACGTCAGTTTTTTTCTTAGAATCACAGAATAACAGAATGGCTTGGTTTGTAAGGGATCATCTTGTTTCATCCCCCTACCATGGTCAGGGACACCTTCCACTATCCCAGGTTGCTCCAAGCCTTGTCCAGTCTGGCCCTGAACACTCCCAGGGATGGGGCATCCATTCTTCCCCAGCTTGCCAAAAGCCAGGCATTCCTAGGAAATAGGAGTTTGAAGTTTGAAGCCCTTTCATAGAGAGGTGTGGTGGAAGATAACTTCTGCTCTGCCTGAGCTGCAGAGCACAGAGCTGGCTCGGAGCAGGATGTGGTGCTCCCATCAGTCTGGTGGAAATTGCTGTGGTTGCTCAGCTCAGTGCCTGCTTCATGCTGGAGGTGTGTTCTGACTACATCTGCAGGGCAAGGTTTCTCAGAAGATTTAAGCATGAAAAGATAAAGGAATTCTATTTTTGAGTTCTCCTGCTGACGTTTTTCCTACTTTGGTTTGTCACAATGGGGAGAAATTAAATTACCTCAGTCCTTGTGTACTCAGGCAATTAAATTCTATGCATAGCTGAACCCCAGACACCTCTGGGCATCAGGTGCAGATACATCCCTTTTTTAAAGCCATAAGCACAATGTGCAATGGATCAAGAGATTTCATCCAGAGTTACTCACTCAGCCCTTGTCCTTTGCCCAACAAAAGCTGCCACTGCCTCTCCACAGCTGCCAGTTCCACTTGCTCCTTGAAGGATGGCCTGGCTTTTAAGGGCATGTCTAAGTTGTCAGCTGCAGACAGACACATGCTGTGCTCTGAACTGGAGCTGCCTTTGCCTGGGAGTGGTGCAGAGATGTAAATGCCAAGCTGCTTGCCACACTAATGAGTCCAGCAGAGTGACATTGTGTCTTGCTGGGTTTTAGGCACATGCATTCCTTCCAGGGAGAGCACTGATGTAGTGATCAAAATCCATCCTAAAACAACATTATTTTGTTTGGTGTCAGGGAGAAAAAGTATCAGAGAGACAAATAAGATTTTAAAATAACAAACAGTGGGAATATATATTTAGTCTTATGTTTTCCAATCTGCAATGTCACTCTGAGTCAAGTTAGATAGGTTTTGATACCCCAAAAGGGACTTTTTAATGCTCTAACAATGCACCAGTTTTATTACAGAGTGGAGCTTATGTTAGTGTTATGGTTCCCTTTATTTTTTGCTGATGTGCACAAGCCAAAATTGCAATCTTTAGGTTAATACTAACAGCATGAAACTTGATCTTGTTTCAAAACCAGACTGAGCAATACTAAATAAATATTCAGAGTGTAGGTCCTGTAAATATGACTCACCACGCTACTATAGATACAACTTTAGTGCTTAATTTGAGAATTTTATGCTTTAAATCAAGCCTGGGACACCCACAGACCCTACACTCAGTAAAATGTAAATCTGAAGGGATTTGATGGCCTGGAGGAGAATGGAATAAAGCTACTGTGGCTCCTTTCTTGGAGTACTACCCCTTGAGTGACTAATAGAAAAAACAGTTTTCAATTTTCACTAGGTAATTCATCTGACTGTTACCTAAACTGCTCCCTAGAGAGAAACAGTTTGGGCAGAAAAACTGTTTGTGAAATACACATCAATACACTGACAGACGCCAGGACTAAATTCATGTGACACTTGTCACATTAATGAGCACAATTCATATTAAGAGTTTGACACTTCCTAGCTAAAGTATTTGATTGGCCTTTTCTTGTTATATTCCCCAAACAAAGCTTAGCATACCAAGTGTGCCTGTCGTGATGGGGCATCCATTTATAAATGTCCCAGTGCTGCCTCTTGGATGAGTGTTGGAAGTTTCAGGTACAAAGCAAAGTGAAGCTTGGTTTGGCAGCAGGATTAAGCCATTAAACAGCCCGTGAGCATAAAGTTCTCCGTACCTGCTCTCTCCTCTGCTCTCCTGCTTAACCAGCAGCAAATGTGTGATATAATTGCCACATTGTGTGCCTCCAGTCTCCTGCCCTGGGTTAGCATAATAAACACCCTAAATCACATTATGCTGTGTATCAGCAGCTCAGCATTCAAGATCCATTCTGTGCTAGCTGAAAATTATGACTTATCCCTGCCTTTGATTTTCTCTATTGACTGCTGGCTGATTCTGTAAGGTTACTGTGGAAACAGGAAGAGGATCCAAGGATAGCAGTTTGTCTGTGGCATGTCTGTGCATCTGTATGTCACATCTATATGGCCTAGAGGTGCTGGCGTGTAAGAACAAACACTGTGAGAGGAAAGGTTTGCGAGTTAGGAGAGTGCAGCAACCACTGCTCTGCCGGCATCAAATGAGAGGCTCACAGTTGGCAGGAGTCTTAAATGCCAGTTTTCCTGAAGGATGCTCTACGACTCCTTATTTTGAACTAGGAGGTGATATTCACATCTGAAAAATGCTGCAAAATAAAGCAGACTTTTCTCAATTTCTTTTTCCCAGCTGGAGGGTTAGAAATCTTGATTCCTCTCTCAGAGTAATATCCACCATCTGCAAATCTCAAACAGTCTGTGTAACCCTCTCCCCACGTTAAAAATCAAGCAGAAGAGGCTCTGAATGCAGTGCCCAGCTCTCCCTTGGCTACATTTGGATCCTTGCACTGACTTCAGTGGGAAACCCAGTCCCACACACAGTCCTGGAGGGATCCAGCCTTCAGCATCCGTTCCTCAGTTTCCCACCAGTCAGGGGAAATAAGGGCACTGCCTTACCCATCAGACTTCTTCAGACTAAAATTCTCCTAATTTGATTACTATGAGCTGTTTATTTTATTTTTTGAAGTATCAGATGCTGAGGATAGGCTATTAAAAATTACTGTGAAGAACGACAAATATGGCAGACAGCTATTAGTTTGAAATGACTTAGCCCAATTAGTGTTCCATATCCTATGATGAGATGAATTTCCTTCATAAGATGGATAGCTAAAATTTATCTTGTCCTCTGACTAAGCTTGCCTATGTCTATGCTCTGGGGGCAGATTTTTAGTACTCTGAGCTCCTTTCAACTGCTGATATTCCCTGTATGACTTTTCTGGGAAGGTGACTGTAAATCCTGAAGGCAGGAGCTGGAATTGAATGCACAACATTCCTGTGAAAACACAGCTGTCGTTTCCCTGCTGATGTTGTGAAACAAAGAGATTTTCCTGCTAATGCTGTCAGAGACAACATCTCCCTGCACAGGGCAGAGAATATAAAAATACCTCGGAACCATAGAATATCCTCTGTTGGAAGGCACCAACTAGGATAATCAGTCCAGCTTCTGGCCCTACACACAATTCTGGCCCAGACCTAAGAATGACACCATGTGGCTGACACTGTTGTTCAAACAGTTGAGCTTTGTGCTGTGACCTCTTCCCTGGGAAACCTGTTCCAGCTTCCAGCCACCCTCCGGGTAAAGATTCTTTTACTAACACCCAGCCTAAGCCTCCCTTGACAAAATTTCATGAAGACACAGATCCATGACACCACACCTTGGCTATGTCATGGCTAGGAGGAGATTAGGGCAGTCTTGGTTGCAGCTTTCTGTGTCTTGGTTCTTGCTGGTCTGCTCTGCCATTAGCAGGAGAAGAAGTTTGGTCAGGATTCCTGTCCTGCTGTTGCCTCTCTGCCTGCCCTCATCTGCAAACCTGTGCAGGGATGCACAACACAGCTGGCAGAGCAACTGGGAATTGGGAATGGATTTAATGTCCCTGTGCACTACGTGAAAAGCATTTTCTTTTACTTTATCTGGAAGTGGCCAGCTTGGCCACCGTGTTGCTCAATTACCACACCACTTCAGCAGCACCGTGGCCCAGGAGAGGAGCTGCAGGACACAGAGCTGGTTTATCTAGCAGATAAGGGGAGAGGCCAGCAGAGACTGGCATTTCTTCCTCTGAAACCCTGCTGCAGGGCTCCTTGCTGCAGGCAGTCTAAATTATTTGTTGCAGCACATAGAGAGCTGATGGCAGAGCCCACAAAGCAATCTCAACTCTAAATTATCAGAAGCTGAAATCAGTCTTCTCAAAAGATGTATTCCAGTTTCATACATGGGACAGCAGAGTCACAGGGCTTTAGTAGGACAGACATCATCGTGCAGTGACATCAGCTAGAAATTTCATGGTGCTTGGTTCCTTTTCCATAATCACATGCCTTTGGATGGATTTTGGAGGGGGTGCAACTGAAATCACTTCTCATTTTCTGTCACAGCACTGGCTGAGCAATGTGATTCAGGAGCAGAAAGTGTCACCTGAGTGTTAGTGAGATCTAAAGAATCCACTCACTGTAAAGAGTTTCTTCCTAATATTGAATCCAAACCCACCCTTTTCCATTGTGAAGGAATCCCCCCTTGTTCTCTCACTGCAGACCCCTGTATCAAGTTCCTCTCAAGCTGTCTTGTAGCCCCTCTCCATACTGGAAGGTGCTCTGAGGTCCTCCTGAAGCCTTCTATTCTTCAGGCTGAACTTTCCCAACCTACCCCCCTAGCAAGGACATTCATTCCCACCTGTGTACTGATCTGGAAAGTCTCCATGCCATTCTCACAAATTTAGGGTAGAAGTTAAAGAGAGAAAACAATAAATGGGTGTAAAAAATTAAATGTCTCCCTATGGAGGCCTCTTCAGGTTAGGGGTAAAGCCCATTAAAAATTGTATAACAGTCAATGCAATTGTAATTTTCATTTACTGCTTTAGGCACTGTGGTACTATAGATGATTTATAATGGCAAGTTCTATTAAAAAGTAATAAGCCAACTCTCTTTACAGGCAAGATTTATAGATGAAATTTTGAATCAACCAGACTATTATAACCAGAATGTTGGTCAGTTAAAAAAAAAATTAAAAAAACACAAGCAGAGAAACTCCAAAAACACCAACTAAATTGTTTTAATTAAAAACTTTTTCTGTATTAAAAAAAAAGAAAGTTGTAAATATTATCAGCTGGAAGAAAATCAATCTGTATTTTGACAAACCAGGATGCATATGTTTTCTCAGGGGTTGTCCTATATTCGCTGTCTGTAGAAACTACTCCTTTTATATGTTTATAACTATCAATTGCTGTAGTAGTTTTTAGAGAGAAGGATGCTCACTTTCCAAAATCTCACAATGGAGGCTCTGCCTGCATCTTTACAAGCAGCAGTATCAGGGCTTTGCTGAGGAGCTGTATCCCAAGAAACTGGGAATTCACCCAATGCCATGTTGTTAAATAGGCAAGCACAGTAAATAGTGGTGTCCTGGACAAAACATGCTGCTTTCCCAAAGTTTCTGCCTCTGTCAAGAGAGGCTCTGCACATCCCTTCTGCCACCACCAGCAGTGAGGGAGGCTGAGCATGTAAGGCTCACTGCTCTCCTCTCAGCAGTTTCATGGTGGCAGTAGAAACTGGAAACCCACATTTTACAGAGGCTGTGAGGCTTTATCTCATCTTCTCTGCTGTGTCACTCTTCTCAGAGTGGTGTCAGTCTGTCTGTGTGCTGGTATATGCACCAAGTTTTCCTTCCTGAGCACCTCGAGCAAAAGGCTTCTCCGAGGCTGACTGTGCTGGTCTGAGTTGGTAGCAGTGAGAAAGGCTAATTAGGGCAAAAAGTTGTGTTGGAAACAGGCAAAACAAAAAGCAAACCCCAGCAAAACAGGCCAATGAGCTTTTCATCCAGCCTGAAAGAGCAGCTGATGTGACAGGTACACATGGATTAAAAGTGATTGCCCTGAGTTAGAGTTTTTAGGGCAATCAGGCAACCTGGGAAATAGGGGAGCAGTCCATTCACAGTAGAGAAAGGTGTTTCTAAGCAGAGAGGTGGTGAGGATGCCAGCCTCTACAGGGTGTGGAGACACACACAGGTGACACATTGCTTGAAGACATATAGGGAGAACTGTATTTAATTTAAAAACTGCAAAATCTTCTCTCTGTTGAATGTCTAAAAAATAATTCTAACACCATCAGAGGCAGGTGTTTTGTTCCTTCATATTTCTAAATTTTTCTCCTTTTTCTTTTTTTCTTTTTTTTTTTTTTTTTTTTTTTTTTTTTTTTTTTTTTATGTTTTCCCTAGCAAATTAGTGCTATAAATTCAACACTTGCTTGTCATAAGATGAGTTATTGGTCCAAAGGAAGTTCAGATTTGGGGAACAACTGTAATGAAAATGCACAGTAGAGCCATATTACCACAGCATCAGTGAAGGGAAATTTTATGCCTTACTAAAACTGATGCAGTGAATTACCCTGTTATGTAAAATCAGACAGAATGAATGCAGAACAATGAATTGTATAGCACTAACTGCAGCTCTGGGCCAGGATGCAGTGTCTATGCACAGTAAATACACAACACAGAAGAATAGCTTCAGCCCCAGTTTGCTTTCACTGCATTTAAAAATGCTTTGGTCAAAATTTGAGCAAAAAGAAGGACATGAAACAGAGTGAATACACATATGAAATACAGGTATGGTAGATTTAATGGTGATTGCAGCAAAAGTTATTTTGGGAGGCAGAGAGGGAAGGGAAGGCTGAGGAGCAAGCACTGTATCATTTGAGAATCATCACACACATGTGCAATCTGAAGTTGCCTGTGCCCTGTTGTTCCTGTTGGTAAAGTGCAAATAGTGATGCTGACCTCTTCCACCAAGTGTTTTGCTTTGAAGACAGTACATGGTGTCATCACTCATAAATTTTCTTGTAATGGATGTGAATGTATGGCATAGGAGTGTAAAATATGGTATGGTCTTCCTTGAACAGATGCAGTTGCTTTTCTGGCTTGGGAGAGGAATATTTCATTGACCCAAGAGACTTGTAAGGCTGGAGTAAAGCTTTGGAGTCGTGAACTTCCAGGCTCTGCCTTGGGCCAGCAGCAAAAGTTTCACAGTCTCAAGTGAACCTGAGTGACACAGCTTTTGCTCCCTGTCCCCAGCAGAAAATCTTTTTTGTAATCAGCTCCCAAGATCCCTGTGAGAAACTGATATGTCAGTGGTTGATGGCTCGAGTAATCAGCGATTTGCAAAAGCAGCATGGGCTTAGCTGACTGTGTGAAGGTAGCGGCTCAGGGCTGAGTGTGTGGACAGAAGACAACCACAAAAACCAGCCTTGGCTTAGGAGGAGGCTGAGTTTAGAGCTAGATGAGGGAGGAGGCTGAGAAGTAGCAGATCCTGAGAGGAGGGATAGCAGTTTTTATCCTGGCAATGTCCTCCCTTACACAGTTGGCTCAGGTGTAAAACTTCCACCCAGGGGAGAAATCAGCACATTCCCATGTACCCTGAAGGTTTTCTTGACTTCTGGTGGGGCATAACTGGCTATGTTCACATGAGAAATAGAGGTCATGCAAAAATGCCTCTCCAGGGGATGTATCTGGGCATTTCCACATCAATCTGAGCTTGCATCAACCCACTGAACTTTGTGCTCCCTAGGCTTTCCCCTACCCCTAACCCATCAAGGCAGTGACCAACACTGTGACCAGCATGCACTGAAATTGCACCAATCAAGTCTTGTAGCTGCATCCACAGCTGGGAAGATCTTTTCACTCTTATCCTTTCCATCTCTTTCTTTTCCCTTACGCATTTTCTTATGTGTTGTTTTTATGCTTTTATATTGTTCCATCTCGATAGATAATAACCAAACTGGCTACTTACCTGTTTTCCATGGCAACCAAACTGTTCTAAAATAAACCCTACATGTATATATTTACAAACACTGTTCATTCAGTACCTTTTCACCGTGATCCACTCCAAGGGTTCTATTAAGAAGAACTTGGGTTACCCTTGACTTCATGGATGAATCACAACAATCCCAAGAGAATTAAGAGCTTTGCCTTAGTTAAATCCAGGGTATTTATCTATTGTCATTCCACTCATACACATAGGCAAAGCACTATTAAAACTGCAAACACTGTGTTTTTACATATTTTTTCATGTAGTATTAACATAAATTGCACTTTGTGTAATTTCTTTCCAAATCACTTTAGGGTACCAAATCTGGCAGCCTGGCTTTATTCCAACTTTTTCTCATGCCAGTGTGAATTCTTGCTCTCCCTTAAGTCTATTCTTTGATATGTTTATGGGAGATGTTTTCTCCCCCTTCTATCTACTTAGCTGTTTTATGATTGTTTTTTCACCCCAGAGAAATTTCATTTTCTTTGAATATTAAATAATTGTGTAAAAGAGCCAACCTTGCAGATCCTTATTGCATGTAAGTTCACCTGTGCAGCTGTACTGAAAAATAGCCTTGTATTAGAGCCTGAATTGATGTTTCTGCATCTGCTTTTCCATTGTCATTAGTGGGAACAAACCCTGTATAAGATGTATTTCCCAAAATCCCAGAATGGGTTAAGACTGGCAGGGGCCACAGTGGAAGATCTGGTCCCACCTCCCTGTGCCATCAGGGCCATCCCAGGGCACAGGATTGTGCTCAGAGGGGTCTGGAATATCCCCAGTGAGGGAGACTCCATCCCCTCTCTCCACAATCTGTTCAGAGCTCAGTCACTGCCCAGGACAGAAGTTCTGCCTCATGTCCAGTAGGAGTTCCTGGGCTCAGTCCCTGCCCGTGGCTCTGGTGCCATGGCTGGGCCCTGGAGCAGAGCCTGGCCCTGCTCTGCCCCTCCCTGCACACAGGGACACCCAGGGATGGGGTCCCCTCTCAGCTGGGGCTCCTCTCCAGGCTGAGCAGCCCCAGCTGCCTCAGCCTTTCCTCACCAGGGAGATGCTCCAGTCCCTTCCTCACCTTTGCAGCCCCCTGGACCCGCTCCAGGAGCTCCCTGTGTCCCTGTCCTGAGGAGCCCAGGGCTGGACACAGCACTGCAGGAGCCTCACAGGGCTGAGCACAGGGGCAGGATCCCTTCCCTGCCCTGCTGGCACCCAGGACCCCAGTGTCCCTCCTGGCCCCAGGGCACTGCTGGCTCAGGGACAGCCTGTGACCACCAGGACCCCCAGGTCCTTCTCCTCAGAGCTGCTCCAGCAGGTCACCCCCAGCCTGTGCTGGGGCCTGGGGCTGTTCCTGCCCAGGTGCAGGACCTGCCTCTGCTCTGCTGAATTTCAGCAGGTTCCTCTCTGCCCATCTCTCCAGGCGATCCTGAAGGGCTGCACAACCCTCTGGGATATCAGCCACTCCTCCCAGCTTCGTGTCATCATTGAACTTGCTGAGGAGATCTTGGTTTGTGTGCTGCAACTTTACCTGATACATTTTCAAAAGCACTTTCATTAGTCCCTGGGTTTTACCAGCTGTCTTTCAGTGAAGAGAATACCTGGAAGCATTCACAGCATTTTTTGTGGAGTTCTGCCTGACATTGCCTGCATCCTGCAATGAAGTCTGCATTTTGGATCAAGGATAATGGGCTGTTTAAAGTCAGGAGCATCAACAGTCCCCTCTGGCTGTCTTTTGATAAACAAAAACTTCTCATCATCAATTTTTAAAACAATCCTACAAATAGCAGTCAGCCTCAATAGACGGATGAGATCTCATTTATTTCACACTTCTTACATATGCTTTGTAATATTTCTTATATTTCTACATTGAGCAGATCTATTTGGAAGTTTTGTAGTAAAGCATTATCACCAGAGAATTCTAGAAAATGTAAATTGATAACATTTTTCTGTTTTGACTGATGTTATTGTTTATATTTTTTAATAATTGAAGTACCATATTTCTGGCAGAATTAAAAGAATAAAATACATAAATTTTAGCATTTGTTATACTTTACGTTATAAAATCAAAGCAAAATAAACCTTATAAAAGTGTGAAAATTAAAGGAAAATGTCCCTTCAGATAGTTCAAATTAAGTTGAGCAAAGTTAGTCCCTGGTTTTAAGTTTTTTGCTTTTACCTTGTGACCCAGGGTAGAAAACCACTGTGAAAAATCAAAGCCAGAATTCTTCCCATGTGGTTCCAGTAAATTTCTCAAAAAGCCTCTTCACTTATGCTGCATTTAAAATGTACTTTAAGTAAAACATTAAAAGGAAACAACAGCTTCACTTAACAACCTTGTTAAAAAGTTACAGCAACTAGTTAAAGCTAATGATGTATATTCCATTTATTGACAGTACAGCTGCCTCTGGAGGGGAACTGTTTACACCTGTTTCAGAACTACTCTAGAACAGAATTAATTGTCCACAGTTCTTGTTACCTGTATCTGTTGTTACTCAGGGGAATCCAGAGTGGCTGCCTAAGATTCTGCACTGCTGTGTGGCCAAACCCAGGAGAGGCTTGTCCCAGGTGTGGTGCAGTGAGGTAGATATGTGACAAAAGCCTTTTTCACATACTTATAGAGGTTATAAAAGACCTCTAAGATCACTGAGTACAACCAGCAGAACACTGCCGAGCCCACTGCTAAACCATGAACCAATGGCCACATCCTCACAATTTATAAACTCCTCCAGGGATGGGGACTCCACCTCTGCCCTGGGCAGCCTGTGCTAAGGCTGGACAGCTCTTCGGCTGAAAAATTTGAGAGATTCCTGGTATTTGCTTTGACATTAGCTCTTTGTATGTCCTGTATGACCACTGAACATGGATAATTTAGGAACTGAATTATCTACTAGATATGAAATGTTGCAAGAAAAACTTGATCAGATAATGGTGAGTTTTGATTTTGCAGCAACTTTTAGCCTGTGAGTTCCCAAGGGCTTCAACAGATGGGGACTTTTGCCTGAAGAGTCGGCCTCACTTGCTGCTTGGAAGGGAGCAATGTCAGCTTCACAAATAACTGTTTGAAAAGATGGCTGAACCTGTGTTCTGGTTGTACACAAAAAGTCACCTGAGGGGGGGAGCACAAAGCACGGATACACAGAGAGGCTGTTCCCTCTTATGAGAACTTCCTCCGTGGGCTGCGGGGACCAATCTGAGAGCTGATTTAGTGGTTGACAGCTTAGATAACCAAATAGAAAGTTATTTTGCTTCCATAAATTACACTGGTAAAGTTAACCTGCCTCTTTTCACTTCTGTCAAAGAATGAGGTAACAGCCGGCTCGGCCCGGCCTGGCCCCAGCTCGGCGCCCCTCCCCATGCGGCCTGGCCGGGCAGGGCTGGGGGAGCCACCGAGGCCTCCCTCCCTCTGTTTTCGGCTGGGGGCCCTGGTGGCCATGGGGGGATCCCTTGCTGAGGTCTTGGTCCTTCCCCCTGCCCCAATGTAGCCACGGCTCGGCCAAGGCTTCTGCTGCTGTTTTGGGAGCAGCCAGGAGGAGAAGAATCTCCCAGCTGCCTAGGCAGCAGGGGGAAGTGCAGCTGAGCTTTGCAATTCCATCCAGCCTCCTCCACGTGGCCCGCGAGGCTCGAGGGTCCCAAAATCTTGGCACCGCTTCAGCATAGCCGGCCGCATCCTCTGCATCGTCTGTGTGAGATTTTAAACTCTTCCGATGCTCAGATAAGGCTTGCAGACTTTCAGTCCTCCCTTAAATGAGAAGAATAGAGCGAGGAGTCTACTGAAGTCAGTGAAATGAACGCTAAGTTTTCCAGATGGGAAGAGATTGAAGAGATGCCACTGATAAGTAGCTGAAAATCTTTTTTTTGTAGGCTGTGGGGGGACTGGATTACACTGAAATTCCTTTAACTGTGACAAACTACTTGCGGGGGTTAAAGTGTTTAAAGAAAAAGATCTTTTGCCCTGAAGGAATGGGGCTTTCTGTTTTGAGACTGGAAATATGGACAGAGACATTTAATAGAAAAAGAGATGAAGAGAATTTTGTCTTTGAGCAGCTTGCCTTTAAAAGTAATACCCCCATGTGTGTGGCATAACCCATAACACAGCTCTGGAAAGACTATGAAGATGGGAGGAAGTCCCACAATTTTCAATTTTTTCACCGGGCGGACACAAATTGTGAAAGTGAAGACACCCCCTAAGCCTAAACCAAAAAAACCCCCAACTTTTCTCTCTAAAGTGAACTGAAATGATTATTTAAGTAGACAACTGACTGAAGTATTCTCTGTATGTTGTTGTTGAGAAGGTGAGGGAGGAGGGAATGATCTGGAAATCTAATTCTGAATTTCTTTTTTTTCCTATGTTATTAATAAATTTCTTCTTATACCCTTTTAAGTTTTAAGCCTGCCTTGTTTTTTTTGTCCTAAATCCTATCTCTAAAAGGAATTGAATGTATTAAAATTGGCAAACCCAAATCAAACCATGACAACATAATAATGCTTTAAAACTTTCTGTATGGGGGAGTGGTAAGTGAGCGTAAATACATCTGGGATGGATTTTGTATTTGCTTTTAAATTCTGAGCTCCATTTAAATAACACCAATGTGTGAAAAGGCAAATATTCCTTTGGCCTTCTATGGCAGATATTTGAAAATTCTTCTTTGTGTAACCTGCCTATTTCTGACTTGTCATGAAAGTCAATACTTTCTGTTTCTGCCACTGCATGTAATATCTAGTAACCAGCTGTGAAGTCCAGGTGCTTTCATTTTCCCCCTGCAGAAAGGAAGAAAAAAAAAAATCTTTCAAATTCAATCCTTATAGAAACCTGAAATATTAAATCTAGTGAAGTTATCGTATTCTTTTATTAAGGGAGGTCATTAGTTTCCTGAGGCTTTTTCATTCATCCTCAAAGTTGAATTCTGGCATTTACTAAATCAAGTGCTGGCTACAAATTAGGAAAGAAAGAAGCAAAATGAGATGCAGCCTGGAGTCTCTGCTTGAAGGCTGAAAGTTTAAATACCATTTTGGGTACAAAGCCATGCTGAACTCCATATGTCATTGCCTTTGCACAGTAGCTACATATCCACTTTCCCAGTTCATGTGGGTCACTGCTAACATACCAGCATATGGATTCTACAGCTGGAATCTGGTTTTGAAATCAACAACTCCCATCTGAACATTTGTGTTTCCCATCAGTTAACGGAGATCCTTGAACCAGGGGGAAGTACAAAAGCTCAGGGGGGGTAGGAGTAAAAACAAAACCAAAAAACAAAAAAAATAAACCAAACAAAAGAACAGAAACAAACAAATAAACAAAGCCAGTGGATGAGATATGTGAGGAGATCAGTGGCTTGAAAGTGGCTGAGGAGGGTGATCAGTGACTGCAGCTGCAGTCCCTCTGTGATGTGCCCAGACTTATGGGATCCAGACCACCTGGCACAAATTAGGATCATTGCTCTGCTTTTCAAGCCTGAGAGCCCTTGAGTAAAGCTGGCCACATGATGCACAATTTCTGTAAGATGTAGGTCTGGCATAAGTATTACCACTTTTGCACCAGGGTGTCTTATGGACTTAAATACTTTCTTCACAACAGAATTGAGCAGACCAAGTTTTAGAAGAGCCATGGAGAGATGCAGAGTAGAGAGAAAGAAGGAACCACAGCTGAGTTCACCCTCAGCAGGTTCAACAGACTTTGGACCAGACCATGGAACTCAAGCTGTCGCTTAGCAGGAAAACATAAAATAATAATGCTCTCTTTGCTGCCCTGACATCTGGAAAGTGATATGAGCTCTATTAACCTGCATAGAGCAAGGCTCACAGGAGGCCATGTGAACTTAACTCTCTTTTATCAAGGACCAGAGGCTGCAAGAGACCAAATGAAGCTCAAGGAAGTTAAAATTGCTACTGGCTTTGGGGACCTTTTGGGGACTCCAATGTAACCTGTAAAGCATTTTTGAAGAATACGTAATATGCCTCCAAACTATTAAAGCTGTCTCTATTTCAAGAGTGACAGAAGGGTGGGTCTTGCCGCTGGTATATGCATATCCAGCTATAACAGAACTTTCCAGGGATACGTGAAACAAAGGTTGTCCTAGGTAAAAACATGGATCAACCAATATTTTGGGGATGTGCCCCAATCACTAAAGAGCCAGTGGGGCTGGAGGGAAGCACCCCACAGTTCCCTGTGGAATCTGGGCTCCTACTATGAGGACCATCCTTCAACTCAGCCCAGGGAAGATTTTTAATGTCATTGGGTTTGTCAAAGCTTATTCTTACTATTTCTGTCCACTGCCCTTCTCAGTTCTTCTTTCCCTACCCTCTATAAACAAAAGTTCCGAAAAAAACCAAAACAAACCAAAACAAAACAAAACAAAAAAAAAACCAAAAAAAACCCACACACCAAAAAAGCCAAAAAAGGAAGGGTCACACACATTGGCCTGTTCCTAGTGACAAATGCAGGGAGGAGCAGTGGTACCAGTCTGTGATGGCTCTTGGAGAACTAAGGCCACTTCAGATACTTTTCCTTTGAAAATGCCTGTTTTTCAGCTGCTGATCCAGCTTCCCTTACTAGAGGCACACATCATTCCACTGGTTGGTCAGATAAAGAAACTCTGTGGTTTTTAGACAGAGAACAAATGTACCTGCACCTGTCTGAATAAAAGAAAAAGCTAATAATAAAAGACAATCCTTTGCTGTAAGGTCTACGGTGTCTGAAAATCCACTTTTTAACAAACATAAATAAATGTAATGGGAGTTCAGCCAGGAGTTCCTGGACTCTGCCACTGCCAGAAATTTTGCATTGAAATCCCTGGACTGATGACAAAGCACTAAAGAACCACAGTGAAAAAAAAAACTTCCTAAAAATATGTAACTTATGTTCTTTTGCCAAACAAATGTATTCCTGCCTCAAGAGTGCAGTGCACTAAATAAGATATTTTCTGTTACCTGTATAGGAAAAGCAGATAACTACCTGCTTTATAACCCTCTGTGTTCTGAGAGTTTACCATTTGTGTGCAATAAAATAAAACACCATATTGCCTGCAATTAGCCTTTTTTTTTCTTTCTATTTTTGCTTTTGTCTACACTCTGAAAGATAAAGAATGTTTGTTTTAGTAAGAGTCTGAAATTTTGCTGAAGATCAGTGTCCTTTGTCACGGGAGTGGGATTTTCCTTTGCACTCTCAGTAACAAAAGATCCAGAGATGCCTGATAGTTATTTTATAGTCTTTTATTTAGATTGTAGATGAATACATAGAATTGTAGCAGTTTGAGAAGTGGGAGTACTATATTATTATCATCAGTTTGATACTCTATTTTTTTTTTAAACAGGGAAGAGAATCTTTGGAAACTGAGGAGTAGCATTTGCAGTCAACCTAAAGTTGTGAAACATGAAAGAAACCATAGACGTTGTGTGTGTATTTCTGTACTTCTGTACCTGAAAATCCATTTCAAAACACTGCAGAACAGGTATGTATGACAGATATTGCATATAAAACTGATGTGAGACAGTCTGTTGCATTACTGGCTCATTTTGAGCTATTCAGTCAGCTTTTCTGAGAACATAATAAATGATTAAAGCAGCAAAAATAGGTACTGACTTCTGTGACAAAAGGCATGGCTGCCATAAATCTTGTTGAGATACTCTAATGAAACAGCATCTAACTGGCAGTTAACAGTAGGCTGAGCCCTAAGTAATCTTTAAAAACCTAGATCCTGCAGGCACTGCCATCAGTAGCCCAAAACAACTCGCAGCCATGGTAGTGAATAATTTATGTTGGAAAAGACCTCCAAGATGATTCAATTCAACAATCAACCCAGCACTGCCAATAATTGCAGGTCCCTGGGTGCCAAATCTACATGTGTTTTAAATCCCTTCAGGATAGTGACTCCACCACTTCCCTCAGCAGCCTGTTCCATTGCTTGACAACCCTTCAGGTGAAGAAACTTCCAAATATCCAATCTAAGCCTCCACTGGAACACTTGAGGCCATTCCCTCTCCTCCTGTCCCTGTTCCCTGGAGCAGAGCCCAATCCCCGGCTGTCCCCTCCTGTCAGGGAGCTGTGCAGAGCCACAAGGTCCCCCCTGAGCCTCCTTTTCTCCAGGCTGAGCCCCTTTCCAGCTCCCTCAGCCTCTCCTGGGGCTCCAGCCCCTTCCCCAGCTCCATTCCTGCCCTGGACACGCTCCAGCCCCTTGGTGTCTCAGTGGCGGACTTTTCTGTTCAAGATGAGACACCCACATCCAAACTCATTTGCCAGGAATGGTCTCTGGCCACCAGACCTCCTGCAGCCATAGTCACATACAGCTACTTTAAACATGAAACTCAGCTGTGCACATCTTCAGGGGTGAGCAGGAACACAAGGCTGGCTGGTGCAGGATTCTCTCTCCAGGCTCGCAGCTCTCACAGCTGCACACTCACTGGTACTCAGTAAAAAAAAAAACACCCCATCACCTCCTAGGTCTGCAGTGCTTGGAGCAGACTGACAAGACAGGAGGGACCTTGGAGTTTTTTGTGATTGCTCCTGCTGCTGGCTGATTTTCAAAGCAAGTGTCATTCCTCTGCCCCTTGCTTCTTAACACCTGTGCCTCCTGTTAATCCCTGACGTTGGATTAATGCTTTCAAACTTGAGGAAAGTTTCACATCTGATCACCAAAAAATGTAACAACCTCCCTGACACGAAGGTCAAATGAAACATTGATCATCACGGTCATGGTGACAAGTGCTGAGTGCCAGAGGCAGCTGTCACTTTGCTGTGTCCCAGGTTCATGGAGCACCTAGTGAAGCCCTGCTAAATGCCACTGCCAAAATATCAGCAGAAAAAAACCAATATAAGTTCTTCCCTCAAAAGGTACTTTTAACCTGTTGTTGGCTGTCAGATCTGCATTTTGCTATGCAGAAAGTTAATGGAAACCTATGGGGAAAGTGCAAATATATCTAAGAAAAAGAAATTTTTTTTTTTTTTTGTATCCTGAGGCAGTCAGCAAAATGAGATTGTTCCCAGCTCAAGGATTCTGTCAGATGTTTTATTTTTCTGCATTTTCCATTACATAGCTGGCACTGGTGTTTGCCCTCTGTAAAACAATGGGGATGTTCCATGATCAGAACTTCCCAAAATCCTTCCCAAAGTCACAAACTGCTGGGTAAATTTTGGGAGGCAAATACGCTTTAGTGGAGAATCCTGTACTGTGTCAGCGTAAAACAAAAGAAATACTAAGAGAATGACAAGCAAGGAAATTCTGCTGATTATTGAGAAAAACTTCGATGTCAGGACTTTACCAATGACACAAAGCACTGTGTGAGGAGCATCATTCTTCTCTCATCTTCCAAAGAATCCCACGGGCATTTCCATATTTATGCTTTAAAGAAAAAACCAAATCCCGTAGATGTTTATTAAATACTATGACCTGTAGGTATTAGCCTAGATTTTATTTTGTTTTCTTGTAATAAGTTCTGCAAAAAGCCTCTTCTAATGTAGGGCTGGAGATGAAAAAACTGCACAGCTCCAATGTCAAAGAGAACATTTGGTCTTGCCTTTGCATGACTGTGATAGCTAAATTCTACAAATGTGAGCTCTAAGTAAGTTTCCTAAGTTGTTATCTGTTTATATTCTTCTGTCATCCACTTCATTTTCCCAGTTATAATTACAGTGGTATCTCTACTACTGCTCCAGCTACTTATGGACAGAAAACATTTGCATATGTCACATTACCCATTATGTGCAGAAATGCTGTATTCACTGATAATTGTGGTGTCTGAATGTCAGATAAATTAGATATGCTGAGATCTCAAACAAAAAGTAAACTGCACAAAACTGAATTTGTATGGAGGAGTTCAATAAAGTCTAGGCTCAGAACAGAGTTGATGATTCGATAACTTTGTCGTTTTATAAATCTG
Source organism: Luscinia megarhynchos (assembly GCA_034336665.1). Taxonomy (NCBI): domain Eukaryota; kingdom Metazoa; phylum Chordata; class Aves; order Passeriformes; family Muscicapidae; genus Luscinia; species Luscinia megarhynchos. The sequence goes on along the minus strand of CM067592.1, from coordinate 3,707,105 downwards.
AATTTTAATTCAGGGTTGGAGTTTAGGTAAGGGTAGGGGTGAAGCCTGTGAAGTGTGGTGCACTGAACTTTTTAGAAGCATTGATACAATGACAAGCCTCATCCTAAAGGGTTAGAAAAGCCCTTCTTGCTAGATGAATGGCTCTATCTGATAAATATGTCTCAACTGGAAGTACAATTTTAACTCTAATGTGCTTCTAGTTGTTATTTTTTTTTCTTTGTTACAGTATGGGGGATAAGTAATAAACCACAACCATAAGCAACTCTGCTTAAAAATGGTTAAATTAACATTTTTTTGGGGTTTTTTTCCATATAATTTGTTTTATGTCTGTCTAACAAGATACTGTTACTCCAACACTTGTTTTTCTTCTCCTTCTACCTTCCATTCCCCTCTAAATCTCTCCTCTCCTTCCTCCTCCTCCTCTCCTCTCCTCCTCCTCCTTCCTCCTCCTCCTCCTCCTCCTCTCCTCCTTCCTCCTCCTCCCTCCTCCTCCTCCTCCTCCTCTCCTCCTCCTCCTCCCTCCTCCTCCTCCTCCCTCCTCCTCCTCCTCCTCCCTCCTCCTCCTCCTCCTCCTCCTCCTCCCTCCTCCTCCTCCCTCCTCCTCCTCCTCTCCTCCTCCTCCTCCTCCTCCTCTCCTCCTCCTCCTCCTCCTCCTCCTCCTCCTCCTCCTCCTCCTCCTCCTCCTCCTCCTCCTCCCTCCTCCTCCTCCTCTCCTCTCCTCCTCCTCCTCTCCTCCTCCTCCTCCTCCCTCCCTCCTTTCTTCTTCTATTTCTATTCCAGCAGCACATAAGGTTTATATATAATTCCATCAATACCTCGAGGCAAACTATTTGATGATTATAATAAAAAAAAAAAATCTCATTTTGCTGTAGTTTGTGGAGGGAGTTTCATTATCGCATGTCACTTGGTTACAAGATTTTATGGGACTGTAACTCCTAAAGGACATTTTAAACATACACTTTTTATGGCAGCTAAACTCCACGATAAACGAAAGCATTAAAATAAGATATTGGAGTTGTTTCCTTTTGTCTTTGATGGATATGAATTGGAGACATAAAAAGTCTTGTTTTACCCTTAAACCCCTGCAACCTCCCCTTCCCTTTTGAGCAGGCTGTGAGCAGACAGACAAATGTGTTTTCTAAAACAGAACTTCCTAAAACACAGGTTTTGCTTTGCCTTCCAACCCTTTTTTTAACCTTTAAAGGCAGACTTTTTTTTTTCACCAAATGGAGCTACTCTTGTGCCTTTGTAAACGTTACCTGTGCTCCAGCCATCCAGTTTGTGTTACACATTTGCCTCTTTGTCTCATTCACAAAAATGAAGAAGCCACAGGAAAATTCCAGAGGTGTTTTGAAAAAAGTATTTGTACTTATGGCATCTGAACTAACAGAGTTCTAGAGGGTTCCCTGCAGATGTCCTAATGTGAATGACATTTGAAAGTGGGTTAAAAATTTAGAGTAATTAACTAAGCGGCAGAAACGCACAAGCGATCAAGTCAAAAACTTTTGTTTTTATTTAGGAAATTTAAGACATAAAATTCCTCCTTCAAGCGTAAACAGTGCTTATGATAATCTTCACATTTTTTTCTGCTTAAAACACAGAGATACACAAACATAGAAACTGGGAATGTGAAATTTTTTATGAAGGTGAATATTGGAAAAATCACAGGATCAAAGTGCAAAGAATAAATAGAAGAAAAATAGACTAGACTGGAATAGAATAGAATAGAATAGAATAGAATAGAATAGAATAGAATAGAATAGAATAGAATAGAATAGAATAGAATAGAATAGAATAGAATAGAATAGAATAGAATAGAATAGAATAGAATAGAATAGGAGTAGAATAGAATAGAGTAGAATAGAATAGAATAGAATAGAATAGAATAGAATAGAATAGAATAGAATAGAATAGAATAGAATAGAATAGAATAGAATAGAATAGAATAGAATAGAATAGAATAGAATAGAATAGAATAGAATAGAATAGAATAGAATAGAATAGAATAGAAGTAGAATAGAATAGGAGTAGAATAGAATAGGGTAGAATAGAATAGAATAGAATAGAATAGAATAGAATAGAATAGAATAGAATAGAATAGAATAGAATAGAATAGAATAGAATAGAATAGAATAGAATAGAATAGAATAGAATAGAATAGAATAGAATAGAATAGAATAGAATAGAATAGAATAGAATAGAATAGAATAGAATAGAATAGAATAGAATAGAATAGAATAGAATAGAATAGAATAGAATAGAATCAGCTTTTCTATTTCACTTTGAGAAACAATGTAACAGCAGGTTCTATCTCCTCATTGCAAGACCGGAGGCTTTAGGGAATGCAGACACGCTGGGGCTCTACCATTTCCAAGAACAAGGGTAGTTGCAACACCTTGTAGTTCTTCGAAGGTCCAAGGCTATATATGACTACACATCCACTTAAAATATCTATTTTATTCCATTTCTTATTCCATTTTGAATGCTGTGATGATTTGAACTGTTAAATCTACTTGTGTTTCCATATGAAAAACTTACCATTTGTTGTCCTGTCTATTTTGCAAGTGCCTAATGAACGATGTTCACCTACCTACCAAGGTTAAAACATAGCAATGAGGATTAATGTTTGAATCTTAATCAGAATAATGACTCTTTTTGTTTTGAAGTCCCCTGAAATCAACGGGTCTGGTGCCATTACTTAGCCTCTGATCAGTTTCAAGGCTATCTTCTTGTAATAGCAGACATGAAAGAATATTTTAGTTGAACTCGCAGGAGCTTGCAGACCAGGTTGAAGAAGAAAGAAAACTAGAGGCAAGTGGAGGCACCCAGAGAAAGCAAAGAACATTGGTAAATAAGAGGTAGAAACACAGAATCCCAGAATGGTTTGGTTTGGGGTGGACCTTCAAGAACATCTCGCTCCTACCGCCTGCCATGGGCAGAGACACTTTCCACTGTCCCAGGCTGCTCCAAGCCCTGTCCAACCTGGCCTTGGACACTGCCAGGGATCCAGGGGCAGCCACAGCTTTTCTGCCCAGACCTCAGCACCCTCCCAAGAAAAAATTTCTTCCATGTATCTAAACCAAATTTCTCTTATTTCAGCTTGAAAGAGCCTGCAGCAGCAGGCAGAACTCTTTATAGCTGTCTCTCAGCCATAGCACCATCAAGGGAAGTTCCCTTAATATTGCAATAAACTTGGATACAGTTTAGATTTGGAAGTGATTTTTTTTTTTGCTTTTGCTTTTTAAATTTTATTTCCCTCCTCATTATTCTTTGCACAACAAAATATGTTCAGTACTTAAACACAAAAGAAACATAGACCATGGGAAAGCAACAGCTTCAGGGGAAAGAAAACACATATGTAATCTTTCCCACACAGAGTCAAACAATACAAAACGAAAGAAAACATCAAGGAGACAAACAAGAACAAACACCAGACGAGGAAAGACAGAGATTTCAGGAAGAAAGTCATTTTGGCCACCGCTGTGCTGGGACTGTTTCCTTGTCACATGGTGCTTAATCATAATAAATTAAGTTTTATTTTACATCTTGCAGTGTGGCTAACTTGGCTCAGCAGGTAATGGGAGGAGTCCTGGGTCATCAAATGGTGTTTAACAGGAAATAACAACAATTTCCCCCCTGCAGGCTGGCATAAATAATGAATTCAAAACGTGCTTCTTTTGAGTGGATCATTCCAGCTGCTTCTTGCTCTTAAAGCTCTTTGGCCAGAAAGTCACTATCATCATCATCATCATCAAGCTGCAATCCTGGGAAATGGTGAGTTTGATCAAAACAGCTCCATGTTGTCAGAGATGAACCACAGGGCTTCCTGCAAAGTTCAGTGAAGGCCCAGCCAAGTGACCCACATTCCCCTGGAAAGTCTGCTCTGGGACAGACTCAGTTCATTCAGCCTGGGTTTGAAATATTATTAAACCACGTCTGAGAGGTGCCACACCTTCCCACCTCCTTTCTGCCAACCTAAATACCAGCAGGGACTTCAGAGATTGAGAGCCTGGGCAGGGATACGCCAGGCATATAAAACCACAGAGGAGATTTGGGTCAGACAGCAGCAAGAGAAAAATAAAATCCAATTTTTCTAAGGCTATGTGTAGGTAAACATGGTGAGAGAGAGGAGCCTCCAGGGCTGAAGGGGGGAATAAGGACAGGTTGCACAAGCAGCAGTCAGGATTTAGGAATAGTTTGCTTGCTTGTGACTGGAAGGATTGACCAGTCAGTCAGACCTTTGAGGTCCCTTGCAGCCCTGTGTTCGATGATTGATGGAAATTGTGATATGCTTGAAAGCAGCTTGCTCCCAGGTTCAAGAGGGCTGCATTCAGTGCCTCTTCCTGTTCTCTGGAGTTGTTTTGCCATTGTCTGTGGTAGGAGCAGGGTCAGAGCCTTAATTAAAGCTGTGGATTGGCTGCAAATATATTTTCCTGTGACTAATGAAGGGTCTGCCACTTGTTAGTAGCAATTTCCCTGCGGGTATCTTCACATTAGAAAAAAGAATGAGACCAAATGACTGCACAGAAGGCACTGTTGGGTCATTAAGAAATGGAAATAAATATATATGAATGTTTACAGTTGTCTAGGATTTTTCTTGGTTTCTGGAGATGGAGGAGGGGGTGTGTGTGGGGGGGTGTGGGTGTGGGAGTGGGTGTGGGTGTGGGTGTGTGTGGCAGGGTTTCCCTTTTGTCCCTATGAACTGCAGCAAATTATACCTGGCAAAATCAAGCCTTAACAGAATAGAGAACTTAAACATTTCAATTCCTCTTTGTCAGCAGAGTGACAGACAGCCTTAAATGCAGCCTCATGTCTGAACCATAGACCTGGGATTAGTGGTGTTGAAACCCAGTCCAGGGCCTGGAGCAAAACGCTGTTGCAAGGTACAGATGTTCGTTTCCTACCCAAAAAGGAGGCTCTCCTGAGAGTTGCTCCTAAACCAGATGGAGATTAGCTGTGCCAGGAAGGCCATCTACCAAAAAACCTTCTTGTCGCAGGGTAAAGTGCCTCTCTGTGGCAAAATTCTTGACCAAACTCAATTGTGGTAGATATTGTTCTTATTGGAAAACTTACTTCTGGGGCAAATATGTCTAATTTTTGATTTCCATTACTCTGTGTACTGCATTTGTCTCATATTATTGGCTTGACCCTCATTGCTGTGGTGTCTTCATACTCATGAGCTTGATTTTCATCCATGCAGCCTTCTGAAAGGGGGAGAATTGATGCAATCCTCAAAAAAACAGATTAATTCCCACTTTGTAATGGAGCACAGTATTCCCTGGTTACTCCAGCATAAATCTTAATTCTGTGGATGGGTGAAACATAATCTTGTCCAGTAAGGGTTTGACACTTCATTCTGAGTAAAGACAGAGGGGTCCTGTGAGAGGCTTGTTTTCTGCTGAGATTGGGGGTGCCTGTTCTCAGTTTGGGCGTGGTGATTAATCTGGGGAGCAAAAGCTGAACCCCAGGGTCTGATATTCTGTCCCTGCAGGGATTCTCTGATGCACATTCTGTGGAAAAATTGTGCTGAGACTTTTATATTCATGGGTCCTGAATGGGGTTTCTCTAGGCAGAGGTCTGTCTTCTTGAATTTTTTGGAACCTATCTATGTTTTTTGCCTTTTTAATGAAACTTTCCTATGAGTTTGGACCTATAAATATGAATGAGCTCCCTCAGGAAACATGTTCACTGCTCTCTGTAGGAAACAAGAGTGATAACCAGCACTGATGGGAAGTGTGTGACTTCTAACTGGCAAAAAAAGGTGACAGGCAAGAAACAATATTCTTCTCCTTCCACATGCCAAATCGGATTAAACTTCATTAGTGTCCAAACAGAAAACACAAATTTCTTCTATATAACTATGTATTTTTCATTGCTCTGAGTTGCTGTATTTTCTTTTTATGCTCTCTTTGCTCTAAGTGTCCTATGTATATTAACAGCAAAAATTAAGATAAGACTGTTTTGGAGAGAGGATAAAAAATAGAAAAAGCATGTAAATTTAATTTAAGGTCTATGTGAAAATAAATGAGACTTTGCTAGTACCGTGTTTAATCCAGTTTCAACAATACCAATGTGTCTATAGTAATTCACAGAGTATAATGTGAGGTTTTATAGAGGTACTTGGCACTACAAACCACATATTTTTGGGGGCAGGAAAAATATTTCTGTTATACTATTGTTTAGCCTAAAAAATACACCAAGTTTTCCAGGCCACACTGAACGATATATCTCACATTCTTTGATGTTATTTATTTTAATGGGATCTGTTTAAATTAGGATTTGCTCATCCTGTTTAGTAACTGACTTCCCATGAGGTTCCCATAACAGTGTGTTGTGGCAGGGAATCCAGGCCCATATAAACACCAGCCAATCCCCAAGCGGGAAAGGATAAAGCCAGGGATGGTAAAACTGAGGAAGAGCTCCTGGAGGCTGTAGAAGAGGGAGGTGAGTGTCTGTAAACTCCTTGGGAAGGGCGTCACAGGGGAGGGTCTCATCCAGTTTCTTTCCCCAAGTTTAGAGGCATGTCTGCAGTTTTGTCCTTAGCATGATGTGAACTTGTGAGACCTTCCCAACTTAAGAAAAGAGTTTGGTTGCCTTACATGCACCCAGCATCTGCATAATAACTGTCACAGTGTGACTTGGGTTTGCCAATTTTATAATTTCTCCTAGAAATAGGATTTAGGAGGAGAGACAAGGCAGGCTTAAAACTTAAAAGGGTATAAGAAGAAATTTATTAATAACACAAAAATAATTCAGAATAAGATTCTTAGATTGTTCCCTCCTCTCCCTTCTTTCATTCCACATTTCTTAACAACAACATACAGAAAACACTTCAGTCAGTTATCTACTTAAATAATCATTTCAGTTCACTTTAGAGAGAAAAGTTCCTTTTTTGGTTTCGGCTGAAAGGGGTGTCTTCACTTTCAGAGTCTGCATCTGCCCAGACCTACAAAACCATGAATTTCCTTCCATCTCCACAGTCCTTCCAGAGCTGTGCTATGGGTTTTGTTACACACTTGGGGTACCACTTTTAAAGGCAAGCTGCTGAAAAACAAAATTCTCCTCATCTCTTTTTGTAATGAGATTTTTAATTTTTAAATGTCTCTATCCATATTTCCAGTCCCAAAACAGAGAGCCCCTTTCCTCAAAGCAAAACGGTCTTCTTCTCAAGCACTTAAACCTCCCCAAGTATATTTCACAGTTTAAAGGAATTTTAGTGCAGTCACAGTCCCCTTGTGGCCCCACAAAAAGGGTTTTCAGCTACTCATCAGTTGCATCTTTTCAATCTCTTCCCATCAGGAACTTTGTCTTCATTCCGCTAGCTTCTGTAGACTCCATGCTTTATTTCTTCTCATCCAGGGGAGCTCAGGCGATCGAGAATCTTATCCAGGCATTAAAAGAGACAAAATTACATCCAGGACATGAAGAAGCTGGGCCAGGCCATTGCTGGAAAACCTCTGTGCCATGTGGATCATCTGGGGCCTCTCTTCTCAGAGCGGGAGGGGAAAGGACAGCCTTTGGTGGCTCCCTCATCGCCCCGCTCGGCCACGCCACATGGAGAGGGGAGCCGAGCCAGGCCGGGCCGGGCCGGGAGCCGCCCGGAGCTGGGCTGGGGTGCCGGGACTGAAGCCGAGGCCGAGCCGGAGCTAGGCTGGGGTGCCGGGACTGAGGCCGAGGCCGAGGCCGGAGCTGGGCCGGGGTGCCCCCCCCGCCTTCCCCCAACATAGAACCAGCACAATAACCCACAAACCACGAGTTAATTTCTGTAAAAATTTGATCTTCACAGCTCACCATCCCCCAATAATCCCTCTGGTGATTCTGGTCAGGACTTCTCTTCCCCTAGGATGTGCAGGGGTTCAGCCCATGCAAGCTGAAGGCCCCTGGGGGTTGACTCTTGTGCATGGTGGAGGCACTGACTTCCCCATCTCCACTGGGGAAACCACTTGGCAGTGGCCTCTGGACCCTCTCCACCACATGTTTTTCATTAGGTTTTCAGGTTCTTCAAAACACATTAATTAGTTCAACCCTTCTTAATGGAAGCAGGTCATGTACATGGACATCTAAAATTCTAAGGTGACTTTAGAAATTTCAAAAGGTTACTTCAGAAATTTCCTCTGAAACATGAAGGGCAAACATATTGAAAAGCCTTTAGAAATATCACTAATCTTAAGTACATAAAAGTTCTCATTTGAAATTCTATCAAATAAGTGAATGGTGTTGCATGCATGAAGATAAGATGATTTAGGAAATATGTTTTGGAAACAAGGAAAGCAATCCATGAAATGGAGCTACTGGGTCTTATTTTAATAGGGTGTGAAGCCTACTTGCAGGAGAAAACCATCCGTTCTCTGGCAGGAAAGGGAAAATTATAAGAGAATTTTCATGGGGGTATACAATTAAAAAAAAACCCAAACAACCCAAACTGGGTAGTCTGAAAGTTTCTTGATTTAAGATTGTTGGAATTTAAGGTTGCTGGAAGAAAATATACAGAAAAGCCAGAGTGCAAGTGAGCACAGAGCTGACAAAGACGTGGGTGCAATATTGATGTGCTAGTGCAGGAAATTCATAACAAGGGTTTCTGCCCCAGCCTGGCGATTCAGCTGGAGACAAGAGGGGAGACTGAAGAGGAGGATTATTAGGCATCAATGTGGAGGGATCATGAAAAATGCCAGTATGATCTGTCAGTGCAAGTAGAGATAGAGAAATGTTAACGATATTGTACAAAGCACTGAGACATCTCAATGGGAGTTATGTGGAGATTGGCCATCTGTAATGGAGAAAGATGAAATAAATCTGTAACAAATGATGGGAGATGAAAACAGAATGTACCTGGGAACTGCAAGAGGGTGAAAAATCAGGGCTTCTGCTGAGAACACCGGGATCTATGTTGGGAAAAAATCAGTCTTGGCTGATTTAGACTATTACAGAAGGATTGTGGACCATAGATACAATACGGTAATCAGAAGGTGAATAGTATTTCACGATGTGTGACACAAAGTGTTTTTGTCAAAGGAAAGAAGGGGCAATATTGTTACATGAATAAAGGTTAGACTATGTGCTTAAAACAGAAATGGGGTAAGAAATCCAACATGAGAACACGACAAAAAACCCACTTACACTCTTTAACCCCACTATAAAATTGTTATTAATAGTAACCTGTATGGCTGAACATAAGGAAAGGTAGAGATGTAATCAGACTGGAGGAATCTTTTTTTTTGCCCAAGAGCAAATGGATATGAATGAGAGATGAATAAATACATGTGTAACATCTGAGTAGGCTCTCTAGCTGCTGGAACAAGAGGATTACAGAGAGTTGCTCTGTGGGGTGGAAGAAAATGAGAAAAATCTTGGACATAAAATGGAGTTTAGAAAGTTTATGGCTTGAAATTAAAGCTGAAGAAGCTTGCACTGTTATTGAGCTGATGATGAGAGGTCAGGAACTTATGCTGGAGAGTTATGGACCTCTCCCATGTGGGAGAAACTGCAATTCCAAATAATTCTGGCAGTAGTGATCCAATTCTTTCCATATACTAAATGTCATGCTGGGATTTTCAAATAGTTCAGAGCTTCCTTTAACCTACTGTGAGCATATTTTCAATCCACGTCAAAAAGTGAAGCCAGTAATGTCAGAACTGAATTTATTACTAGATTTTAAATTTGTATTAAGCTATGCTATAATTTGTTTTATTTTCTTTGTTTCTCTTTTTTGCTCTGAAAGGGGTTTCAGGAAGAAAAAATATTAATTTAGTTCAATACATTCAAATTAAACTTCAGTGTTAAGGCATTTCAAGGAGAGTGACAAGAGAATGAAAGAAAAAGAGAGAAAAAAAAAAGGGAAACAATGAATTTTTTCCACCTTCTCAAACTCTATTTTAGATCACTCTCTTTGCATAATGTTCTTGGAAGTCTAAGAAAATAAGTAATATACCATGTACCACAATGAATATTATCAGCTTATTATCTAATTAACAGTAATATTTTTGTAAAGGTCTGGAAAATGTTATTTTAATATGCAGTAATCACAGAACCACAGGATTGATAACTTTCTCTCTGAAGCATCACTTTATTGCATTAGCAGGCTAGTTTCAGAAAAGATAATTCAAAATCATGTCTCGTCTGACTTGATTTAAAAGAAGATCTCTGTTGCATTTCCTATTCCAAAAAATAGAAAACAATAAATAATTAGGAATAATATGCAGTATTATCTGAAAAATAGAAGGTTATTTTAGTGGAGGAAACAAACAAATACCCATAATCTGTCACTTTAAGATTGCACAGTGAATACCATGACTTCTTATGATTATTATGATTATCTGAAAAATTCTCTTTCTTGTCTCTGCTTTGTTGCCGGCTTTCTCAAAGAAAAGCCACTTATCTCTCAGTGCCACCATTTCCCCTGTGTTTAAAGGAAATAATATCATTCCTTGCCTTGCCAGGGTTGCTAAAAGGGCAAGTGTTTTAAAGATTGAAGCTCTTTAACTGTGGTGTAGGAGTTGGGACATATAAATAAATAAGATCTGGTGCAGCAGACTCAGGTTCGTGGCTGTGTAAAATCAAAGCACTCATCTGTCAAGAAAACACGTGTCTGGAGGGAATGAAGTGCAGTAAGATGATGTGATGGTAGAATTAGGGTGATAGATATCCATAACCAAGCATACTATCTCCATCTCTGGCAAACGGAAAAAAAAATGTTTTAAACCCAGTCACCCGTCTAAATATAATGATGATATCATTATAGAGTCTGCACCCACTGACAAATGCAAGGCACTGTAGAACCATAAAGCACTTCAAGTAAATAGTAACACAATTTTGTCAGAGGTTGAAAAGTTAATTCAGTCCTGGCCCCATTCATATTATTTTTATTTTTTATTATTTTATTGAATTGGTTTATAAGGTAATAAATAATGCTCTTCAATTTATTCGGGGTACATCAGCTGACAATTGGAACTTTGAGTGATGACAGAGCCTTGGAGTTTGGATTAATATAATATTATATTCATATAAAGTAAAAATTTTTCCTGTGATATAGCCATCTTCAAAGCATGCAGTGGTTCCCTTTGGTTTTTGAGCCCTGGACTTGGCTCTTAGAGACCTGTCAGTGTGAATCTGCAAATATAACTTGGAAACCAATAGAAAATTAATTGATTGGTTTAATTTTTGAAATTATTTATTTTCTTCTAAATTAATAAGGTATGCATTACATATGCATGATTATATGCACAAATATTCTCCTAAATAATGTGTTTAGGATCCTAGAAGTGCTAAAAATGCACCCACTCAAAAATCCAAACCAATCAGTAAACAAAATAAATCCCAACCAAACAAAAGATACCCCCAAACAAAGAATAAGCACAGGGAAACCTTTACAAAAATCTCACTTCTCTGATGGACTTTTGTATGAGTTTTTTTGTATATGCTATGCCTTTTTAAGCTTTATACTTCTTAAAATGAAGAAATTACTGTCCTAGTGCCTTTCCATGGTCCAACACATCTTGACTGCTTCATGCATTGCTTGGGGGAACTTTTGGGCTGAAGATCTGGAAGGCCCAACCCTGGCTGGGTTCACATTTTGCTCTCCTTCCATATAATTTATTTTTAAACTCATTCTGATTTTCACTGCATGGGTAGTCTCTAAGAATTGTATCCATTTCTTTTCTGATAGCAATCCTGTCACCCAAAAATCAAAGAGATCCTCTGGTCCATCTCTAAAACAAGAACCCACACTGCTGAGTATCACAGCATCTCCCTAATTTTGGGTGCCTTGTGCTGGCACATTCCCAGAAATAGGGATTGCTTTGGAAGCATTGGTTCATAGTGCATTGGAGAACATATGAAGAAACTCTCAGATATTTTTTCCTCCTTTTGATCATCTGTGGCATCTAGCAAAGACAGGATACTACTGCTGGCAGATTATCCAGAAACCCTCTGATGGTGGTGTGCTTCTCTCTACCTACTTGGAATTGTCATATTTAATATGTTTTAGCTCTGATATCAATCCTGCAGTCAGGTGGATAATATCTCAGGAGTGCAATTGCTGTTGTCATCTAAAGAAAAAAAAAAATCCTGACATTCAGTTTGAATTAAAAAGCAATAAGTGAAGAGATTAGAATTAATAAATAATCCTTTATTTCTTTCCTTGTAGTAATTATTCCCCTGGGTTTAATCCAAACTCTAGTTTCCTCCTCCCAGGACTCCTAAGCAATGTGGGCAAATGTAAACTTTGGTGTCTTGATGGTCAAGACAAAGGGTTTCATCCAGAATGACAAGGAGAACCAAGAGCCTGTAGAACCTTGCTGGAACCAGAGGAGAAGAGGGTCTTGAGTGAATGACCAGCAGAAATTACACACACAATGTACACTTCCCAACTGCAGAAACAGCCAAAATGTCAGAGTCTTGCCAGGAAAGTGAAAAAAATCTCTTGCCATAAACCTCCCATTTATTAAAACAGCAGGTCACCAAATTGGTGGTAACAGGCAGAGCTCTTTACAGTCCCATGATCTGAGCATCTCAGCTTGTGCTTAAAATTGTCTCAGCTCCTCCCTTTCTAGTAACTAGATCTCAGTTTTAGATTTGACCTTTCTCTTTGTTTATTTATTTCTTTTAATCTTCTCTCCCACAGGGGTCAGAATTGCTGAAAGAAGAGAAGATTAATTATCAAGAAAAAAAAATGCAAAAAGAAAATTCAGGAAAGAGAGCTGAATTGCCAAAGACAAAGAAGAGAGCTCCAAACCCCACAATTATGATGCGTATTTATGATGCCTTCTGTGCCATTTTGTTAGGAAAAGCAAAAAAAAATTGTTCATTTTGGTTTAATAGAAGAGGTGTGTTAAAGAACAAGGTGTAATAATAACAACTCTAGGTAATACATGTCTATATATATGAAAGAAGAGAGAAGTAGCCCAGAATGGGCAGTCCTATGTGGAAAGGGTGTTGGCATTTCCTACAAGACTTTCTGTGGATACTTGATTTTGTTTAGCTGTCTTAAGTAGAATAAATAATTCATCTGTTGAAGACCTGGCTTTTGGCCTTTGCTACCCTGCAGCAGAAAATAAACACCTCTTCCAGCTGCTTTGGTGGCACGGTGAGGCACTGGTGTTTCCTTTTCTTCTTGGAGCTGGAAGGGGAGAGAAAACGATTACTAAAATATATAGCCAAAACCTAAATAAACAGCAAAACCTAAATAGAGGAACAGGGCTGGAGTTTGTCATACTTTGTTCTAGATATTTCAACTATTATTTAGTTGTTTACCTATCTCAAATATTACTTAGTTTAGACAGGCCATGGCTGTTTATTTAGCAGTCAATGAGTGGAAAACTGAAACGTTCTGCAAGGCTGCCTCCAAAAGAGATGGGCAGTTTGGTTTTGTGGTAAAATTGAGAAACTCAGGAAAAAAATAAACCCTAGGTGATTCTGCACTGATAAATCTCAAAGGAACTTTAGAGATTTTCAAACCTTCATTTACATTTATATTTTTCATCATTTTACTGAGACATAAGCACAATAATTTCTATTTTGTCTTGTACTTTGCATAGCTGGTGACAACAACTGTGAATTGCCGTGTTTGTGCCCGGCCCTGCACATGAGCTGCTGTCACACTGACACTCCAACTGCTGCTGTTGAAAGATCATGATCTTTTTGAGGGGCTTTTGCTGCTCCTTGCTAACTGTGCTTCTATGCATTATCCAGGGAAAAAAAAAATCACTGGAATCATCATTTATGAGGTTTTTTTCCTGCACATCCAAGCTTTCCACAAGCTAGTCCTTCAGCAAACAAAAGCCTCTTTGCCTTTCCTCTGCTTTTCTCTTGGTATTCTCTTTATTAGATTGGTCTTGACCTCTGACACTAGGATGAGTATGAAACAATTTTTATTTTTTTTACTTTCAGTGGATGATGCAATTTAGGTCACTGCAGCCTGCAGGATTGAAACATTGAGATCTCATTAACTCTATTTTATTTCCTTTCCTTCCTTAGTCACAGAAAATAGATTAATAGGGTAGCACTTTGCAGTAAGTGGACATTAATTAATGTTAAATTACACCAGAACTTCACTGGAATCACGTATTAACAGTCACACTGTCCAAAAGACCCTACCATGATTAATGTTCTTGTAAGGAATATAAAAAAATTAATAACTATTTGTCACTTATAATAAAGTGTTACCAGTTAATTTTATCCCATTTTCTCTCCTGGTTTTGCTGTAAAAATGAGATGCTGAAAGTTTAAAACCTGGTGTTTGGCAAAAATGTGAGCTTCCACTTTCTGACCTGCTCAGGACTGTTCAGTGCAGCCTCTCCTGTTGATGCTCTTGGTACCAAGGAACGGAGCAAATCTCTCTTGGTTTGGGATGCAGAACCTAGACAAGAGGAAGAGCTATTTTTAATTCCTGTGCCATAATTCACTCCTCAGTATTGGAAATTCAAATCCTCAGACTATTCATTAACTTGACAAACACCGTAATGAGTGCAGAAAATGGCAGCACATAAATCCATTCTCTTGACAAAGAACATAATGAGAATGGGAAGTGACACAATCTAAATAGATCACTTTACAGTCTGGAGACTGTATATACTTGCTTCTTCTGTAAGCACAGCTCTCATCTCCTTGCTTCCCTCTCTCCCCATGCATTTCCAGGACTCCTCTTTAGGAACAAGCAGTAGGGCACAAGGAAATTATTTCAAGTTGCGCCAGGACAGATTTAGATTGGATTAGGAAAAAAATTATTTACTGAAAGGGTTGTCAAGCCTTGGCACAGGCTGCCCAGGGCAGAGGTGGAGTCCCCATCTCTGGGGGGATTTAAAAGACTTGTACATCTTTCAGAAAAGGTGGTCCTCTCTGAAGTACCCCTCATCCTGGGCTTCCCACCAAAACAGAGACTTATAATTAGTGCTGTTATTTAATGGTATAGCTGAACTCTTAGTGTTTGCTAAATGCTAAAATGCTTTGAGAACTTTAAAAACAAAAAAAAACCAAAACCCAAAAAAAGAACAAAAAAAAACCAAACCAAAAAAAACCCCCTAATTTTTCTATTAATAAAATCGACTGCATTGCCTTTTTCCACTAAAAATTATCCCAGTACTCAGCGAAGAAATAGTTTATTTCAAAACCTAGCTTGCTTTTCTTGATATCAACAGTATAGATCATTTAATATATTATTAAGCCCTTCTTGCTGCTGCAAAGTGAAATTTTTGCATTTATTTGTGCCTGCCTTTCTTCTTAGTTTTTATTTCTGAGGAAAGTGCTCTCAGGGAATAACACATCTTGCTTAACTGCATAATGCTTTATGCAGTAGGTACCTTAATTTTCTGACACTGAAACCTGAAAAAAGTAAAATGTGTGAAACAAAGTCTTTTTCTGAGTATTCAATATCAGAAGAAATTATCAAAGCCTGGGGAAACCAGGAAACAAATACACCAGGCAATTAAAGATGAATCCCTAATTTTGTCCCAGTGCTGTGCAAAACAGACTTCCACCCCCTCTGCATTCAGTTCCAAGTCCTACATGACCTTCTGCTCTGAAGATGAGAGTCATATATTTAACTACTGTATTTTTTATTTACTATACAAGTTGAGATGCAAAACACTTAATCTACATCGTAAAATGGAAAGTGGCTGAGTTTGCAGTGACCTTGAATGTTTCTACACTAAAAGCTGATCATTTTAAACAAGTGCAGCCCTTTGGCTGTGCTAAATTGGACTTAAGTTCATGGCATATGTTATTTTTCAAAATCTGACTTTTTTTTTTTTTCTTTTTTGATGGGGAATCAGAGAATAGAAATCTAGATGTTTTGCATGTATTTATTTATGAGCATAGATATTCTCTAGTTAAAGAGCAGCAAGGAGGAAATAGCAGTGGAGGGTGTTCAAGGGAGATGTTTGCTCAGTCCCTACTGACTTCCTGCTGAAATTGGATGTTGAGCTCACTTTTCTCAATATTAATGCACAGAAAACTGCAGCCAGAAGCATCAACACCTTCACCCACTAAACATGCTGAGGAAAGTGTTGATTAAAATCAATGCTAAAACTCCTTTCACTCCTTTCCCTCTTGAATATAGAGGGGAAGCACAGAATCAGTAATTTCCTTGGGTGAAACAGTGAATTTCTGGACAATTTATTCCTTCAGGTAAAGCAGTGGCTGATTTTTGCATCTCCTATTTCACAGATGCTGGCTGTTATATACCTTATAATGTTCTGGTTCTGTTTTCCTTTTTTTTTTTCCCCAGTTTTCTCTTTTTTCTTTTTTTTTCCTTATATATGACCCAAGAAGAAACCTTGTGCTACATTCCTCTAAATATATTTTTACTAGAATAAACACAGGCTCCAGGCCAAAGAAGACAAATGTCACAGTCTCACATTTTAGGCAGATGTTGCCTTTCCTGCTCAGTGCCCCTTAGATATTCTGATTATTCCTGCCCGGCATCCCTTTCTTCCTCCGTTTTGAGTTGGGGGTTTTTTGTGGGACACTGGCTTACCTTTCCCTGCAGTGGTAGAAAATGTCCTAGTTCAGGCTATCACCTTGTTTAGCAAATAGAATGCTGTTGCAACCACCAGAAGCAGAAGAATTACATGAGAATAATACTCAGGGTTGAGTTCATTATTTCAGAGTGGCTGTGTGTGGGGCTGTATTTCAGATTTGTATGCAAAGATGTTGATGGTGCAGAGATGTTTTAGTAGTTCCTGAGCAGAGCTTGCACAGAGCCAAGATGTTTTTTGATCCTCATCCCATTCCTCTGGCAACAGGACTGGGGTTGGGAAGAGACACGGCTGGGACAGGTGACCCCAGCTGGCCAAAGGGATGTTCCAAACAATGTGGCATCACAATCAGCACATAAGGCTGGGAGAAGGAGGAATGATAATATTTGTGTTCCCAAGTCACCATGGGGGCCCTGCTTTCCTGGAGATACCCAAGTTCCTGCCAGTCTTGGAAAGAGGTGGATGAATTCCTTGTTTTGCTTTGCTTGCACGTTCTGCTTCAGCCTGCCCTGTTGAACTGTCTTTATCTCAGCCTGTGAGTTTTCCCTTTTTCTCTGATTCTCTCCCCAACCCATGGAGGGGTGTGTGGGACTGAACTGGACTCAAACCATCCCAGAGGGACACATGGGATTCATTGCCAGAGCTCCTGGTGTCAAGCAGCACTGCCAGAGCAGCATTTGCAGGCTCTGGAAGATTTGCTCCACCGTGCCATTTAGTCCAGGCTGTTTGTTCAAAACATTGCATAACATTAACATTTAACGTTTAAAAAAGGTCTAGGTGCAAGAGAGCAACGGAATAGCTTTCCCATGTTCCCAAACTGGGGGATAATGGATGTGGCAAAGAGGGACATTAATATATTTAAGGTGATGATTAGAGGCTACTGAATCCAGTGTGATAAAATGAAATAGATTTATAAGGTTAATACCATTTTCAGAGACTGTAGACCATTTTACAGGTTGTGCTATATAACTTTTGTTCCTTCACCCAAACACATGATCTTTACCAGAGATTTAAAACAAAATACTGTAGAAATTTGATTATAAAGGTCAATAGAGGAAGAAGAAAAAGGAAAGCAAAAATCAGTAGTGGGAAAAGAGAAAAAAAAAGCTGGGGAGGGTATTTTATTAATTCTCTTTCTGGTGCTGTTGTTTTGCCAATTAAACTGCTATAAAGATAATAAAAAGAACATGTCTCTGGAAAATGAAGGTTTGCCCTCATGAGGAAAGATATTGTGACTTCTAAAAGCCTTTAAAATTATATTCCCTAATAAATAAATCAACAAATGGCACAAAGTCACATAAAACACAGAACACATCTCATTAACCTTCGGGACATTTTAGGGTTTTTTTTTTCAGGTGAACTAAATCTTTGCGGCAGACAGTTTGTGCTCAAAATTTGTAAACCATGGTGTGGCAATGTGCCCTGCCTGCAGCCATAGCCAGCTGTGGGGACTGTGGGGGCAGCTTACTGTGGACTTTGGGCAACGGTGGCCCAGGTGTTTTGCTGGTATGAAAATGTGATTGTAATCCATAAGGCTGCAGGGCAGGACATCCCACTGAGTGGGGACATCTGGGGGGGCTGCTCCTCCATGGTGAGAGACTCCTCGTGGCAGCTGAGTTTGAGGAGTGTTTAGACAACACTCTCAGGCACGTGGTGTAATTGTGAGAGTTTTTATGCACATTGGACTCAATGTTCCTTATGGATCTCTCCCAGACCAGTACATTCTCTGATTATGTGATTCTGCTCCATGAGATCCTTGGTATTTGATTAACATACTGGTAAATCTTGAAATAATAGCTAGGGTTGCTTAAGAACATATAAATATTTAAATGTAAATCATTGTCCAAGCCTGGGACTAGGAGTGGATCCAGCTGCACCCAGACTCCTGCCTGGGAAGGTGTTTAGAAGACCAGGGGATCCTTTCTGAGCCTTGTGGCTCAAATTGTCCCTCTGATGCTTCTGTCAGCCCTTGTCCTCCATGCAGTAAACAACCAAGTTCACCTTGCCACTGGATCCTGTTAAGCCACTGCTATATTTTCTCTCAAACTGTGCTAATTTGCTGGTTTATATCAATAAACATATTGCTGCTTGTCCTGTAATGAGGGAAGTGCTTCACTCCACCCGTGACACATGCTGAGGAAAGGAAATTTGCCTTGGGGCTGGGATTCTGTCTCCTTATGCCAGAATGATGACAAGCATGGAGAAAACCAAATCAAAACAAAACAAGAAAAAAACAAACCAAAAAACAACCTCATAAAGAAGAGTGATTAGAAAGACTGAGTTTGCTTATTTAAAAGTAAGAAGAATAAAATGAAGTGAGGTATAAAAATTCAAGCTAGAGTGAAGCCCAGTAAGAAGGCATAAACTCCTTTTTTTCTCTCCCCTCTCTGTGTTTATTTAGTCCTCTTGTAACATATATAATCAGTCCTCTAGTCAGAGAGCCATCACAGATTTCTTTCTACTCCTTTGGTCTGGGGGATACAGATCTGGAGTGTATGAGAGCTTTTCCATTTTTCATAACTTCAAGTTCAGAAAAAAAATATTATCTTTATAAAAAGCCTTCTTTTTAGAAGAGAGAGTCAAGAAAAATCTATGCTTTTTTTGATGGCAAAAGCTTAGAGAACAAGAAGTTATAAGAACAAGTGCAATGGATACTGGTGTGGTGGGGTGTGTGTTTGAGAGACAGAAAAGCATGTTCTTTTTGGTACACAAAATTAGTTTCCTCTCTACATTTCTAAAGGTGTTGATATCTTTGAAAGGGAGTCAGAGAAAGGATTAAAATTTAAATTAAAGGATTGAGAGGTTTAATTAATGAAGGATATTCTAAAGAAGTTAAAGACTTGTGTGCTGTGACTTCCTAAGACTTGCAAAGTTATCACTTTGCTCAGTAGAGAAAAAGTCCATGAAAATGGAGCTAAGAAAATGAATCACATTAGGACTGCCTAATAGGCTGCTAAAATGAGGAAATGGGCCTCTGCAGGAAAACCTCACAGTATTCAAACAGCAGCTGAAGAACTTACTGGGAAAAAATTTACTGGAGAATTTACTGGGAGAAAAACGTTGTGCTGGTCCAGTGTAACCACCACAGACCAGAATAGGCTGAAAGGCCCTGAGTGATGATAGGAGAAAAAAATTAAGCTGCTTTTTTGACAGGCAAACAACCAGTTTGTAGAAATTTTCCAAATATTAGAAGTGCTGTTTCCCCCAGACAACCACCAAGTGGGAATTTGGATCAAATAAAACTTTGGAAAAAAGTGAAAGTGTAGTGGCGGGAACTGTTTTGGTGATGTTCTCCTCTTCTTAGCCAGAGAGGTAAGAGATTGCATTATTAAGAAGTATTTTGAAATACAATATGTTCTTCACTGAAATGTGAACCTGAGATATATCTGGAAGGGAACAAGAGGAGAGATTGGAGCTGTGTAGGATTAGTGACAGTAACTCCTGGGACCATCCCTGCAAGAACCAGGAAGCTTTTCTGAGGAAAACTGAGTTGGGAAGATAAATGCACCAACCTCCTCCTTACACACAGATAGCCACACCCCATACATTGATTTTAATAAAACTATTCCAGTTGATGAAAAACACACCAGGAAAAAAAAATTCTGGCCAGTTCTTGTCTACCAGACATTCGGGAATGATATTCAGTGCAGCATGGGAGACATTCCTAAGTCCTCTGTGAAATAAAATCCCACTTCAGACCTCAGTGCACTGGTAAAACACTCCCTACATTTCTAGCAATATCCTCACAGATAATGCAAACTCAGAAAGAATACCCTGAATGTGCACATTATTTATGTGTTTCCCAGCAAGAAATTAGCAGGCGTAACAACCTCTCCAAAGGTGGGATGTAAACAACATGAGAGATCTCAGCCAGAACAAGAAATGGAGTATCTGCCATCTCGTAATTGGAATTCAAATTTAATTAAGATGGAGAGAGAAATACTCATCAACCTTTCAGTGAAATGCAGGAGCCCTTAGTGCTGCCATCTAAACAGGAGAAAAGACCCTTCCTACAATTATTTTTGAACAAACAAGTGTCTGTGTAAGAAAAATGGCCTGTAATCTTAAATCTCAAGTTTATAACACAAGGTACTATTGAACTTGATCATAGCACTAAGTCCCTAATTTTACAAAATTGATCTCACGTGGTCAGAGACTGGCAGAAGTTGCCCAGGGAAGTTGTGGGTGTCCATCCCTGGAAGTGTTCCAGGCAAGGTTAGATGAGTCTCTGGGACAGTGCAAGGTGTCCCTGCCCATGGCAGCATGGAAGGAGATGGGCTTTAACTCCCTTCCAACCCAAACAATTCTGTGGTTCTATGCCATGGTGTGTGCATGTTTTGTGACCTGATCAGATCAGATACAGGCAAGCAGGAGGTAACACCTCGTGTTTGCTGAGCCCCTGCCTCCCACTGCAACCCAGCAGCAGGAGGTGAGAGGATTACTCTGCCTGCATAAACTGTTCTGTTATGCTACACTACTCTGTTTCTCAGCTGTCTCTTAAGTCTGGGAAAGGACTAAATTTCAGGGTGGATAAATATCCTGGCAATGGGTTTCTTGTCAAAATGCCACCCAAGGGATCTGTAATCCCTCCCTGTTCATCTCACAGACTGCTGTTCAGGTGTGTGAGCTGTGCCTGGCTACACAATTTCCAAACATGCCTGCTCTGGTCTCATATCTGAAACTCCATCTGGCACAGAGCCTGAGCAGGGTATCTGACTGCAGGTGTCGATGCTTACCACTGCACAGTTACAGTACTGACACCTAAAACTAAGGCAGACCACTGTGAGGGCAGTGTTTGACTTCCCACACAGCACACACAAAAGCAATTTCACCTTGCTATTACTTTCTGAGGTATATAACATCTGGTTAAGCTGCTAGATATCTATTTATAAAAGTGTTTAGCCTTGATTTAAGACTTCAAGCAAAAGTGAATCCATCATACTCTATGACAAAATGTTCCAGTGGTTTATAACTTTCAGTGTTAAAGAAGTGAAGCAATTTGTAGTTTGAATTTATCTTCTACCATGAACCTTTGAAACTCATTATGTTTCCCCTTTCTTAGATTAAAGAGCTGACTGTCAGTTTTCCTCTCTTTTGCAGATTCTTTCAGATTGATCAGATGGAACTTTAACCTTTTCTTGGTCAAGACTGAGAAGAGGATTTTCCTCAGCCTCGCCAAAAAGTTTTCCCCCACCCTCCAAGTTCATGGCCACCAGTTCTCCTTTTGTTTCCACCCTTTTTTTGGAAAAGATCTCTGCCTATTTTGTACGTGTAGGACTCAACATGGGACCCAGTGTTGGCACACAAGGTTACAGGGTGATAGCATTGTGTTTATGGGAATGTCATTTCCTTTGTGTCCTAACTTTAATGAGACCATTTGTTCCCCTTGATTTACATCCCAGGATGACCTATAGTCTCTCAGATACAGAATCATGCTTGGAGCTGGTGTTCCAGACTTTTATATGTCCTCAAACTCATTGCAGAGCTGCTTTTATCTGAGACACCATCCTCAGGCTGTTAAGAATGACCTAATGTTTGCTTTGCTTCTGCGTGCTTGACTGGAATTTAGCTGTAATATTTGTTAAAGTTAATACAACAGCTCATTAAAGAGGAATAAAAAATCCCTATTGGGTTGCAAAGCATTGTGGTTAAAGACCTGAATTTGGCTTCAGGAAATCTGGGTGTTATTTTAGGCTTTTACTGTAAACTGCCTATATAAATCTTAAAAAACAGGGGGACTTAATATTCTCCTGCTCTGGTTCCATTATATAGAATGGAGTAACAATTTTTCCACAGAATTTTTATTGTCTAGGCAACCAGTGAGCTAAAAAAAAATTGCAGGAGTGAATAACAGGAACAAAGTAAAAGACTAAAGATGAAATTCAATGAAGGAAGCACAAAAACAGAGCAAGAAGCTTAGTAGTAGTACAGACTTTTACAAAGACCCTCCTGGACTATTTTTTACACATTTTTCTATTGCATGTGTTATGATTTAAATTTTTAGCCAGCAAATCCATTTTACAATTAATTAGGCTTCTCCACATTTAAAATTCCTCTTCTGACAATGTGACCCAACCTTCCTGACCTGAGACTCCTGTTTACCCTTCTGCCTCAATACCCTTTAACCTGTAATGCTCTTTTGGATCTGCGGTTTTTACACCCTCTATTTGCAAATGTAAATATATAGTTTCATAATGCAAATCCTTTGTGCTTGAAACACAATCCTTCAATCAAAGAGAATCACATGAACATCATAAATATATATACATAATGTCACTGTATCAGCTCAAGTGAGTGCTTAGGTGGACAATTACAGGTTGGAAAGCAATATAGTGATGGTTAATCTTGCCAAAGCTATGTTTTCACACACATATTTTAATCTGAAGGCAAACACTGTCCAGAAGGGTCAAGGACTATGGATCTGAAACAGAACCAGGTGGTCAGGGCTGGCCTGTGAGTGTATGTCTGTGGGGAGGGGCTGGGGACATCAGCTCAGTGCTGCTGTGGCAAATATGTATTTCAGTCACACAGCAGAGGCTGACGTCTATATTTTAAAAATATTTAACCCAGCTAGGCACAGTGCATAGTGATCAGGATACAAATGAGATTAATTCCTCCTCTCTGGAGATAAATACAGATTAATTTGCTTTTCCAACAGTGCTGCACTATCCCCCAGCACCCACAACAGGCTATTTTTTAATTATTATTTTTTCCTCTTCCCTAGTAGACATTCAAGAAAACAATTACACTGTATCTATACATTATTGTAAATCCAGGTTTGGAGCACTGGATTGTCTTGGGAGAAGTGGAGAAATGTGGTATTAAATTTAAAGAAAGTGCAATTGTTTAAGAAAGTGCCCTTAGTGTGTGTATGTGTGAGTGCGATATATAACAATTACAAACCAAAAAAAAACTCTTTCAGGCTTTTCTTTGAAATATTTTGGAGTCCAAATAAGATTTACTTTTGAGCTTTCTTTCCCACTCTGAAAAAACAATGTGAGTTGATTTGCATTTCTTTTTGAATAAATAACGGGAAACAGCACAAGTTACTGTAAATGTAGGGGGTGCTCGGCTCTGCTCCCTGCCACTCCCTCCTTCCACTCAAAAGTCAGGGAGACACGATGGGGCAGCACCTCCACAGCACTGACAGCGCCAGCTGCAAAGCTGCAAAGAAATTCATCTGGTCCCTGTCCCTCTCTCCTGTCTTCCCCTGCTCTCCTTTAGGGGATTTCGGTTCTAGCTGAAACATAAACTTCCTCTGGCTCCTGGAGTAAAAGACAAGCAGGAAAATCTGCAGTTTGTCCTCGGGGATGATCTGATAGCCCATTTTGGTGTTTAGCTGCTGCTGTTAACAATGGAGTGTGTTGGCTGATGGCATCGCTGCCCTCTGAGGGCTGCCTGCAGGAGCTGCCTTCTGTGGTATTTCCATTATTATTCCAAGGGAGGGATTATTTTTATGAAACAATGGTTTTTTTTCCCCATGGAGCTCAGTGAAAGAAACATGTCAGTGCCATGGGAAGGAGGTCCCTGCCCAGGTTTTATCTGTTGAGGGGCTTTGCTGTTTGGAAATGCAACATCCATGGGACACATCCCGTGAATTTGCTGGCCTTTTATCCCACCAGTTCTGGCTCCTTCCCTTCAGACGGCTCTGCCTTCCTACCAGTGTGAACAGCAGCTGGGTCAGGAACACCATCCTGGAGCATCCATCAGGTCCTACCTGTCATCTCTGTGGGCATCTCCTTGTTTGACTTGCTTAGTCACACCACGCTTGCCTGGGTTTAGATTTTTATAGTTAAAAATACAAGTAATAATCCGAATGTGAACTCTCATGTGCTTAAAAAAATCAAGGCAAAAGCGAAAATAATTAGCATGCAGTTCATAAATGTGACATTGATGAATTGCAGCATGGGTATTGATTAATCATGTATCAATTACAGTAGTCTAGTCAGTGTGGCTACAAATCAACTCAGACCTATCCATGGATTGATACTCAGTGCAAGAAATTAAATCAAAGGCTCCGAATGGTACAAAATTGCAGGCTAAGGTTTAACTCCCAGCTGATGCACAACTACCATGCTTGATTAACACTAATGGAAAGCTAACTAGGTATGCCTGCAGTGCACTGATATGAGAACAAACTTCAGCTGATTGAAGACTCCCTCTCTATTTATCCTGTTTTGGGCCCTGTTATAGCCATCTCATTAACCAGAAAGTATGACCTCAACCTGGGTGTAATGGAGCTGCCACTGGGGTAAGAAATGCCATTTATTCAGTCACACTACTAAAGGAGCTAATTTGGTAAGGTTTATTTCTATAGCCCTATAGGATACCTAGTTTTTATTGAGCACAAAAAAGATGTGGGGATTAATTGATGGAGAAATAATTCCTGTGACTTCATTGCAGTGTTTAGCAGAATATATTTTGGAAGACCTGGCCATAATTCAGGAGGGTAGAAAACAGTGTCTGGTGATGTAGGTACAGACATCATGGAGAATAATTAATTTGAAAACAGCCATTGAGAGCTTTTGATAGAAAATTTAAAGGTGGTTTTGTTTTTCTCCTATATCTATTTGTCAGAACTCTTTTAATGCCTGACACACATTAAAAAAAATTAAAATTTTTAATTTAAGCTCAGCCTTTCAGATTTTTTTAAATGTATTTTAAAGTTTTCACTTTAAAATGGAAAAAATTACTTCTCCCAGGAAATCCCCTGTGGCAATTATTTTCTTTTCATTATAAAGGACATCTGAGCAGTTTTGTTCAAAGACATGCTTCTAATTTGGGTGTCTCTGTTACACTGAGACACACAACTTGTAAGTAATTTGCTGGTAAAACAATTCATTTTCAAGGAACTGTTTGTCCTTCCAAGGAGTACAAAGCTTTCAACATCTTAAAAGAAAATTACATCATCTTTATTTCAGGAGTTTAAGGATAATTTTATGAGTGCTTTCAAAATATCTTCCTCTGCACTACTAGAAGATGCATGTCTTTCTCTCTTCACTCATTTCTGTTGCAGAGAATTCAGGGGATGGAGTCTGTTGGTCTCTGGGTGCTGCTGTGCTCTCTGTGCCAGAGTTGAACTGAGGGGTCATGTACATGGGAGAGATGGTACAGAACCCTGAAAACCTTTCTGTATTGTTCATCCTTCCAGGATGGAATGAGACTTGGAGGAACCTGCTCAAGTGGAAGGTGTCCCTGCCCTTAGCAGGGAGTGGAATAAGATGAGCTTTAAGGTCCCTTCAAATCCAATCCATGATTCTGTGATCCTATGGTTGCCAAATTCAGCATAGCCATGCTTCTTAGCTGGATTTTCCCACTTAATTTATACTATCCAAATGGTGGTGAGATACCAGGGAGCAGAAATTCTTTCCCCCCTCTGTTTGCAGGCAGCCAAAGCAGCTCTGTTTGCTTGTGACCTCAAAATTCAACGTATGCTATGAAGCAGACAGCATCCATGCTCCATCCTCCCATTCCTGAAAGTAACAAAAGCCTAGTGGAACATATTGACTCACTGTTGTCAGCATAATGATAGTGTTTGTAAAATAAACTCCTACCAAACACTCCAATAATTAGAGTGTCTCTTTTCCCCCTCCCAACCTTATGTTCCTTTCAACACAATGACATCAATGTTCATTAATTCTATATTTGAATGTTCATCTTCTGTGGCAGCTCTACCAAATAAACAAAGCAAAACAATATTTAACAATAAGAAGATGTAAAATGTTTACATAGGAAGGGAATAAAGCCAGTAATGGCAACAAAACTCTTAATCAAACTCAATTACAGAGACCAGGCACAATCTGCCAGAGCTGACAGTTTTCTGACTTTACTTATAGTGTTGTGTGAATAGAAATCTTTCATTTACAGCCCTACTGAAAAGTGGTTGTTTAAAAATCATGGGGGAAAATCACAGAGTGGATGATTTTTTTTTTTGTCAAAATGAGTTTGATCATAGTGACTACCAAGGAGCTGTGGGTGTAAATTAGATGTAGTTGTTCCCTCTGACACTGTAGAAGATATAGTTTGGGTCATTGATTCTACATGTTCATCTGGGAAAAAAGTCAGTCTTTGTCCCCGAGGTACATTTCAACAGCAGTGAGCAGGAACTTTCAGGAAATAGAAAAAAACTCTCCTGTTGAGGAAAACCCATGTATTGGCAACTTGGCAGGATGAAAGAAAATGGCCTAAATCTGTGACAGGTGAAGTTTAGATTGGATATTACAGAACATTTCTTCGTATAAAGGGTTGTCCTGCCCTGGCACAGCTGCCCAGGCCAGTGTGGAGTCCCAGTTCCTGGAGGGATTTAAAAAATGTGTGGCATCTGGGGATGTGGTTTAAGTGGTGTCCTTGCCAGTGTTGGGGTAATGGTTAGACTTGATGATTTTAGAGGGATTTTCCAACCTAAATACTTCCATTAGTCTACGAATGTAACTGGAGTTTTGTGTAAAATAAACCTATTCACCTGGAAATTTGAGTATATTAGCTAAATAGTGGGGAAGAATACTTTCCAATATTCTGTGCTGAAGAAACGTGCCCTCTAGGGAAAAAAGCAAAAAGCATTTGAATTTTTTTTTCAAAGTTTGTGCTCCTAAGACTGTGGCTCGTGTTGGACAGAGGATGAGCAAAAATCCTGGGTTTCACTGAAGCTTAAAGATGAATTGTGAGTTTGACTCTCCAAAGGGTAGACTAAGCTATAGGAAAAAACAAAAAAACAAAACGACAAAAAAAATCAAAAAAAAACCAAAAAAACAAAAACTGACCTGACTTATACTTGTGAGATTTTATAAAGCCTGTGCATTCAATACCAGTTTTGGGTAGTGGAATCTATTTAAATGGAATGTTACAGTTTCCTGCCTGCATCTTACTCTCTAGAAAGGTGAGATTTTTTTTTTTTTTTTCTTAGGGAAAAACATTGATTGTTCCCTTTTATAAGGAGACAATTCAGACTAACTATTTTCTTTGCATCGTAAGTAGATTCTCTGTTATTTTATAACAGAAAGTGTAATACAGGTAAACTGTAGATTACCGTTTCAAAGTGTGTTTGGTGAAATACACCAATGCTCAAAAATAGAGGAAAATATCAAACAGAGGGACAGCTAGCCACAATGTCACTTACATGACTTTAATATGAGAATCTTGTATGAATATAGAGGATAGACCACTAATACTGCTCAGTCAGCTTCTGGTTTAGAAATAGATGTACCTCTCATCATATATGGGAGGATTTTTTGAGTAGTTTTAAAACTGTCTGAATTGCAAATCCTTTTAAATGTCCATCTAAATGTCCAGGCTTTGTGCCAAGGGGAAATCAATCTATGCAGACTCTGAAATCTTCCAAGTGTGATAAGCCTAATAGGCACATTAGTCCATTTTATGTTACCTCCAGGAGCTTTTACAGGGAAAGTCTTACCTCTTTTCCACTGCTTTGCATGCATTGGCAATTAATTTTAGTTGAACATACTCAAATCAAAATTAGTTTCTTCCTAGAACTGTGTAAAAGTGAACCCATTTCTGGCATGTTTTGATAGAAAAAATATATTATCTTGGAAAATGCTTGAAAAAGCACCTGTGAAAACATGAACATTTAGAGCAGGGCAATAAAACGAAACATTGTGAGAATACACAGTTGGTGATTGTTTGGTTCAGTTTCCTTCAAAAAAACTGCAAAAGGTTTTGCTGTATGGCCTTTGTTCCTCAGAAGAAGGTGCTGAGAATTTTCCAGCTGCTCTGGAATTTTCCAGCACACTGGAGTGAGGAGACACAGGAAAGCATTTTGAAGAAAATCTTTCCCATTAGGGCAGTTCTCTCTTGTGATAGAGTAGCAGTTGAATGTGTGTTTTACACATGTATTTTATACCTGTCTCACTGGTATCTAGAAATTAAGCTCTGTTTTCCACATTGTTGTTATCCATGCCCTGTCACTCTTGTTCCATTTCTCCTCCTTTATTGCATGTTTCTGTTCTGGGCTTCTTTGCATTTGGCTTCATGAGGGCTCTGCATCTTTTGGGATCCTGTGGTGGCTTCCCTCATAGACTCAGAAGTGGGCAGAGCTGGGATTTGCCATGAATTAACCTCCCCACATCTGAGCAGAGACCTCTGCCCTCTCCTGTGGTCATGCCTCAAGATAGGAATTCCAGTCCAGTAAAGGAGGCAAAAAAAATCACAGTGAAATTCAAATTAAGGGCTTTGAGAAAACAGGTGAATATGTGAAAAAATTTCCATTGCTCTTGACATTTCACAAGTGTTTTGTGATGACACTAGTGAACAGCCAGCATGTCTTTGCTTCTTGCTCAGGAGAAAAGTGTCTTCCAGATGGTTTCTTTTTATTAATTTAGAGAGTTAAGCTCCATCTCAGAGCTGCAGACAGCTGACTGATGGATGCTCCTGGAAAATCTGCTGATTGGCAAGACTGTATTTCACATTAGCTGTTTCAGACTTACTTTGGTAATTGGTTCCAAAGGAGAGAAGAAAAAAAAAACCACAAAAAAGACTTGCACCAGCCTAGATGTAACTGATTTGCCTCATTATTTCTGATTTAGAATTGACAAGACATAGATCAGCCATCGACAGCTTCATGCCCCTAAGAATGGATGTTTCAGGCACTCTTGAAGTGCCAGAGAATTGTAGATTAATATGCTTTAAGCCTTTTGCTTTCATGTTTGCAAAATGAATGCGAATTGGGTCGGTGATATATGTGTGCCATTACATTTTCCTACACCTTTTTGATGATTTAACTGAAACAAATGAGTGCTCTCAGGGCCAGCCATCAGTAGATCAGAGTTTTCAGTGTAAGAGCAATATCCCACATCTCGCCGTGTTTCTCCTCCCGAGGATGTGTCTGTCCTCCACGCACCTCACTGCCTCCAGACAGGCCCCAGATGCTTCTTGAAGTGGTGTCTTCAGCTCAGGCTGACCTTCAAAGGTACTTTAAAATTTCACCTATTACACTCCCCTGGGCCTTATTGGGATTTCTGAGTTTCAGGGCCAAGTCTGTGTTGCTGGCTTGTTTCATTCCCTGATTCAGGACGCTTCCCTAAGGTCTAAATTATCATTGCTCCTGTATCTGTTCAAAATCTGGTGCAGAGTAAGGCTGGTTTTCCACACCTTGCATTCCATATTAAGCCCCATGACTATGTGATTGTTATCAGTTCTGAGACAGGACTATTAAAAGATGACTTTTCAACTACTGTGGCTGAGCTTTGAACCCATTTGCTGTGGGCATCATGAAAGTTCATGTTTTGCATGGATTCAAAGGCAATTGGGATATTCATTAATGGAAAGCAAAGCTGTCCAGGAGTGTTAAATAAACAATTTAGAGAGCAGCAGTGCAGAGGGGGCTGGGAGTCCATTTGGAAGGAAAAAACCTTCAATCTGATTTTGTTTTCCTATCTGTGATTAGATGCTGTCAGAGACCAGGTAGCGTGCTGGGCAGGCTGAGCCAACTCACCCCTTCTCCCATACCTAGATTTACAATGGTAATCAAACTATAATCTGACCACTATTTGAAGGGATTCCAGCATCTTTCATAACCTCATCACCGTTTCCCACCCCCCTGCCTCCCAAGACAGTTACCTGAAAGCTAAACCACATTTGTCGTCACTAAAGCACCAGGAAAAATGAGACCAAGATGCTGCACTGCCAAAATGTTTCATGGCAGCTCTGCTGTACAAAGTGCTGCCACCAGAAGTGGCTCTCCTGCTTTGGGACTTGTGCCCCACATTAATTTTGTTTTTTCTTCACCTTTACAGAAATCTCTGCCCTTCTGCTTTTGCTTAATTGTTTGTGTGGCTAAACCCACGAGATAAAAGCAACATCCCTTATAACACCACTCCAAATATAAATCATCTTATTTTATGAGAAATTCAATTTTTGATGACACAATGTTATATAGAAGTGAAAAGGTGAAATGTTTAATAAACCTTGGGCTCACAACTTGTAGTATCCCAAAGACCAACTTTGCCAGCACCTTTCCCTAGTAGATGATGTATGTGGATTAAATTTTACTGTTACATCCTAAAAGTGCTATTAAAGTAAGTGACAGGAAATGACATTTAAGAAAGGCCAGAATATTATTCCAATTTACATTGTGTAATACTGAATTTAATTATTCATTGCAATGAAGTAAAAAAATTTGCTCAGTCATAAAAAGGAGGTGACTTTACCCAGATGGATACAGCATACGGGTAATCCATACGTTTTGCTAAGACTTCACACATCTATTTAGCCCCTTACTCTTTTGGTTCTAGTTTGACCTTAAAATTCTTTTTTTGAAGGCCTGATCACCATAAGACTACCTCATCAAATTTTAATTAATTCCCTAGATAAAGCTGCAGTGGGCATCTCGGGGAATCTTCTCTATTGAACTGACACACTGGCTAAAAAGTAGAGCAATAAAATTCCAATTCTTTGAAGGACTGTTTGGATTCTGAAAACTTCAGCACATTTAAATACTTGATGCAGTTTATATGGAAATTCTGAAACACAGTTTTTTATTGAATACTTTCTGCTATTATTTTATTACTCTAGCTGCTTTCGTAAGGGTATGTCTTGTTCTGGTTTTGTATTTTTGGGGGGGATGGGGAAGGGTTGGAAAAGGGGGCCTGTTTTTGACAATTTGTCTGATATGGAGTTGGAGAAAGATATGAACAATGAGTAGTGTCTTCCTTTCTTCTTGAATATGTCTGCATTTTCAGTCAAGACGTGTGTACCTTGATTCGCTCTTTGCCACTGGGAGTGGAGAGCATCACATCTGCCAAGGACAGTAGTGTTGGGATAGTTCATTTTAACTGCTGAGAAGCCAACAAATTTTGGAAAATTACAGAGTCAGACTTGTGGCTGTACGTTGCATTTTTTCAAGCAGGATTTCCAGCTAGCAGAACAGCAACAATGAAAGCAAGTTCACTGTTATGGGTGAATAATAACAATTATGATATTGAAAGCTCCACGTGCCAGAGTCACTCCTGCATCTCTCAGGACAGAGAACTGAACTAAACCCACCCTTGCCCCATTCTCAGTAATCTTGCAGAAAGATTACTAAATGTGATATATCAGTGACTCAGTCAAATCAGATTGGTAGGGTTTGTGTGCTGCACTGATCTTTCTTTTTTTCCCTATCAAAATAACAATTCCCACATTAAAAATGTTTAATTTGAGATCATCTGCTTCCATTCACTATTCTCAGCTGGGAGTGAGATGATTTTTTTCTCATCAAGAGTTTTACTTTACAGCCCTTTCTCTTGTGTATTTTGTGAACCCAAAGGAGTTATGGTTATTACTTTCAAGGTATTTATGCTTCAGTTAAGGATAGGTGTATCCTTCAGAGAAAGAAATACTTTTTTTCTTAGAGAAATCAATTAAAATGGGACTAGAAGGGACACTGAGAGGTCATGTAGCCCATCTTCTTTCATAAAGACAGGGTCAGTTATGTCACTTGTGACAAACGCTGGTTCAATTTTTCTTAAAAATCTTGAGTGATAAAGCATTTCCTGATGCAGGATTTTAATCTTCGTCGCTTTATTACTTCCTGGCCTAACAACAGTAGACAGAGAAAGGGGTTTATTTCTTTCCCCAAGCTTCCTTTTGCATTGAAGATTGCTTTCACATTTTCTCCCTGTTTTTTTTTCTTACAATATTAAAGTATATTAATTTTTTAAACCTTTCTCTTAAGTCATATTTTCTGCATCTGGTCAAATCAGTCTAATTCTCTATTGAGATTCCTTTGCAAAGTCTCCATCCTTCGAAATTACTGTGTTCTCTATGCACCAGCACAAG
This sequence comes from Luscinia megarhynchos, assembly GCA_034336665.1. Classification (NCBI taxonomy): domain Eukaryota; kingdom Metazoa; phylum Chordata; class Aves; order Passeriformes; family Muscicapidae; genus Luscinia; species Luscinia megarhynchos. The sequence goes on along the minus strand of CM067592.1, from coordinate 3,674,865 downwards.
GCTTTAGACTCGGATTGACACTGAGAAGGTTGTGGTTGTTCAACCTGGAGAAGAGAAGACTTTGTGAGACCTCAGAGCACTTTCCAGTGCCTAAATCAGCTCCAAGAGAGCTGGAGAGGGACTTTGGCAATGGCATGATGTGACAGGACAAGGGAGAGTGACTCTAAATTGTCAGAAGGAGATTTAGATTAGATATTAGGATGAAATTCTTTACTTTGAGGATGGTTTGGCCCTGCCCAGAGGATGCTCCCTCCCTGGAAGGCTGGACAGGGCTGGGAGCAATGTGGTCTCGTGGAAGGTGTCCCTGCCCAGGCAGTTTGAACAAGGTGGTTCCTCCCAACCCAAAACATTCTGTGATTCTATGATAAGTGCATCTGAGATTTTTGTCTGGCTTAGTCTGGTGTTATTCAGATCCCATCCTGCCACACCTCAGCCAGGCCAGAATTCCCCTTTGGTGTGTGTGGCTCTGCATTTCCAAGAGATCCACTTTACATTTGACCTTCCTGAACAGCACTGTGCAATTATCTCCATTTCTCTCCAATTGATTTGAATTCTGCTCCTCTTCCTCACTCTTTCCAGATGCTCACCTTGGTGGTCTCTGTGACTGCAATAAATATACTTTCTATCCTTTCATCCAAACCGTTTATGGAATTATGAGTTGTGCCAGACTTAAATCAGAATCCTAAATAGCCCACAGTATTGACTGGGCCCATCTAATTCTGATGCTCTGGATGTAGTTATGTAGTCCCACACTCTGAAGGGTCACCTGGATAATGTTTCTCAAAGTTTTTTCTGAGTCCTTCATGTAAGAGAGTGTCAAAGCTTTGCTAAAGTCGAACTATATGACATTTCCTACTTCTCCCTTATGAACAAAGCCAGTTACTCTGTCATAACAGGAATCAGATTAGTTTGACATGATTTGTTTTTGATGAATGTAAATTGACTGTTGCTCTTCTCTTATTATCCTCTAGGTGTTTACAAACCTCTGGGTTGCTTTTTCCAATATTCTTGTGGGAATGTAGTTTCAGCCAAATCAGTACAGGTTACTTTGACTCTGTTGGAGATAAGCATTGCGTTTTTTCTTTTCAAGAGAGAATACCAAATTAACAAGAAAAAACCCTGAATTTTTCATTTTCTAGAATCCAATCCTTCCCCCCCTTTTTGTTTGTTTGTTGTTTGTTTGTTTGTTTATTTTTGGCAAAACAAGAGAAAACAATTTTATAGGTATTAGAATTTATGTGGGATCTTTTTCTACATTTGGGTTTTGAGTGAGATGATAGATTGTAATGAAGACTTGTGGTTCAGGCACTAATATACCCACACATCTGTAATTCTGTTAAAATATTCCTTTCTACCACAGCTCTTCAAGCAGCACTATGGCATCTGGACTAGAATTGCAATTGTGCTTCTTCAAACTCTGAAGACAAGGAAAGCATTCTCTCTTCTGTTAGCAGCTGTATTAAAATGACAGCGATGATCTGTCCCAACTTGGGAGGGAGAAGTAAATGATACATTAAAAATTGCAGCTTTTTCACTCTGTCCCACACCTTCTGCAGCATTCTTTGAGGGCCATCAAGTTAAAATACACAGCTCAAAGGGGATCAGACTGACCAAGTTTCAAAGTACTGTCCCCAGATCTCTTTCAAAAGTTTGTTCTGGAGAAGTTTGTACATGGTAGGAAACAAACGAATAAACAAGCAAAAAAAGAGTTGAAATACAGAAGCAATTTAAAAAACCTGCACTTCATCTAAATTTAAGCACAGGCAATAACTCAGAGTTCTGAAAATACATGGACTTACAGAAAATGTGACCAAAATGTCTTGTTCGGAACACACTTACTGCAAAGGAGACATGCTAAAAATAACCAATTGTCTCTTCTTCATCTCTACCATGAGTTAATTAATTTAAATCTCCCTAAGTCACACACTGTCTATTTCTTTTACATTTTTAAAATTTGCTCATGAGGATTTCTTCACTTTTGATTCACTTCCAATGGTTCCCCTCACCCTGCCCAGTCTGAAGACAAGTAGGGGAAAAATTGGTCTTTCAGTACCCTGTAAAATTACAGACAGTAAGCTGTGTAGGTGTTAGCATTTCTTGGAAGCAGGGTCCCACTTTATTTATAGCTCTGCTGTTTAGCCTTCTGTGTCTTCATGCTGTGGTACCTTGCCAGAATGCCTACTGAATATGCAAGTTCACAGGCAGCCTCACTAGCAACTGAAAGCTCAGTTTGTGACAGAATTGGGGGACGTGCTTGTAGCAATCACACAGAGATTTAGGATGGGTAATGATTTGAGGAGAATCTGATAGCATTTGGTGCCCTGTTTTTACATCCTGTTTTGGTACGTTGCTTTCCCTGACCTAGTGTTTAACACGGGGACCTGAGTGAGCTGGTCCTGCTCATCAGGAATAAAATGTGCAGCTTCTGACTTTGATATGGTCAACACATTTTCCTAGGGCAGCATTCTGTTAGTTTAACAGATTAAAAGAGAATAATTTCCAAAATCTGCTCTACTGGGACTCCCCAGTCTGGACAAGTCCAAACATAACACGTTAATTTTGAAATGTAACAAAACCCCCACCTCAAACCTTGAAGCCCCACTCCAAGAAACCCTCAACCAAGCCAGTAGGATCTAGAGATGGCTAAAACATACAGAATTAAGTGCCTGTATATAAGTGGCTACTTTTGTGCTGGATGGTGGAGTTGTCTTTGCAGTCAGTGGAAAGCTTGTCAGGGTGGTTGGTCTTGTTGAATTGTTCTCTGGTACAAATCACTACCACAAACTGGTGACTCATCTAAATTCAGAGAATCATGGAGTCCTAGGATGGCTTGAGCTGGAACAGACCTTAAAACTCACCTAGTTCCACCTGTTATGGATAGGAATACCTTCCCCTAGATGAGGTCGTGCAAAGCTCCACCAAATCTGGTTTTGAATTTGTGCACTGAATGCTTATGGGATCATATTATCTCAGTCCATTGCCTATAAAACAGCTCAGAAATCTACTCCACATACAGACACTTGAATCTGGAGGTTAAATTGAGCTCAGCTAAAACCAGATCACAGATTCAGTTTCTTGAACAATTGTATTTGACAACTTGCACAGCCTGAACCACCTAAGCAGGTTCTGAGGTCCCACCTTGGACTCTCTTTTAGGAGACAAAGTCTTTTTGTCGTGGTTGATGGTTCTCTATATGTATTTTTTCCTATATGACTGGTACCTACATCCCATGCCTGAGATTCCTTGAACTAAGAATGGTTCAGCCAGTTCCTGAGATTAAAATTGCTGCCTCTTTGTGTGATGTTTTCCAGTCTAAGTTAGCAGAAGCTTGTTCAGCGCTGTAGAATTTTGAGTGCTTAGGCACACAGGAGATGCATTTTAATGCAGTGCTGTCTACCTGGTGTCCATCATTTCCTCTGCTACATGATTTTACTGGGTGCCACTTAACATTCCTCTCTGATGCTGTTTGCTTTTTCCTGAAGGATACAAAAGGCCCATTTGCACACGGCAGCTACTCAAACACCACCCCACCCTCCCCAGCTGGCTAAATGTATATTTTACTAATGAAACAAAATCAGCCAAAGGTCACAAAGCAAAATTAGGTGGGAGCTGAAGCAGAAACGCTGAGCAGCTGTCAGCACCATCTGAATGGACCCAGGTGCTGGGTCCCCTTTGGGGACAGGGCTGTAAGTGTCCTGTAAGCACTCACACACACTGTTTGAGGAGGACAGGATGTTTTGGAGTTTGTAATAAAAGTCAGCCAAGGTGAGCATCCCATTGCAGCAGGTGCAGCTGTAAGTCGTAAAAGAGAGGTTTTCTCTGTATTAAAAGAACTAGGAATAGATAGAGACAAAAGACAGTGGAAGTGAAGCACAGTTGTTCTGAGCTGACAGGTGGAAATTGATTCACAAATAAAATGTTGCAAGGCTCAGTAAAATGGGGAACAGATAGTGAATTATGGGTTTATGGTAGAATCACAAGATAAGTGGTAAAGACAGTCTTGTATAACAAGGATCATCTGAAATCCAATGTAAAACATTGATTTTTATATATATATATATTTTAAGAATATATCTATCTATGTTATGGCTACTGGTGTTATTTCTGCCCACCAAAAATAGTATTTTCTGACAGTATTTTCTTCTTCAAGACATTTCAGATTTATATGATTGCTAAGTCCCAGTTCCTGGAAATGATTTTTTTCGGATGAAGCTGTGTTTCAAGTAGAAAAGGTTCAGAGGTGTCATTGTCATGTCTTCTTTTCCACTAAGATCACAAGACCAATAAGGTAGTATGACTATCAGTAACAGAAGTCACTGTAGACAAGTTAGCACGATTTTCAGATTAAATCTATGGCTCCTCCTTCTGCATGAGCTGTGTCTTCAATTCTTGAAGTTTTCAAAAGACGAACTTATCCAAAGCTAGCAAACGGTGTCAGCAGTTATTTGGTTCTTTTTCAGAAAGTTCACAAAATATGAATTTCAATTACTTTTGTCAGGATTCATGATTTATTATGACAGCTTCTGTGCATCTTTAGACTTGGTAATATTTTGTATGTGTAGTGAAGTTATTCTTAATAATGACATGAATTTCCCTTTTTTTTTTTTTTTTTTTTTTTTTTCCCCCAGCAGGAAGATCTGCCAATAGTAAGATCACAGGCTAATCCTTTGATCTCTTAGTGCCTTACATTTATTCTTCTACAAAACACAACTTGCAAATTGTTGCAAGTGCCTTGAGCTTCTGGAGGGAAGGAGTCTGTATATTGTCGTGTTTTTACTATTAGAAATCACATGCTATTTTTTGCCTATTGCTCTTGCAATACTATTTTCATTCCCAATGCAGGATAACTGCACTTGGAGGCAGTGTCTACTCTTAGTCTGTGTGGGCGGGACACCAGATGGATGTGACAGAAAAATGGAGGAAGCACAAGGTACCAGTAGCTTGATTATGATTTGTGTAGTAAGTGGCAGTCACAGAACTCCCACTGTCTAGCTATTGTCAGGCATTTTGTAGTCATTATGGAACAGCAGGTAAATATTAATGGAAAAAGATTACATACTGTGAAACAAAGCATTAGCCTGTGTAAATCACGAGAGCTTGTCTGGTATCAGTGGAGCTGGAAGATTTCAGACCAGCAAAGGGTATGGGCCTTGAATTCTTCCTTCCCAAAGCAAAAGTAGGTAACTTGAGTCTCTTCAGCAATATGCTTCAGACTGTTCTCTCCAAACAGCTCGTTCTTCAAGTATATATTTGTATATATGCACATTATGCCTGTGGCACTATTATTTTGGGGAAGGGAGGGCAGTACACACTATGTACACCTGAGGGAAAGGTCTGTATCTGTCAGAGTCAGCAGTTCCTGTAATTACACCCACTGTCAATAACAGCTCTGGGAGTCCCCCGTTCAAACCATCCACTTTTGTCCTCCTTCATCAGCAGGGCTAAGTGTGACATCCTCTAACAAGGTTGGTAGGGTGGTTACACGACTCAATTATTAACTCAAATGCAACTCGTGTGCTGCAGCAAATAGAATTTCTTCTGACAGGCTGCTTGTCATATTATGGCCTTATTTGATTAACTCACCCCTTTGGAGGTGTTCATGATCTCATTATATCTTTAATGATAAAATTCCCTTCTGCTATGTGCTATTTTATATTATGTTAAAAGGAATTCATTCATTTTTCGCTTGTCACTTGCATAATTGGATAAATATTTAACAGGGGGAAGTTGATTAAATTTCTGCTAAAATTGTGCTCACTACTAAAATGTATTCTGGACACCTTAAATATTGGTCTGTAGGCCATTGGTGGAGCAGGTGGTAAATCCAATGAGGCTCCCCATCCTGAAGGGCACTTCTGCTTACATCTGTGAAGTCACCAAAAACAAAAAAACAAACAAACAAAACAAAAAAGAGATTGCAACAAAAAAATTAATTCCAGTAGTAAATAATGCGTTTAGTAGATTACAGTGCAAAAATTTTAAATTAGAAGGTGGAGGCTGTTACTGAGGTGGAGTGTGGCTGAAATCTTCAGAAACATGACCTAGTGCATCTCCTGGTAAAAAAGTGAGATGAAACTGGGTCACTGTTTTGAGTCCTTGATACTGAATCACAAAGGCCAGGAACAGATTTTTAAGCTCTCTTTGAAGCATTTTTAATTTATGTCAGTACATACAAATTATATCAACTCTTCAAGTCCAATGGCCTCCTTCTCCCATGATGATGTTTGGTCATCCAAATATTCTGATTAAGGCATATCTATGGAACACAGGACTCAGTATGCTGTCAAAACTGGCAGCAAAATTTGTATTTCAAGTACTTTATTAACTTGGGATATTGATGTCAAACTGGCTCTTAATTCTTGAGAACATGGGCAACATTATGGCTTTACAGGATTCACAAGTATTTCAAGGCAATATTTTTTTTTCTCTTCTCATTGCCTCTGTTTCGTATCCATGAATTGATATGATGTTAACACCAGTGTATAAAAAGTTTATTTCATTTACTTCTAGATCTTGACATAAAAATCATTGGAGGAAGTCACATAATTACTGAACAACTGTATTAAATTTTTTTTTTTGTTATGCAAAATTTGACTAATATAATCACTGACATTTTGTATATTGACAAAATAGAGGGAACTTTGCATTATTCAAAACTGAAAACCCTAATTCGATCACTTTTATGTTCCAGGTGAGTGACGTGAAATTCTGGTTATAAAATTTTAACCACTGCTACTCTATAAAACCCTGGGCTCCAAATAACAAAATAATCAGGGTCTCAGTAGACCTCTTGGTCCACTCCTTTGCTCCAGGAAAATATCAGCAGGCACATGTTTGCATAGGCTGTTCTTAAAATACTCCCATGCTAGAGATTTCACAGCTTGCCCAGGCAAACTACCAATGTTTCTCCATCTTTGCCATGAGATTTGCTCTTAAGTCTTCATTTTGTGTAAACTCAACTAATTTCAGGTATACTTTTTGCTCTGTCCAAATACAATTTATTTTACAAAGTCAGGAATAAAAACTAAGTAGATATTTTTTGTAAAAAAATATACAGAAGAAAATGTGAATAGAGATATTTTTATGTATTAAAGGAAGAGTAGGATTCCCTAAGTCTCATGTTGATCAAACAATTTATGACTTGCAATTACATAAAGGCAGCAAAACTCCCCAAACTCCTCATGCCATTTCTTCAGATGAGTTTCTGGAGGCACATGCTTTTCTTCATTAGCTATAAACAGAGATAGCTGAAGATGATGTCTAGGTGACTAAATTATATGCTTGAATTTTCTTGGATGCCTCATCTTAAGTAAAATGGTTTATTCATCAAAAGGCACCACTTCCAGTCTTCATTCTGCTCTCCTCAGAGGTTTTAATTGTCCAAAAGCATTCCCAGATTCTGGAAAATGGTCTTTCAAACTGCTAGTTTATAAAAGTTTTACCTTATGTGGCAGTGACCTGGGCTGACTCAGTCTTACAAACAGGTCCCAGAATAGGATGGAAGTTTCCACGGGCAGAAAACCAATCTCAGCTGGCACTTTGCAAGCAGCCACTGAGCTCTGGACAGTGAGAAATGTTATTTGTGTGAACTGGGTGGATCCTTCCCTGTTGGCCTCACTGTCAGAGAACAGCACCAGGAACATCTAATTTACCAGGACAGACATAGCCTATGGTGCGCAGCCTAATTCTGAAAGTTCCAGAAAAGGTTGAAGAGAAAGGTCATATTTGGACATTTCACATAAAGATATCAATGCAAATAAAATTTATCTGGAGGTCTGCACCAGCTTGAAAAGTTTTAGAGTCCATAATTTGAGGAGGAAAAAAAAACCCGTAACATATCCACATATCCCAATTGATTATATCATATTATAGCCTCTTTCAGTAATTGCACCAAACAGATTAAAACCCTTGCCATATGATTCAGATGGGCAGTCATAGAACAACATTCCAGACAGCAAGCACTTGTGTACTTTTACTGGGGCCCTGCCAAGGGCTGAAAGTGAAACATGAACAGTGAATAAATTAATAAACCAATCTTCTTGCAGAAATTAGGGTTCATTGCTATGTGATTTGCTGCCTGAAGCAGGGGGCTACATCAGCCCTGAGATTTGGTGTGCAGTAGAATGATCTGGTTTTTACAGCACCTGGTTGAACAAATGTTGAATTCAGCTGAAAGGTTCTCAACTACTTCAGTGGACTTTGAATTAGGCCCATGGGACATCATTCATTGTTATATCTTCCCATGCCCTTGGAAAGAAAGTTGTCATTATTTTCACTGCACAAGTGTGGAAATTGCAGCACAAACAGAGAATGGCCATGGCTGTAGAAAAGGTCACTGGTACAGCTTGTTGACACAGAACAGATGGAAAATGAGAAGAGTCATGTCCATGAGATTTAATTACTATATACACAGAAGTAATAATCATCCATAAAATGTCTGGGATTGATTCATTTGATATTGGGCATGAATAGCAGAGTTTTGAGGATTTAAGGTGAAGTTTGGAGTGCTTATAATATTACATTAATATTATAATATTACATTATTGATTTTTTAAAGAGCATTTTTTTCTTTCAGTAAATAATTTTTGATCTGCAGTATGAAAAAAAAAAAAAAGTCTGCCACCTGAAGTCCTGAGCAATCCTTTCCCTTATTTGAAAGCAGTAGGTGACAGTTGTACTATTTCACCCAAATTCATCTGTCCTCTTAACCTGCGGGGGCCAAATAGGGGAAGCAGAATAACTTTTACTTTTAACAGATCAGACCAAAGAAAAACAGTGGTGAGAAATGCACTCTCACTCATTTGAGGGAGGGGAGATTTATTGACTGCAGGGGTCAATAATATTGCAGCACAAAGTGAGTTTTCATTCTGAGCCCTGAATTAACTTTATGAACGTTGGCAGGAATTTGCTGCAAACAAGTTATATTCCAAAGAATTTGTGAGTATAAACTATGCCTAAGCCAAAGCAGAAGTAAAGGGGCCAAGGGAATGAAAACCTCACAGCACTGTGTGAGAAAAATCTGCCTTGTTCTGCTGTTGGTGCAGGGGGCATACAGCTCGTGGCAGCTGGGACATTGTCCTGTGGGCATGAGATGAAGTTGATGGGGAAAGAGTGAGGATTCAGCACAACCCATATTTTTCCATTTTTTGAGATTATAAAAACCACGGCCAGCACATAGCCCTAAAACTGGATATTTTTTCTGTCTTTTTAAATGATTTTCCTAATAAAGTTGGAATGTTAATAAAGATATGGGTCCTAAAATGACAATGAACAATTTAGAGCCAATGCTTCATTTTCTTCCTAAATGTCTGTGAGTGTGATAGATACGTCATAAACTCCCTTAAAATAATAATTTCAGGAAAAATAATGTTTCACAAAATCAGAGAATCACAGAATATTTTGAGTTGGAAGGAATAAAAAAGCATCATGTAAGTCTGATTTCCTGGCTGTGCACAGGAAATTCAAGGATCACATCATGTGTGAATCACATCATGTTTGGGCTAAGTTAGGGGTTATCATGTATAACCAAAGAAAAATTAAAACACTTTCATGTACAACAAAGAAAAAACTTGGCACCAAAATAGTGAAGAGAAAGAAATTATCCACTACATTTCAGGTTCACCAGCTGATCTCAATAATATGCACAACTTCTCCAAGCAATGAATAGTGAAATTATGGAAATAATGGAGAAATGGCATTGATAATATCTTTCTCAAATCAAACAGGTTTTTGTTTAAAACCCTGTCATCAGTTCAGTAGAGGTAATATTAAGTTTAGTTGTTGCCAGATATTTTCTGTTAAGAAACAGAAAAAGGGGATTCCTTTGAGATTCTTTAAAGAGCTAGGAAACTGTATTGCAAGAGGTAATAGGATGATAGAAGGAGCCTAGAATTATTACTAAAGAGGTTGGAGTCATGCATTATTAGTTTTTTAAACAATCTTGGCATGAAGTACTGGAGATTGCTTATGAAATTTGTTAATGACATGAAGGAGGAGGGCACCATCAATGCAGAAGAAAAATTGAATAAAACAGAGGAAGAAATGGTTAATGTAGTCAGGGTTAAAGATGATTAAATTTCTTACTACAATGTGGAAGCTCATGAATAGAGGGAGTAACGGCAAGAACTTCTTGTGCAAACTGCTAGGTCTTCATTTAATAGCATCTTAAGGGAGGGACTATCAGGATATTCTTGACAGTAGTAGAAGAGTGTTCAACAGCACACAGATGTGAGAAAAGCAGTTGTGATTGCCCAGTGAGGCATCTTCACTAGAGGCAAGCAATCACTAATTTTTCCTGCACAAATTTGCAGTGAGAACTCACCTGAAGTTGTACAGACAGTTTTGACACGCGAGCTTAGATAAGAAGGAATAAGCTGGAACATGTCTAGTGATAAACCTTTAGAGAAGGAAGGTGGTGTAATTTGTAAATGAGGAGGCTGACATTATGTCTAAGCTGGGTTTGCACAAAGAGCCCAGCTCCAAACCCACCACAGCCTGTGTGCTCACAGATAACGAGGCAGCAGCCCCAAGGTTACAAGTGGCAGTGTTTCAGCACAGATTTAGTGCCTCAGCAATGCAATGCAATAACTTGCAGCCTCAACAGAGACCTGGAATCTCCCTAAAGTGAGAGCAAAGGGGTCCTTGAGCTACAAATTCCTTTGAAAAATGATTGTGTTGTTTTGTTGAAGCCAACAGGAAGCAAAGCCTACTCAGGATATTTAAGATGTTGTGGATTAAAAGGGTTAAGCCCTCTGAGCCAAGAAACAACTCTGGCACCAAATAATGTGTGTCCAATGTATAAATGGGCTGTTTGGATGTTGGACTTTACTGGTTCTGTGCTGACTTGGGAGTTTAATTTTTTTCTATACTCTAGGTCCTATTAAAAGGTATAAAAATTCTCTTAGTAATCAATGACCTCATAAATAAATATCACAGAATCACAGGAATGGTTTAGGTTGGAAGGGACCTTAAACCTCATCCAGTTCCACACCCTGCCATGGGCAGGGTCACCTTCCACTGTACCAGGTTGTTCCAAATCCCATCCAACCTGGCCTTAAACACTCCCAAGGATGGGGGAGCCACAGCTGCCCTGGGAAACCTGTGCAAGGGCCTCACCACCTTCACAGGCAAGAATTTATTCCTTATATCTAATCTTCTTAATCGCTAATTCTTCTCAATAACGAACATATTTTTGAAAATATTATAATTTTTTTATTTCCATCAATTATTCAACTTTGGCTTTGGCAGCTCTTGTTTGCTGAGCTGCCTTCACTGACCTGGTTTCCAGCTCTGCTAACACTCTTGTTAGTGTTTCTTCCATCTCCCAACTTTTGGTGGCCATGCTGGAGAAGGATAATGGGAGGAAAGTGAAGCCAGGACTGAGTTAGGAGGCTTCTCTGAGTTTTTTTCAAGGATTGAACTAGGTGCTTAATCACAGACATTAAGCAGCTGCCTATTCAGAAGGGCACAACTGTCCTACAGGCTCTGTGTCACCTCTCTCTGTCCTATGGGAGTGTCTTGTGTGCCCAAGACCACTCCAAGCTGTGCCAAAGGCCTCTGGAGGTAACAGAGGAAGTGAATTCTTTAGTGTCTCAGCTCTCCAATGGAGCATCATTATGCCTCTGCTGATGTTCAACCTGGAATCTGTGTTAATTGTGGAAAATCATCATCCCATAGGCACAAGGGTACAGAGTGGTCTTCTTGGACATTTAGAGTTTGTTTTAAGACATAAACATGCTTGAGAAAGGGGAGGTGAGGAAAAAAAGTCTCATTTTTGGATTAGTAGTAGGACTCAAGAGAGAAAAAGGATCTGAGTAATCAAACAGGTCAAAGGCTTCAAACTTTTAAGCCTAAGGTTAAATATGCCAGCAGTTTACATTCTCCAAAAATCAAACTTCTTAAATTGCTGGTGCTAGGAAGCCAAATTTTTGACAGCTGACCTGTGCAGGACTGGAATTCAAACTCTGGGATTATCTCACAATGGTGTCACCAACATTCATCACCTTATAGCTGTGAAAACAGTACATTTTAGATGTCTAAACTCACACCATAACCATCCTACCCCTCTGAAGCTTTCAGGGGAAGATGCTTATATGAGTGTTACTTAATGTATTTTAAACCCTCTTTTAAAACTGATTATTTAGTTTTAGAAGTGGGAAAGTGATGGCAGACAGGACCATGCATTCTCTGTATTTGTGCAGCTTTTTTTTTTAGTCAATGCAGCTATATCACCTTAGACCTGACCTACATTCCAGGACTGTACAATCTAATTATGAGCAAGACAAATATAAAAAAATAACAATCAATGGCAAGAACAGCAGATTCGAATAAAAATTATTCAGTGGTGCAGCTGCTTACATTTGTTATCTTCACACCTTAGAGATTCTATTAAGTTTCCAACACAGACTGCCTGAGGTTTGTTTGTTTGTTTGTTTTGTTTTTTCTTTTTTTTTTTTTTTTAATTTTTGTTTTTGTTTTTTTGTTTTGTGGTTTTCTTTGGGTTTTTTTCAGTCTACCAGTGAACAAAACATCCATAGAAATAAAATATTCCCAAAAAAGTCTCCCAAGCTGGAGGGAATAGAGCAGCAAATGTGCAAAACTCTGTGTATATATGTCACATCAGTTAAAAAGAAAGTATGGCTTCTTGATTGCTTACACAAGCTCCATTTACTAAACAGCAAAAGTACCAGACATACATTTTTCAGGGAGCATTATATTGGCCAAAGGTCGCAAAAACAATTTCAGAGGAAGCCTGCCCACATTAGTTTCTTAAGATCTTGATTACAAATTTATAAGAGACATGCCCTAGACATTGAGAGATGGTCTCAAAGATTACTGTCCTTCCTGCCATCTGCACACTCCACTGGGAACATTAGAAACCCCGTCCATCAACCAAAATAAACAGCTTTTCTCATGAACAGGCCCAAAGAATGCCCTATAAATCATATCTGTCAAAAATGCTGGTAGCATTGCAGAAGACAGAAATCAATCCAAAACTCATTAGTTCATCTGACAAGTGCTTAATCTTGTATTGTTTAATGCCAACCTGAACAACCCAGACAGAATGGAACCATGCAAAGCAGTGCCTTGATTTTCTATTACAGAAACTTTCTCAGTGATTATGGCTTAATCTTTTCTTTAGATCTTCTTCCTTTTAATGCTCCTGTTCTCTTCACCACCTGCCAACAGATATTGACTCCAACAGAGTTTTCTTACTTGTGCAGGGATAGATACACCAGGATTGCCTCATTCAGTAGCTTGCTAGATGATACCTCTATGTTTTGAATATGTCCTCTGCTAATCAGGATAAGCAGCTATATATTGGATTATATGTGGTGGTGTTTGAAGAGGTTGCCAAGCAGAATGGATATATTAATCACTTTTTATTAGATTTGTACTAAATCTTTCAATCTGCCAGCGTGGAATAAAGGGTGAAATAATTCCTAGATCATATGAGATAAAGGGAAAACACAAGTGCTTCAAGAAAATCAAGGTGTTCTGTCCACAGATTTGGGGAGGAAATGTGTATTACAGCTCTGCACAGAACTTACATCTTGTGAATCACTTAAAATGTTGGAACAAAGCATAGTTTGGTTTCAGTGCTTTTATTCAAGTGATTTAAATCTGATGAGGGACTCTTTTTCCACTCAGACCTACTGGCATGAGATGTGTGGTATCCATGCTGTTGGACTCCCTGCTTCTCCAATAAAGGATGTATTCCCATTACTAATTCTGAAAGGATGTTTACAAGAGCCTTAATGGCAGTGACCAAAACAAGATGCACAGGATGAGTCCAACAGTTTTATCAAAATCAATGGCTGACTTCCCATGTGGAGCTAAATTTATTACTATACTTATACTTGCTCTTTCTGTTTAGTTTACCAGCATACACAAAGCTTTTATGTCCAAAAAAATAAAAAAAAAAGCATCCTAATGTAAGAAAATAAATTTTAGAAATGAAGGCATTATTTTGAGATAGCTTTTAAAGTGACACTAACAACGTCCACGTGGCACAAAAGTGATGGGTTTGCCCCTCATTTGCACAAAATATAAACTGAAACTTCAGAGGAATCATAATGGAATGCAGAATGGATTATGATTTTACATGCTCAGGTGGTAAATTTGACATACTCTTTGTCACACTGATGTCAGGTGTCCCTTTGGATCTGTTTATATCACCAAAAAACCACCAGAAACTCAGCTCTGAATCAAGGAGTGCACACAGCAACTCATACATAAAGCCAACAGCTCTGCACAGAAGCTTCCTGTAAAACCCAGTGAAGATCCAAGTTGTATGGAACATGTTCCAAGACACAAAGCTGGTCTGGCTTGGGGCAGCCCCTCTGCATTTTGGGTGCCAGAGTCTATGCTGTGGGAGGAAGAAGTACCCTGTCTTTTACTGTATGTTTGTGAGTGCTGTGCATACAGCTTAATTGCCAGCTGTAGTTACAGTGCAGATGCAATTAGCTTTTTATTCTTTTTTTTTCTTTCTCATTAAAGAGCCAGTTCAGTTCTTGAAGCATGAGGACCCTTTGTCAATGACGTGCATCGTTGCACAAGTTAACTTCCCTCATCTCATGGATTTTGGTAAGCCAGGCATTAGATCCAAATCAGGACAGTAAGTGCTAATTAATTCATTCTTTTATTTCAGTCTGAATGTTTCAAGATGAATACAAAGAAACTGGCTGTCATGAGGGCTGCATATATAAGTCTTGTTTTAGGATTGTGGGGACATAGATGAGAAGCATTCTGGAAGAAAATGTGGTTTGATAATTGAAATATTGCTTTGGAATTTGAAAGGGGGAAAGATTATAAAAAAAAATAAAGTGATCTGGGAGTAATTCAAGGTAAAACAGCTGAAAGAAGATGAAGGTATAAGAGAGGAGATTGGTGCTAGTGCTGGACTAGAGAAGGGTGAAAAAGCATATTCAATTTTGACTTCACAGAGATTGTATCAAACAGCTCAGGACATCCATCAGGATCTGATAGCAGTTGCTTAGGAATAACTTACAGCCTGTGCTGCTTTAGGAACAATAAGTTCTGTAAATATATCCCCTGTCTGCTTTTTACTGAGCTAAATGATGAGAGAGAAGCAGAACAATAGACTGGGATTATAAAATGCTGCAGCATTTTATAAGAAAATGGAAATAGTGTCTTGTTTCTGTGACAGGCCCAGGAGAGCATGAGGACACTGCTTGATGTGGCTCCTGGATCAGTGGGTGATTTTTAGTTCACTACATTTCCCCTTCTCACATGGCTTATCTTAAGAAAGAAAAAAAATGGTACTTTCAATTTAATAGTTTCTGTAATAATCCTTACAGATTTTACAGGTGTTGTCCTCTAAATCCTTTGCTCCAATCTCTTTCTCCTAAACCAGCTTCTGACGCATATTTTTCAGCTTTTATTTAGAAACTACTTTCCTCAGGGAATCTGAGCACTGGTGTCCCTGATTTCTGAGCTGCTGTTTCTCCAGGCTGCTGTCCAGCACCAGCCCCCAGCTCCAACCAGTCAGTAAGGAAATCAGCCTCCTGCTCTCTGTTTTCCTGATCAGAATCTTCCCCTTGTACTTGAGTCTTACCTGCAGCAGCATCCTGCTGGTGGTGATTCATCCCCCTTTTCTATCCCTCACCCATCAGAAAAATGGATACAATGGTAAAAAGTGGTATGAATATCTGTCTTCAAGCTTCTGGGTGTGTTGTGATTTTAGCTGCTATTCCAGTCAAGCATTTTTATGGATTGCCTCTCCTCCTTTACACTCTTCCTAAAGATCCTCTGCAGCTCTTTCTTACCCTCATCACCCACCTCACACTGATCCTTGGGAAGGGGAGGTTTGCCATGAGTTTGAGAATATTGTGCCCTTACAGTTATCTGTAAGGGAGCAGGGAGGACAAATACCTGGCACCCTCTGAGCAGCTCCAGATGACACAATGCCTTATTTTTTGCTGCCGTGATATTGACTTGAGTAACAAATTTTCACTGCATCTTTGGGTAGAAGATCCCACTTAAAGGATGGATTAAAAGTTCATATGGGGCAGTGATGACAGAACTGGGAGTATTCAGAGTGTCAACTTTGACTTCATTTTTTGCAATATTACATTTTGATAGCAAGAACAACAACAGAAAAAAAAAAAAAGGTAATAATAGCACCTCCATCCTTGGAAATATTCAGAACTCAAGTGGGCAAGGTCCTGTGCAACCTGATTTAATTAAGCCTGCTTTTAGTATCAGGCTAGATGGGATGATATTCAGAGGTCCCTTCTGACCTTAATTATTCTATGAATTCATGATTAGTAGCTGTTAATAGCAACGGCCCTGAAAATGAAATTTGAAATATGCACAGGGAATGAGATGATTATTTATGTGCCTTTTCGTGGATCTTGAACTTAAATTATTTACTGGTATGTAGGCATGATGTTATTTAAATCAGGGAATAATTTCTTTTCCCGGGGGGAGAAGGAATCATAATTTTTCCTTAGACACATGCTCAAATGTCGTGGAAATCAATGGATTTTGAAAATGTGCCTAATGTCAGGCATGTGTTGGGTATTTTCTGGAGTTGTAGCCCATGGTGGAGAAGCAATATTAATAACAGAATGTGGCAGTTCCTGGAGATTAGAAAGAGATTACATCTCTCAGTGCTTCACCTTGGGAAGTCTTTAACCATTCCTCAGAAAACAAGACCATTATAATGAAAAGTCTTCCCTTGTCGACCCTTGAAATCTTATTAGTAAATGGGAACTTTCCTTCCCCAGGGGCTTGATTGACTAACAGCAGAGAAGTGATTCCTGCAAAATTCCTGGAGGGAGCCAAACTCTTATGTTGATACATATTTTGTGGACAAAAAATACCTCTGGGTTTATGTCCCCATGTTTGACGTTATACTCCATCTCCAACAAGGTACAAAAGATGTTCCTGTAATATTGAAAAATATTTTGGCGTCCTGCTTAGTAATTGAAACAGAAAACTCACATCTACTATCATTAGGTAATAATTATTTTGTTTTTCTAGGGAGGATTAGTAAGATAAACACTTCACAGATAAAGTTCTAGGGCCTCAGGCTAAGATATTTATTGACTTGGAAGGTACTTATCTCTTAGTTCACTCCCATGTAAAAAATATAATGATAGTAATTATGTAAAAAAACAGATTATGTTTTAAATTATTTAAAAGTGCTCTTCCAGAATGTAACAGGATGATAATTGCTCCAGCTTTTATGACCTCTGGGAAAAAAAATTAGCCATGGGGAAAAGGAAGACAGTAACTGGCTCTTTATTGTTAATTCTACCTACTTATTTAATTATTTTTAGTTTGGCATCTTCATTTCAAATACACCTGGCCTTTGGGAAAATAAACTGAATTCTGAGGATGGAGAAAGATTCAAACCCCTTGAAAGTGATTGTTATGCTGAAAGTCCCAAAAGAGAGAGATATCTGAGAATTGTCACATCAGATAAAACACAGATGTAACTAATACTTGCATCTCAGAATATCAGCATCTCATAGAAACTCAGGCACCTGCTTTTTTTTTTTCTCATTCCAAAACAGAACAAAATGTCGTAGTTTGAGTACCTTTGCAATGTTTTTATGCATAATGACAGCATTCCTTTTTCTGATTTTTGTTTAGCTGCTTCATATTGTGATTAATAGTGTAAAGCAAATATTTTAACAAAGACCATTATGTTCTTTGAGCTTTTTCTTGCAAATTTAGCTCTCAAACATCCTTGGAAACATAAAACAAAGTGTAATATTATGCAATATATGTGATTATTTTTACATATCTGTGAAAAATGAAAAAGCGATCCATATGGACACATATAGATAAGGAAGAGATTGGAGAATCAAGCTGACAAAATTTTCAACAAAGACACTAGAAAGCCTATAGACTTCTATTTTTCCCAGGACATCCTTCACATCTGCCCATGGGTTTTATAAATTCCACCTGTGCTTTTATTAAACCTGTTCTTAAAGGAATTTAATCAGATTATCTCAAGTTGATGTGGATACTCAACGCAAAGTAAATTGTTTCAATTTGCTGAACAGTTTAAATAAATAAATAAAAATGCTGATCCTAAGTGATGTTTGCTGTTCTGATTTGATTTCATTTCTGACCTGAAAAAATCAATTACTTCCACTGCCAAGTTTTATCCCCCTTTCTCCTCTAACTTCATACTTAAGTTAATGGACTGTAGAGTCAGAAGGGACCACTGTGTTAATGTAATCTGACGGCCTGCACAGCACAGACCAGGGAATTCCTTGCACTAATTCCTGCCTGTACTAAAATACTTTATAAAGAAAGAAACAAAAAATCATCCTCTAGTGTTAATTCATTTTCATCTGTTGTTGTAAGAAGTACATTATTACTCTGAGCACCTCATTCTAGCCTGGTCTACCTCTGTGTGCAAGGTGTGATAATTTAAAATATATGTCTGACTAAAGCTAAATAAATTAGATTTGGGTTGTGGGTTTGATTGGGGGGGATGTATTGTCAGGTTTTTTGTGCAGTTTTGTGTTTTGCTTTTTTTTTTCTCAGTGAAGACATGTTCATTTAGATGCTCTCAAAGAATATTATCCTACTTTGACAGATAGAGCCACAGTGGGAAAAAACCCCTGCATTCTCTCCTGAGTGTGACAATTTTAAACTTTTAGCTGTTATTTTGCCCATTCTGTTTAGGCAGGAAATTTAAAGAACAGATCTGCACAGGAAAATGCACTTTCAGAGACAACTAAAACTGGAAGCATTGGAGCTGTCAGTTTATACATTATTTACTGCAAATTTAGCCAGAGTATAGGGCTGTAGTGTTGTAACTACACTGCTTCCAGGACAGAGAGTGTCTCTGCATGGCATTATACTGTACTGCACAAATGTATCATCTCATTTAGAGGCAGCTCTGGCATATCTGCATGGGATGCTGTTGTACCAGGTAGGCAGCTCTGAGCTGAGCAATTCAGGGCAAGAACTCTCTTTTCATTATATGCATGTATGTGTAACTGCCTCTCCCTGGGGCCTCGAGGTATTGCTGTGCTAGAAATAAATTATAATAATGAATGAGTGACCTGGACACACACAGAGTCCAGGAATCTCTGATGTATGCAAATGGGGCTCAGTGCAAAGGGCTGGCTCTAAACCCGGGCAATAAAGTTAACTTACAGTTCTGGCCCTGTGCATTTTAAATTTTATGTCAGCTCGTTATGCAGAGCATTTTGCCCCAACAGAAATAAAAGAAAACAAAAAAACCAAAACCATAAATAAATAACAAATGATAGCATCCACCTGTTCAGTATTAGCAAGGGCACAAGAAGGTTCCTGAATGCTCTCGGTAAACTGTGGCACAGGAATTCTCTGGCCATAAACCCCACTGACAGGCACTGAGCAAATTATTCCATTCCAACAGTCAGCCATATATTTGCAAAGCTATCTGCTTGTGAACTTTACAGCACGCCCAGCTCAGAGACATTGGGCCACAATTATGCAAGAGCTGAGCACAGGTAAGGGCAGGGGTAAATATCCAGCACAGACTCAGAGGGGCTTTAGGGGTGTCCTTGTAGGGCTGCAGGGTCGGGGCAAATTGGGGGTACCAGGAATATCACCTGGCCAAAGTCCTCCAGGTGCAGCCCTTCCTCTTCATCTTTTTTTGTTCTTGACACTGGGCTGAAGCTACAGCCCTTCAAAGCAGAGTTCACAGAGTTCCAATGATCTGATGCCTGAAGGAGATAACTGAATTTCATGCAATTACTGGGAATAGTGGATGTCTTTCACCTGATTTTTACAAATTACAAGCCAGTAGTTTCTGATATTTAGGGTCCTGTGATGCTTTTGTAAGATCCATGAGCTTCTACAATGTATTGGACTACTCTATACTTGTTTGTTTCCAAAGTAAAAAGGAAACCCAACAAAATACTATTACAGCAAAATCACATATAATTTTTCAGATGAGCTGAACAAGAACAAAGGAAGAAGCAACAGTGATCTGCAGGAGGAATCACACACTCACATAAGTGTCTGCTGGAGGTCTCCCTGGCAACCTTTTCACAAATAATTTGTTGTGAGATTTGATTTTTTTTTTTTAATTTTTAGAGCTCCAAATATATGGAAAACCATTAAGAGCTTGTTCTCCAAGTTAAGCAAACATGCAGATCAGACTTTCATCCATGGGACAAAATTGAGGATGCCTCTGTCCAAAGATTGTCTGGGATTATCTTTTTTTTCATGCCTTTTGATATGAAGCATTTTAATATTGATGTTAATAAAGTGGTCAGTTGTTCCAGGACTTTCACTTTGCACTTTGGACCAAGTAACCTGCTGTGCTGTGAGTAATTACAGTGATAAAAACCTTGTGCACACCGAAGAATTCCCCACAAAAACTGATGTAACCACAAAGAAGAAGCTAAAGAGATGTAGCAGAATAAAAGCCACCTCCTCTGCCACATGGGAGCCATTTTTTGGTCAGGAATCACTAGCCAGCACATATTTTCAACTTCTTGTGGTCAGAAACACAATCTGTGCTGTGGCAGAAGGATAAGAAATACTATTTATACAACTTCCTGGATAATTGCCAGTCCTCTGAGTTAAAAGTCACAATTTTGGCTTGAAATATCAGAGGCTTTTAAAAATCCATGCCTTGGTAACTATCTAGGCAGGGATAGATTCCTAATTTGCCAACATTAAGATTTTGGAGACAGAAAAATAAATCTATTTTTCGTATAAATCATAAGGTAATTTTTGGCTAATTGAACAGCTTCAAAACACTGTTTTCTCTGTTCTCAGCCTATAATGATGGCCTTAAATAGTATAATTGTGTCTGCTCATATGCATATATATGTATTTTACAGGAAATGTAAAAGGCTTAAAAGCAAGTTGAAATCCTGACTGATGATAGAAATGGCTTTTAAAATAAATACTGATGAAATATTCATCTTACAGTGATGACTAAGGCTCCTCAGTAGCTGAAATAGGAATCAGACCTTGTAAAAAGAATTAATCCCTGGCTTTTTGGCATTATTATCTGAAAATATTGTATTATTGTATTATTCTACACAAAATATCTGCTCCTGCTCTGCTGCAGAAATTCATTCTGTAGCCTGCAAACATGATATTTTTGCTCTTTTACAACAGAGGCTGCTCTACAGCAGACCTCACAGGGATCACTGAAAGGGGAGAGATAAGCCCAGTTCTTCTGTCATGCTGTGAGTGGATCTCACTGTCTTCTGCAGAGACCCAGCATGATTCAGGGTGTCCTCATCTTCCATGAGAAGAAAGATGCATGGTGGTGAGAGGAGAGGAGAAAGATTCCTGTGGTGAGAGAATGAAGAATAATTACACCCGAAGGATTAAGGGGGTACCAAGCAGGAATGTGGGGTGCTTTGAGGCACATGGTAACTTCTGCATCTCTTGAACAAAGCATCCTTTGGCTTTATCTAGAACTCATCAAGAGTTCTCTCTGGCAACAAAAATCTGCTGTACTTTTTTAATACATTATTCTGGGTGTTTGAAGCCTTTCTGTAGATGTTGTGGTGAATGCAATGCAACACTTCCCTTATCAGAAACATCTGAGATGAGAAAGAAAATAGCTGAGCAGCTACAGTGAACATTCCAAAATAATCAGCATTGGTGCCAGTGGTGGGCAGGGTTTTGGAGTCAGCAAGCAGAGCAGGGTCCTCTCAGGTGAAGGAGAGATGTGAGGAGGGAGGAAGGGAGGGAGAGATCCTGATATGCACATAACCTCAGTCAGCCTGGCACGAAGTTTCCTTGACTCAGCAATCAGACTGAGGGATTTCTTCACCTTGGAAGCTCAGTGGGGCTGTGTGTGATGGGAGCCTCAGCCACCTGCACCCAGCCTGAGCTGTGGTTCTCTCAGCATTCCAACAGGACCAACCTGCTCCTGCTCCACCTGCAGCTCTCTGAGGTTATGTCAGCGCTGCAAATTAAGTGAAACAAGGAGTTTCATCCCTGAACGGGGTGCTCTTGTAAACAGGGAGATTTTATGCTGCCTGTGGTCAGTGCCACAGTTTGGAGATTTCTTATCTTCCAGAACATCCCAGTGCACAATGCCATTACAATGTCAGCTTTGGTTCTGTGTGGGAGAGACGTGTCCAGACCTGGCTGCAGAGCTGCTAAAACTACAGCTGGGGGAAAAAAAGGTGCATTTCTGTTTGTCAGCTTTCCACAGAGCTATGGGAATGGGAGCCACGAGGGACCCAGCTAAATTACTCAGGCCTGAATCATGGCTGCAGCCCTGGAAAACTAGAATGATTGCATATACCTTTTTAAACTATGAGAAATAATGCACTTAATACGGGAATCAGTCCTTATTACCATCCAGCCCCTTGCTGTAAAGTTATTGCAGCTGAAGATGAAACAATACAACCATTGAGCAGTGAGCACTTAGGTAACAGCAAAATAATTGTGATCAGTGTGATAAGCCCTGCTGAAATAACTCCCACTTTCTCACCCCTTTCAGAGATAAAGCCTTCATGATAAGAAGGCAGCTAGGAAAACGAAATTTATTTTGCTGACTAGAATTACCTGTAATTTATTCCTGACAAGTATAGATATTACAGCAGAGAGCGAGGAGGAGAGAAAACCTGCAAAGTTCCCTGCACATTTCTTATGCCTTCCTATGGTTTTCCTGCAGGGGCTGAAATCACAGACTTGATGTGCAAGGGGTATGGGAGCACTTTGAATAAAGGCAGTGCTTCAGCCAGAAGCACCTCCCATGGCAGTGAAGGGCTTTACCATTTGCATGTATTTTTATTAATTTCACTCTCCTCTCTTAGAATATCTCTCCTGGTTTACAAAAGACAGTAATGCAACACCTTCTCTGTTAGTGTCCTGCACCTCCTTCCTCTCCTCATCTCCATTCATCCTTTTTCTGAGAAGGCCTTCAGGGCCAGATCCATGAATCCACCATCAGGAAATCATCAGAAAAAAAGATGCCTGTAAGAGGAGTGGATTTTATTTCAAGAGCTAGTACTGTTAAGGTGGATAAACCACAGGTTTGTGAGCAATAATCTCTTCTTGCACTGAATAATGCAGTTTTGCATGGAGCCCTCATGACAAATTCTGGCAGCTATTCCTACCTGAAGCAATGTGTCTGACCTGGCATGGTCCTTCCTCACAAAATCAGTGCAGGGTTAAGCTGATAATACAGGTATAATCATGGAATTATGGAATAATAGGATCACAGACTGGGTTGGGTTGGGAGGCACTTTAAAAATCTCCCAGCTCCAACCCCTGATATGGGCAAGGACGCCTTCCACCAGACCAGGTTGTTCCAAGCCCCATCCAACCTGGCCTGGAACACTTCCAGGGATGGGGCAGACACATCTTCAGAGTGCTCCCAGCGAGTGGTGTTAGGTCTTTGGGGGAGCTTAAATACCTCTCTGCTGCATCCTTGGTGTAGGTGAGTGGGGAAAGAGGTTTTTTATTTGTTTTTAACTTTGGAAACAAACTTGATATATGTGTCAAATCTTCAAAAACATTTGAATAAATGACATTTTTAATGCTGCTTTTTCAGTCTATTAATACTTGTCCAAGCATCCATGCTGAATCCTAAGGCAAACAGAGCTCCTGGGAAGGGGATAATAGAAGAAAAGTGAGGCCTGAGCAACATGATCTGGTGGGTGACATCCCTGCCCATGGCAGGGGGTCAGAACTAGATGATATTGATAAAAGTCCCATTTAAAGTGGATCCCTGCTGCATATGCATAAAATCGAAGGCCTCCCATCTGCTAAAAAATGCCTTTCTGCAAACGGGAAAAAAGTGGGAGCCTCATATCTAAGGGAGGCTGCAGAAGATAATAATAAACTACAGTATTTGGCAATGAAATAGAGATCCCAGTAGCAGCCATGAACAAGAGTGGGAGTGAGGATGTGGCAAGGGGCAGCTCCGGGCAGAGCGAGCCCTCCCTGCAGCCCAGCGGGATGCTGGAATCAGCTCCGGGCAGCCGAGGCATCACAGCAGCTGCCACCTGCTTTGCAGCAAGCACCAGCGTGGAAATTTCCACGCGAGCCGGAGCGGGGCCAGCAGGTGGCACTGCGAAGTAGCCCAAGACGAGCATCCCAGCATCCCAGCTGCATCCCAGCCTCATCCCAGCATCCCGGCCTTATCCCAGCATCCCAGCATCCCAGCCTCATCCCAGCCTCATCCCAGCATCCCGGCCTTATCCCAGCATCCCAGCATCCCAGCCTCATCCCAGCCTCATCCCAGCCTCATCCCAGCTGCATCCCGGCCTCATCCCAGCATCCCAGCTGCATCCCAGTCTCATCCCAGCATCCCAGCCTCATCCCAGCATCCCAGCCTCATCCCAGCTTCATCCCAGCATCCCGCCCTCATCCCAGCATCCTGGCCTCATCTCAGCATCCCAGCTGCATCCCAGCATCCCAGCCTCATCCCAGCTGCATCCCGGCCTCATCCCAGCATCCCAGCCTCATCCCAGCTGCATCCCAGCCTCATCCCAGCTGCATCCCGACCTCATCCCAGCATCCCAGCCTCATCCCAGCTGCATCCCAGCCTCATCCCAGCTGCATCCCGGCCTTATCCCAGCATCCCAGCTGCATCCCTGTTTCATCCCAGCATCCCAGCCTCATCCCAGCATCCCTGTCTCATCCCAGCATCCCTGTCTCATCCCAGCATCCCAGCCTCATCCCAGCATCCCTGTCTCATCCCAGCCTCATCCCAGCTTCATCCCAGCCTCATCCCAGCTTCATCCCAGCCTCATCCCAGCATCCCAGCCTCATCCCAGCATCCCAGCCCCCCTCCCAGCATCCTGCCCTCATCCCAGCATCCCAGCTGCATCCCGACATCATCCCAGCATCCCAGCCTCATCCCAGCATCATCCCAGCATCCCAGCTGCATCCCAACCTCCCGCCCTCATCCCAGCATCCCAGCCTCATCCCAGCTGCATCCCAGCCTCATCCCGGCCTCATCCCAGCCTCATCCCAGCATCCCGGCTGCATCAGCTGTCGCCGCCTCCCCGTCGATCCCCAGCAGCTGAGGCTGCTGGCAGACCACAGACTTTTTATTATTGTCATTCTCTACGCTTCCTGCTCTCTCCTCTGCCCCACCCAGCCCCATGTGCCCTCTGGATGAAAAGTGCAATAATCAGCATGAGTGGAAAGGAAAAGCAAGAACACCCAAAAATGTAGTTAATCCTGAGAAAGCAACATTCTCCTCTCCTCTCCTCTCCTCTCCTCTCCTCCTCTCTCTCCTCTCCTCTCTCCTCTCCTCTCCTCTCTCTCCTCCTCTCCTCTCCCTCTCCTCTCCTCCTCTCTCCTCTCCTCTCCTCTCCTCTCCTCTCCTCTCCTCTCCTCTCCTCTCCTCTCCTCTCTCCTCTCCTCTCCTCTCCTCTCCTCTCTCCTCTCCTCTCTCCTCTCCTCTCCCTCCTCCTCCCTCTCCTCCCTCCTCCTCCTCTCCTCCCTCTCCCTCCCTCCTCCTCTCCCTCCTCCTCTCCTCTCCCTCTCCTCTCCCTCTCCTCTCCTCTCCTCTCCTCCCCTCCCGTCTCCTCCCCCTCCCCACACCCTCTCTTCAATCTCCCTCCCCTCTCCCTGTTTCCTTCAGGAAAACCCTGCACAAAAAGTTTGCTTCCACAACATGGATCAGGAGAATTTTCCCCCAGTCAGAGATGGAGCATCCCCTGTTTCCCTGCTTGGTTGGAGGATGACACACATCAGTTTTGCCTTCTGTTCTGCACACTCAGAAAGAACCACACGTGTCTTTATGAGACAAGCCCTGGCCCTGAGGCCGTATCCCTGGCACTGGCCTGTTGTGTGACTTCCTGCTGTTCATTTTCCTATTTCCCCTCAGGAAAAGTTTCTGTGTTTCAGCTGCCCAAAGGGGAGGCAGTCTCTTACATGACGTGCAGCACAGCAGAGCACTGTGGAAATCTGATCTTCCCTTACCTGGAGACATCACCCTTCTGGTAGTAATTAATCTCTGGGTTAATCATCAACTTTCTTTTTTATATATGAAGCAGACTACTTTTTGCTTAGAAATGATGTAACGTCCTTCTTTTTTTTTTTTTTTTTTTTAATTTTTTTTTTATTTTTTTTTTATTTTCCTTAATATGTACACAAATAAATTCACCATCTTCCTAAGTGGGCTTTAAAAATCATGCCCTTGCAGTGTGTTTCTAGGTAAATCAAAAGCCCTGCCATCCTGGAATGGGATTTTTATTTGCGGAGTTGTTTGGAGCTGCAGTTCACCAGTACAACACACCATCAGCCCTGGTCTGGGGCTGGGCTTTGTGCACAGAGAGGAGGTTTCATCTCCATTCTCGAAGTGTTCAAGGCCAGGTTGGATGGGGCAGCTGAGTAACCTGATCTAGTGGAAAGTGCTGCTGTCCATGGCAAGGAAGCTGAAATCAGATGGTCTTTAAGGTCCTTTCCAACCCAAGCTGTTCAATGTCTAACTGTTCTAGGTCTCCCACGTGCAAAACGGCCTCCCTGAATTCCACAAGGGATCCCCACATTGCACTGACACTGCTGTGTTGCAGGATTTTGGATGGGCTTTAAAGCCACCACACTATTTTGGTCCTATAAATGCTGTGTGACCACCACAACTTGAGGGTCTCAGAGCCCTGGTACAAAGATATGATCCCGTGTCATGATATATTGCACATGGAGAAAGGGAGGGATGAGCCTCATACTGCCAAGATCCAATGTCTACAAGCAACACATGAAAAAAGAAAATAGAAAAGGGGTTTCCTAGAGGAACAGCAGATGTCTATAGTGCTGTGGAGGTCAGTATTACCAGCACAAGCCTTGCCCTGTACTGAGCTGTGTTTAAGGGAGTGATTCATGGATGTATGATCCTAGTTTTATGCATTTGTTAACTCAATAAAGAAGTCAGCCTGGAGTGAATGGGAAAAGTTAAACTGGCAGCATCCCTCAGCAAGTGGTAAATCAATGCAATGAACCAGCATCTCCTTGGCTTGGTAGAAAACCTTGAGGGCTGTGACAAAAAAAACAAAACAAAACAAAAAACCAACCCTGTTTCCATAAGACTAGAAACTCTCAGACTGCATTTACATCGTGGTACTCTCCTTTGATATTTTGTGGCATTTCTGCAGGCCTTGCTCTGGTTAACATGTTTAAACACACACATTTTCAAGGTTAGTTTGACATTAGTGCATTCGCTGCTCAGGGCACCCAATAGTTGGAAACATTCACTCAGCTCAGCCCACCCAGAGCTCTGACATGTTCCACAGCTCACTTGTAAAATCTGCTGGCAGTCTGAGCTACACACAGGGTGTTATTGATAACAGAACAGCATTTGCACCTTCCCTGGGGAGCCTGAAATCCTCACACTGCCAAGTGCCACATCAGGGAGGTCCTTCCAACAGCTCTGGCAGAGTTGTGGAGAGATTCTCATCTCCTGGACATCTGACACACCTTCACCCGCCTCTTAGTTTAGTTAATTCATCCAGAAATTCAAAAATGGTTAAAACAGGCAAGCATCTCCTTTGCAATCTTGGCTGGTTTAAATGCCTCACAGAAAGTGAAGGTATTTTTGTGGGAATTCTGTCTTTTGTCTCTGTTGATAACCTGGGATCTTACAACAATAATTTATATTGGTAATTAATATATAAGTGTCACAGTTTCTGCCTGGTATAATCTAACATTTGGGGAAATCAAGCCACAATAAAATCAGAGACTTGTTTTCCTTTTTTCTCTCTCTTTTTTTTTTTCCCAAAGGATAGGAAGGAGTTAAATAATACTAGTAAGAATGGAACAGACAATAAAACTGTTGTCTCTTTATTTCCTGCTGTACTCAATTATCAATTTCCTCTTACAGTAGGAGTGTCTGTAATTAGGGAAATGGGTGGCTTTGCACAAACAAGTTATTTTCATTCAGTATTGAAAATATTTCCTAGCAGAAGTTCGGTATCTGTATGACTTCTCAGCACTGCCTCAACATGAGTAGGAAAATAGTAATTTAGATATACATATGCACATGCATATGCACTTGCCAGCACTCTATTTTAATGGAACATTAAGCTAATGACACATTAAGTTACAATACACTTCTTATGGAAACAAAAGCAGCATCTATATAAATATCAGATAGATGTATTATGGTCTGAAAAATTGCAATAAATAGCAGATGGCTATGCAGTAATGGGACACTAAAAAATATTTATCACATCTTCGGAGTGTGCTGCTGCTCCTGCTTGCTGTCAGGACGAATGGCCAAGCTTGATGTGTGGTGTTTGAGACAGTGGCTTGACAAATCACACACAGACCAACCCAGAGTGGTTAAGACTGGGAGGCACCACAGTGGGTAATCTGATCCAACCTCCCTGCTCCAGCAGGGCCATCCCAGAGCACAGGGCACAGGACTGTGTCCAGAGGGGTCTGGAATATCCCCAGCGAGGGAGACTCCATCCCCTCTCACCACAATCTGTTCAGGGCTTGGTCCCTGCCCAGGACAGAAGTTCTGAGTCATGTCCAGAAGAAATTCCTGGGCTCAGTCCCTGCCCATAGCTCTGGATCCATGGTTGTGGTGCAAAGCCTGGGCCCTGCAGATAATTGTAAACACTGGTGAGGTCCCAGCCCCACCTCTCATGTGTACAGGGAATAATGAAGCACAGAGCCATAGAACGGTTTGGGTTGGAAGGAATCTTACAGATCATTCAGCTCCTACTCCCTGCCATAGGCAAGGGCAGCTCCCACTAGAGCAGATTGCTCAGAGCCCCACCCAGCCTGGTTGTGAAAAACAGGGTTTTGAGTGAAAACGACCTGGTGCTGGTACAAATACTCAGGTTTACATAACTCGTACTGCTCTGGGTCTAGAGCAGCATGAGTGGTGAATAGGACATGGAATTTTGTGTCTGCTTGGCAGGAAGGTCGATTAATTGCTGAATAATGTCCCTAAAACTATTTGGGCCTCTTTTCTGGCTTTGTCTTGCCTGGTCAGATTTTCCAAAGGGGTCTCCTAGAGGAGGAGTTTCTACATACAAAACCATCTTTCTCAGATCTGGCAGCTTTTCCCTATGTGTCTGCACCTCTCTGAAATCAGACACGTCTGTACAGGAGAAGTTTGATTTATACTTCAAACTCAGACTGCTAAAGAAGAGAATGGAGGTGAAATTGTGCCCACATAAAGAAACTGTTTATTAGAATGAGTTTGAAACTTCTAGACTTCTTCCTTATATTTCCGGTTTTAGCCTTTAATTATGATGACTTGTCTGTTTCCCCTTTTGTCCCTCTACATTAACTCTTCTTTCCTGGTTTAGGTCAGTTTTTCAGCCATACCTTCTGTCTGTCTCGCTAGTTCCCTTTTCTTCATCTGATGACCAACCTGACATCCTTGTTCACTTTATCATCCTCATATGTGTTATCAGCAGGTCTTATGGACTTCTAACTGGGGACCTGGGTCATTTCAGTGCTGCAATTTTTCTTTACCAGATACTCAGGGTTCATGCATTCCACTGCTCCCTGTTCTTTCCAAGATGAAGCCTATTAGTTTCGTCCTCAGCCTAGGAAGATCATGAGTCCTTAAAGCTGAGGTGATGACTTTAGGTTCCCATTTTAGTCTGTTATACATGAGCAAGTTTGTGGCCTTTGCACTAAGTGAAGTTGGTCTGAAGCTTTGCTGAATCTGCCTGTTTGTAACTGAATACTAGTACTGAATACAAAACTATGTTTAAAAAAAAAGGGATATGCATCACATATACTTATCCTTCAATCTCTGTTATTTATATTCCAGGGAGTAAAGGACACTTGAGAGAAAAATAAGTAAGACTTGTTCAGGTCATGTCTGTAGCTGCCCATTTTGAAGAAAACACCCAGCCATGATTTCCTCACTTCTCAACCCACATCATTCTCACGTTCTGATAATGAATCCAAGTTCCCAAGCATATATGCAGGGAGAGGAACCTGCTCTGAAGTTACTGCTAAAGATGATCTCCTGATCTCCCTTAAAGGTACTTCAGTCTTGTAAAGGAAATCTCAGCTCAGCACTACATGGAGTCAGAAAGTCTTTTATGACAAGAACTTGAAAATTGCTTTTCTGGTTTTCATTTCAGCTGAGCTGCTTCTCTGCCCTGTGTGGCTGTGGTATATATCACAATCCAAAGTTTATCATATAAATAGAGAATGGAGACAGAAACATCTTTGGGAGGACAAGAGACACTCTTACTATGGTTCCAGCCAGTTATGTTGTGTCTTTGTGTTTTGTGCTTCTCTCATCCACAGCAGTGTTGCCAACCACAGAATCATGAAGTTGTACAATAGTTTGTATTGGAAGGGAATTTAGAGAAAATGAGTTCCATGGTTAGGATCACCTTCCCTTAGATCAGGTTTCTCAAAGCCTCATCCAACCCCATCGTCCTGGATGGGACATCCACAACTTCCCTGGACAACTCACGCCTCACAGAGCATAATTCCTTCCCAGTATCTAATATAATGCTGCCCTCCGTTGGTTTGCAGCCCTTCTCCCTTTTCCTGTCCCTCTACATCCTTGTCCCAAGTCCATCTCCAGTTCTTCCCTCCTGAAGCCCCTTTAGGCACCAGCAGGGGCTCTGAGGTCTGCCCGGAGCCTTCTCCAGGTGAACACCCCCAGCTCTCCCAGCCTGTCTCCATGCAGGACTTCAGTCCTCTGAGCAACTTTGTGGCCTCCTCTGGACCACTCCAGCAGCTCCACATCCTTCCTAGAACTGCTGAGTGGAGTCTCCAAAAGAGCAGATTAGAGAGGGAGAAATACTCCCTCGACATGCTGGTCATGCTGGCAAAGAGATTTCCATATCACAGAGAGTGTTTTGAGATTTTTGCCCAAAAGCAGGTGTGTTAACAGAGCTTTGAACACTCCTGGAGTGCACAAAACCCCTGGAGAGAATTTTTAATGGCTTAAAGAAACATGGTGGAATCTGTGTGCACAGGGAGGAAAGGGTAAAGCCCACTGCTTCCTTACAGCATGATGGACACCACCCCAACCCCATCGTGCAGAGCATCCATAGCAGCCCAGAGTCCTTCACCAATTAGTGACTGTTCACATTTCCCTTGTTTCATACCTCATAGTTCAATAACACCTGGTCACAGAAGACCAGAAGCTGGTTAAGATAATTTATTTAAAGGGGGAAGAATGTGAGGGGGTGGGAGAAAAAAAAGAAAAAAAGAAAGAGTAAATGTACTTATAGCATTCTCCTTTTCTGATGTATACCAAAGAAGGAAGCAAGTTATTCTCAACACACAGAAATTGAATAATTACCTCTGTTCCTTAAGGCAGTGTTATCATATTCGATGTATTTTTTCATTAAGCATATCAGACAGAGATCAATGAATGTAGAAGAGTTCTCTCTTCCCCGTAGCAGTGAATGCTAATGGTGCTGAACTGCCGTGATACCACACACCTCTCAGAGAGAAACAAATGCTGTGCACTCCATTAGAAACCTGACTCTTTGCTACAACCAGAAGAAAGCTCCATTTTGAGCACTGATGAATGGAAAGCTACAAATACACAGTTAGAGTAAGAAAGGATCTTTTTTTTCCTTCTCTGAGCCCCCAGCTAATGCTGTACATGTAGGAGATGGGAGGACGGCACAATGTCAGTCCTCTCCTGTGAAGATTGCTTAGAACACAAATGCTCACATGCACACAGTCTCTCTACAATTATAACTGCAAATTGTAAAAATTTTGAAAAATTAGTGGTTTTTTAGTTTTTTTCACACATGAGAGTCAGCAGTCTCACCAGAGGCAAGCATGAATTTGTGACTATTTTTCACAGACTGTCAGCACCACACGTGCAGGATGAACCTTGATTGTGATATAAACAAGAGTCATTCCACTAAAGCCTCTTTCTGACACTTTTTCAATGCCTGGAGCAGTCTGGAGCTTCCACAAGCCAACATGGAACAAAAAGTTCAGGGCCAAAAGAAAAAAAGATAGCTTTTATTTGGTTTTCATGCCTTCTTTCCCATTTCACCAATAATACCTCAGAATTAATTTTGAGCAAGTAAAACTTCAATAGAAAAAAAAAATAGATCAAATTTACTTCACCATGTCTGATCAATAGAATTTATTCTGGAAATACTATGGATATGTGTGCATTTGCATTATTCACACTAGTCAATACAGAAAAAAAGGGTATTTTGGCAGTATAGTTCATATGAGTTTTGTGTCTACATTTGTTTACTTGAAATCTAACCAAGGGAGGCTTAATAACCAGAGTCTCTCTGAAAGAGCACAAAGCTGTGTGTGTGTATGTTCTGACTGAGCAGCTGAAAAATTACCTTCTGCTGCTGGAAACATTAACTCAAGATCAATAAAGAAAAAAAGATATCTCGGGTTTAATTCATCTATATTATTAAACATGGTGAATTATACTTCTGCTGTGAAAAGTCCCAAGAACAGAAACATGGAAAAAACTATGTGTGTCTTCAATAGGATTTCTCACAGGGTTCAGGTTAAAAACTAGATTAAGAAGTTATAGATTCACTGACTTCAATAGAGCAATTATAATTTCTATAAACAGAATATGTCCTGGGGTTTATTGAACAAATACCATATTGAAAAAAAAACCCAAAACTGAACGTAAACTATATTGTTTGGCACAAAATATTCCCAAGAGACTCCTTCTGAAATATCTTAAAATAATTCAGAAAAAGAAAGGAGGATTGCACAAATCCTTCACAATAGTTTTCCCTTGATATATCAGCTATCTCCCTGCAGTGCCTTGGCACTTGTAACCATTCCTGAAGTATGAATTAATCTTGGGATTATTCAACCATTGTATTTAAATAGTGGTGTTATGTAGTTTACCATTATCTTTGCAGTTAGATTGAGGACAAATGATGCAATTTCCTGGTTTGTCAAATTTAACTTTGCTTTTGCTTTGGCTGAGAGGTCCCTTGTGGAAACACTATGTAGTTTATTTATGGATCATTTGTAAAGCAGATAGGTTTTGTTAAATAGACACGAGTTAGAAATAAACTGATGTTTAAGCTGGCTAACATATTTTGCCCTAATAAATTACATTTACCTCAATCTGTAAGACTTCAGTGGGCTGCAGAAACCTACATTTTGTGCTCTGGATAAACCCATATATTAGTAGATATTTATCCTAGCTGGACTATATTTATGAATCCAGGTTTTCTCTATAATGCAAACTGTGCCTATCCTGCCTTTGTCTTTTCTACCATTGCCATTCTGCTTCCACACAGACAGCACCTGGCTCTGCACTAACTAAAAAGCTCAAGCTGATCTGTGCTATATTTGCCTTGTATTGACTTTCCCTGGTCATCCTGATACAGTTGTGTAAGTACATTTGATATCTTACATAGAAAATTATGTTATTTGTGCTAATTGAAGGCAGATTGATTTGATGTGGCCAGAAATATGAAACATGAAATATCAAGGAGATTAAAAGCCCCCCCATAAAGCATGCTGAACACTGAAAAGAAGTTAACAATTTTAGCAATATTGAAGGCTCTCTATTAAACAGAAAGATTTGGGCTTCTGAAGCAATGGCCAATATGTATGTGAATTAGGCATCTGGAGAGATTATTATAAAAGAAACTCATTTAGAGGGAATTAAAACCCTATAGAAAGTGGGCTAGTCATAAGGAAAGGATGTAGCCTGTAGCTCATGCTGAGGAAGGGGTACATTAGTGCATTAATTTTAAGAGTCTCAATCTCACTTTTATTTATATTTAAGCTTTTAATCTTCAAATAATTAGTCATTACTAGTATTTAATGACTGGTTTGCTAATTAGGTATCCCTAGATGGAAGTAAAGGCAGTTAAACCCTAACAAACTGATCATTAACTACAGCAATGATCAAGTTCTTTGGGATTATTACTATTATAAACTATAATTAACAGTTTATAACAGCTATATTTTATTTTGTTTTTTGTTTTCTCTAAAGAAAACATCCTGGAGTGCTGCTGTGAGGCTGTGCTAAAACTTTCACTGTTAGGAATATAGTGAAAGCACCCATTTCCTCCAGTTACAGAGGGAAATATTTAAATATTTTCCTAAAATAGCTGCTATAGTGTGTGGTTTATTGTCTGATGTTGGCTGAAGAATACACCAGTGATGAATTTTAATAGTCAGGGGGAAAAAAAAGAGGCAAAGAAAAGAAAACAACTCATAAGATGTGGAGTAAAAGAAAGCTGAACTCAGACTCTAAATTTGCAGTTAACCTTTCTAATGGGTCAAGTCACAAATTCTGTTCATTTTTGTCCTATTTCCTACCACAAAGAGCTTCTCTTGCAGTTTGCCAGGGAGAATTAAACCTGACTCTCATTGCTAAACCATCAGACCTCGGAAATGGAGCTGACTTGACTCTTTTTTCAGTACTTGCAGTGAACTTGCAGTGAACTTTTCTTTTATAGGGATAGGATAGCAGTAAGGATAATTAGCTCAATTACCAGCTAGCAAACTCATTTTTAGGTTTGAACTAAGATGGGTGCTTTTTCTTTTAAGAATTCTCTTAAGAATTTCTATTAAGGGTGTCCATTATCAGAAAAATATGGCTAAATATTGTATTCTGGGCAGAAAATCAAAGTAGGCCAAACCTAACTTTGACCAGCTGACTGTCTGTATTTGATTTTATACATTGGCTTGATCTCCATTGATGATAATGGTGACTTGGATACTTAATTTATATACAGACTGCTCTTTGTAGGTATATGTCTACTTCTTAAAGATGAATATATTTGAAGAATAAATCTCTTTATGGGTAAGTGACCTGCAGACCTTCCAGAAAGGACTTGATGATCAATAACAGCTCTTTGTTTCTTATGAACTCATTTATTCATGTTCACAGCTCTTCATCACAAGTACTGTTCGTTAGTCTGTCTCCCTGTTGTTACCTGAATCAGTATATTCATATGTAAATACCTCATGTTGTTGTAATTACAATTTCTTAAATTCATCTAAAATGCTTTGACCCAAGCATCTGGGCTCTAAAGGTCTGTCAGCTCCTTAACATATTTGTTTTCAGATTTTTTCCAGCAAAAAGCAATTGCTGACAGAATGCCAGACTTTTTCTGCCTCTCTCCTCATTTCATGTCATGGGTTCTCTTCTCAGGCTTTGTAACAGAAACTGGGCCTGAAAGCAAAATCTGATTTTCTTTTTTCCTTAATTTAGTTCCTGATTTTATTGTTTAATTCAAGAGGAATTGCATCTGCTTTTCAGTTGCAGCACGGACTCAATTCCTCTGTGTTGTCTGAGGATGTGGATTAAGCAGTCTAGTCCTGCTCTGTGATTCACCTTTCCTATTCCTCATCCACGCCTCACATTTTCCTGAGTGCTTCTGCTGCCTTGTAAAGGTTAACTCTAGGAGCTGTACAGATTTTTTTTTAAGGTCCCTTGGCACTTCAGTTGTCCATTTTGACCACAGCTGTCTAGTTTACCCAGGACTTATCTCTCTGCCAACTTAGAGGTCTAACCTTAACCTAAGTCAAACTATAATTCACTTGCTTTTTCCTCGACATTCCTGTCTAAGTGTAGTGGACTCTGGGCTATGACAAATGGGCTCAGGCAGTGCAGGAAACACTGAGCCACAAATTGTCTTGTCACAGAAATATAAAACCCACGGTTCTGCTCATTAGCAAGAATCCTGAACAGAAAGAGAGAATATAGAGCAGACTGGGGACTGTCTATTGTTTTAGTTTCATTATAGTAATTTTGCTTTGTTTATTAGGTAATTTAGATGATGAAATACCTTTAAAGGGGAGAGGCTAACAATCAGAGTAGGGACTGATACAGACTTTTTGTGGTGAATGGAGTAGAGAGGGACCAGAAACAGGGATGGGAGTATAATTCAAGAATAATATAATTCAGAATCCTAATCTGGGTGATCAGGATAATTTTAAGGATGTACTCTAGAAGCTTGCACTACCAATGCAATCTGAATTTTGAGAGGAGAATTGAATGGATATCTCTCCAGGAATCAGTCCTGAAGGAGGCACCAAAAATAATTCATAAGAGACCTGCTGAAAAGTGTGTCCTTTTGATATGGAGGAAGCTGCCGGAGTTCTCACATTTAATCCTCATTACATGAGGGATGAATAACATAATCCAGGACAGCCAGTACATTGTCCTAAATTAATGATATGTGAAACAAGAGGGAAGGGTACAAAGTTAAAACCAAGCTAAGAAATTGTCTAGGTTTTTATAGAGGTTGTGAGGAAAAGGAGGGAATATCTGCCACCAGAGCCCTATTTTTGCAGAGAAAACCTATAAGAACAAGATAAAACGAGGGAGTGTGGCAACCAGTGGTGCAGCAGCCAGAAAAACATGATCCAAGGAGACAGTGTAGGAGTAGTCACACCCTAAAGCATAACTGTGGACTTCAGCTTGCAGTCCCATTCATGTTTAAAGAAACACAAAAACAACAAAACAATCCATTGGGGGAATTAATTGATTCATTTGTGAGGGGAGTGCTGCAGCCAAAAATCACTTGGTTAATTTGGGAAAGTGTTTACGATTAAAGCAAAGAAGAGGAAAAACACAACTTGGGAGGTTAGGCTGGGATTTAAACCTGGCCTAGATCACCAGTTTGTGTCATACTGCTCAGCAGGTGATGGGATAGGTGCTTGTAGCAGTTCCAAAAGCAGCCCAGGGAAAACAGTACTGTACCTCAGAGGAGTCAGCCCTGTCAGAAGGTCAGGATGGTCCAAATAAATGTTTAACCCGAAACATCAGGATCAGAGCCATAAACTCTGAGTTCCTCACTGGATTTCGTAAATAAATCAACTCACTCAGCATAAGCTGATGCAATTGGTTCAGGCAGGGTTACTCATTGCTGTCCCACATGTCACCAAATCCCAGCCCACCTGTCAGAGTGCAGCTACCCATTTTTTGGGGCAGATTTCTGATTCCATAGGACCCTGTTAAGAGGGCAGGAGATCGGAAACTGCATGAAAGCACAATATTTTCTTCAAAGTCATAAGGCAGCCCAAGAATTTATTGAATCATGAAAGCTTCTTAATCTAAATTTGCTCAAAATTGTAGGTACCACAAAGTGGTGATAGTATAACTGTACACAGTTACCTCAGCTGAATATATTTTTCTCATTGGAAATGTAATGTGCAGTAGTATCAGGCAGAGAAAGGAGCTCTAACTTCCACCATTATGAAGCAGTTTGTCAAAGATCCCCAGGGAATCCTTGTGCTTCCCATCATGTTTCTTAACAGGAAATGCCAGCTTTGTAACTCTCAGTTCACAACTGGCACATAAAGGATGTGTGCTGTTAAATGCAGGTTGTATATGTGAAATGCAATTGTCTAAGTGATACAAATTGGCTGTCTCTGAGGTTTTATTAAAGAGAACTTGATGCTTGGTGATAGCCCTCCATTTACATAATTAAGACAGATGTTGCCACTGCAGAAGGCTTTCCAGCATACTGTTATTTTTTGTTGTTTTATCATTGTATCAGTTGGTTGGTTATATGGTGGTTGGAAAGTTTGGAGCTGATATTTTTAAATCCTAGTACACTATCATAACCAGGCCTGCTGTTGTTACTTTTTATTTTACTTGTTTTAAAAAATGTCCTAGATCCTGCTGTGCACTATAAAGTTCATGACTAGGAAGATAGTTTTAAATAAGCAAGAAAACAATCAATTTACAAGTTAGAAGTCCTACTTTTAAAAGGACAATTCAAGGGAAAAAGAAAACAAACCAAAAAGCAAATACAAGCTAAAAATTCGGGTACTATCCCAAATGGAGAATCTTTTATCCTGAAAGAAGCAGTTTATTTTCAGACCAAGCCAAATTAGACTGAATAGCATTATCAGCACCAAGACTGCTTATCAGCTTTGCTAGGAAGGTCTCACTTCTCTGTTAGTTTATATTGGCATGAAAATTATCTCACCCCTTGGTATCTAAGGGCCAAACTCAGTGATCATTATTTTCTTTTTAGTAGACATTTATTAAATCTAAACGCATATCAGATTTAGCATTGAGAATTAAATAAGTTTCTTGCAAATAGACTTGCTTTTGCTAATGGAAGTGGTCCATTGGAAATTATAATCTTAGCTAAGAAACTACCATGGAAATTTAGAGCATTAAATTCTGGACACCAGTTTAACGTGCTTGTGTTAGTTGTCTAGGAGCCACAGGCTTCACAGATAACTTACAAGTAGTAAAAGTTCAATTTAAGAGTCTAATTGAGTTGTACTGAGCTCTTTCTCTTTATTGAATATAAATAAAGGCTGTGGAGCCCAGCTTCCAAACAAATATATCAAAGTAAAATTTTCAATGGTAAGCAGAGCTAGTGGGCTTGCTTTTAACTCCATCCATCATGAGTTCTAGTTAAAAATCACTTTTACAGAGAATTTTTTAACACTTTGGGAATATGCCGGTAGGTAGAAGTCATACTCCTTTTTATCCACCTCCAGGAGAGGGGCCACCATGAGGTGTCCCTGATGAGGAACTGGGAGTTGGTCCATGGAGTGGACCAAAACAAAAAAAAAAAAAAAAAAAAGAAGAAAAGAAAAAAGAAAACAAGAAAAAATAAAAATAAAAAAATAAAAAAAAATAAAAAAAATAAAAAAAAAAAAAAAAAAGAACACAAAGCAAGAAAAGAAAGAGAAAAAGAGAAAGGAAACCTTATTTACCTTATTTCTCATCTCGTTATTCAAAGTGGTTATTCAAATATGTTTGGAATTTTTTTGATTTTTGCAACCTTGAACATTTTACCTAGGCAATTAAAAAGAGAGAGAGAACCAAGATATAATAAAATATTGATGCAACTCAAACCTCTTTCAAACCTCTTCTCCAGCTACTCAGGAATCTCTCAGGAAAGGTTTCTCAGGTTTCTCTTTTCTTCCTCTTATAGCTTTTTTTGTTTGTTTCTTTTTCTTTCAATTGTTTTTGTTTGGTTTGGTTTTGCTTGTTTATTTGTTTTGTTGTTGTTGTTTGGGTTTTGTTTTTATTTTCTGATTGTCTTAATTTCTCCTGTGTAAATAAACATGAAATTGCTCCAAAGAAACTACAGCAAAAATTTACAAGTTGGACTTACAGAGCTTTATCTACTTTCCAGAGACAAATTGTAAACAATATATCAGCAAGTATGGTAAAACAAAAAATCAAGATGTGCCAAGCCTGTTTAACAAACATTATGCATTTAGTATTATGGAAGAAATTGAGCAAGCAAGGCACATGGAGAGAAATCAATATTGTTCACCACTGAATAACCACAAATCATTTAATAAAAAAATTGTATTCCATTTTATAAAATGGTGGCAGTTGAAGCCATTAGCTGCTCAAGACTTGTTTAACAGGAAAATGTCTGGCTTCTGGAAGAAAAGTCAGTTTAAGAAGTATATTGTTGATGAGACAGTGGAAATTCTCAGTGCTTGTATCTTAAATGAGATTCTCCTCTCCAAGGACTGAAGACGGGAACCACGAGTGCAGACCAAACATGTGGGTAAAGATTTGCTAAAAGCTCTGTGGAAACCACCAGTGAGTCTGGAAGAACCTCTGCAGGTCTACAGCCTGCACCCCTACGAATCAGGGTACTTTTTGGCACCCACCCAAATAAGATACTACTTTCCTAATTCAGATGCTCAGCCCTTTGGTCGATAGATCTCCAAGTGGAGGTCTCTAGAAGATATTTTCTGATTCCCTTTCACTGATCAGGGAAACATAACACTGATTTACAGACTATTTTATTAAGTGCCCAAAAATTAAATACAGCTTAGATACTCCAATTAACTGAGTACAGAAATAAATAAATATATGTATAAATATGTGAATGTGTAAAAGTAGACAGTGAATGAGAAAATGAAAATCCCTTTGTTTCAGGCAGGAGACTTGACTTTCTCCATGCTGAAAATTCTCTAGTGGATGTGGTTTATCATCCTTGTGCAAAAATGTGTCTGCATGTTCTTGGAACAGCTCTCCTTGAAGGCAGCTGTCCAGGAAGGCTGTCCTGGTGCATTAGTGACACAGTTCCTGCTTTTACTGCAGGATCCAGGCAGATGAATGTTTTCTTTGCAGAGGCAACAAGCATGACATCTCTGAGATATTTGTGGACAAAAGTCAGTCATGAGTTGGGCAAAAATATCTTTTAGATGGCTGCGTACACAGCTTTAGATTGGAACTTGTTCATATCTGAATAGTTCAGAGAGTAAATAAAAGAATTGGTCAAAGTTAGGTCTGGCTGGGTAGATCTACCTACTGATCCACCTACTGATATGTCTGCCTCTGTTGGGATAACTAATGGCAGCAGCTGGACTAAGATTTCAGAACCCTACAAGTCCAATTAAAGCCCAGTTATCAACAAGCTAGTTTTGTAAAATGTCATCTGCAAACAGTAATTCGATAGAAACATTGACACAAAATTTGATATCCAACAAGATACCTGATGGCTCTGGAGAGTAAGTTCTGTGAGCAGCAGCTGAGGGAGCTGGAAAGGGGCTCAGGCTGGAGAAAAGGAGGCTCGGGGGGACCTTGTGGCTCTGCACAGCTCCCTGACAGGAGGGGACAGCCAGGGGGGTCAGGCTCTGCTCCAGGGAACAGGGACAGGAGGAGAGGGAACGGCCTCAGGCTGGGCCAGGGGAGGCTCAGGCTGGACATCAGGAGGAATTTCTTCATGGAAAGGGTGCCTAAGCATTGGAAAAGACTGCCAGGGAGGTGTTGAAGTCATCAGTCCTGGAGATGTTGAAGGAACTACTGGACATGACACTCAGTGCTGTGCTCTGGTTGACAAGATGGGGATTGATCAAGCTTGGACTCAATTATCTAAGAGGTCCTTTTGAACTTAAATGACTCTGTGATTCTGTGACTGGAGGGCAGGAGAAAGATTCCATGAAGAGCAATAGGTATTTGGAAAAGAAAGAAGAATATTGGAAAATAAATGGCTGCAGTTGGGACAGGACATCTTTGCAAGACATACAACCAATGCAGCAGTCAAGCTACAATACTCACAAAATCACAGAAAATCTTCCTCTAATATTGTAAGCCTAAGGACCACTTGGTTGTTTTCTGTTTCGGTGTTTTTGGTGGGGTTTTTTTTTGTTGTTTTGGATTTTTTTTTTCCACTTGAGTTATTAATTTTTATTGTTTAGGAACAGAGAATCCCAGCAGCAGTGATCCTGGACCAGCTAGTGACCGCTTCATATTAAAATGATGACCTAAATTTCTGTGATGTCATTACACCCTTCAAGTATCTTAAAGCTCAATCATTTAGAAAAGCCCAAAGTAATTTCACTGCCTTGAATTATTTTAACTTCCTTTAATTTACTAGAGTACCCTGAAATCCAGTTATGACAATGATCACAGCAAGTCAACATTACCTACCCTCTGTGAGGGACACACTGCACCAGTCTGTTAAAAAAAATAATTCAGCCATTACCTTATTGAGGACCAGAAATTCCATGGTGGAAAATACAAATTTAGCTTAGGGAGAATAAACCCCCAAGCCCTAGGGAGTCTACCATGAACCAATATGAATCAATATAAATTGAAGTTTTTGCTAGATAATCCTAGCCAATCTCCCTGCCTTTGAGAACTTTCAGTCTGACATAAAAAGATACAGATCTGTGTGAAAGTAAAGCAACACTACACAGCTCAAGCCCTCAAAAAGATTTCATTGTTGCCAAGACAATATAATGGTGGTACATTCCATTTACAGGGTGGAAAAATAATAATAATTCTCCTTTAATACCAGTGGCTTAGAAGTCTGCCTGGATAAAATTAACTTTGCAATTAGTGTTATGATTCAGCACTTTAATAAATTTCCATTTATACAAACCACTGGAAGAAAAGAGATGGCTAATTATAATTGATGAGGTGGAGCACCTTAGCAGCCTGCTTTCTTAAGAAGGAAAATGCTTGGGATGTGGCTGTAAGAGAGCTGTGTTTTTTCCAGTAATTGCTGTAATCAGCTCTGTAAAAGTAGGTGATCTGTGAGTAAGCCAAGTCCTACTCTAACAGCAGGAGATTGCATCTGACCTTAATATTCATGCTATGTGATGATGATTGCACACATTCTTGCCTCAAAGAGGTAAGAGTACAATCAAAGGTTTTAAAATTACATCGTGTGGAGCATCTCTGCCATGCTCTCCCTGCACAGCAGGGTGTGCAGGCAGCAGCAGTGCTCATCCCTGGCTTGCTACTGAGCCTGGGTGTGAGGTTCTTACCTCTGGTGCTCTACAGCACCAACTTTGTTTGGTCATCTTAAATGAGCAAAGCAGCTAATAGTTGCTAAAAAGGTTATTTATTACAAAGCACATCTTATTACAAAGCACATCCGTCTCAAAA
The DNA here is from genome assembly GCA_034336665.1 of Luscinia megarhynchos. Classification (NCBI taxonomy): domain Eukaryota; kingdom Metazoa; phylum Chordata; class Aves; order Passeriformes; family Muscicapidae; genus Luscinia; species Luscinia megarhynchos. The sequence continues at coordinate 3,632,657 of CM067592.1, read as the reverse complement.
GGCAAAGGCAAAAAGCAATAGCAAGAAACAAATGGCAAGAAGCAAATGGCTAAAAAGCACCAACTCTCCTCAATACAAACTCTTATATAGAATTTTTCCAACAAGCTAAGACTCAAACTTGGACCACCACTCCTTATCCTATTAGAATTCCAGTTTCTTAGCATGCTAGGTTACAACAGACTACGAATACAACCTATCTTACTCAATCTGAAAAATGTAAGCAATATTCTTACTATAGCTCTATTATGTCTAAGAACTGTCTACAACTATGGGCCTGGAGCCTCTACTGAAAAACATTACCATGTTTGCAACCTTCACTAGAACTTGCACTGCTACTGTGGAATCTAAATCTTCTACTTACTAAAAGCATTAGAGCTAATACTGAAACTTACTAACTTACTTCTACTTGAACATCTACTTTATGTGTGTGTGGCTTAATATACTTCAATCCATCCAAAGGCTTTAATTCAATCCCTGCATTCTGATTTCTCTCTGAAGAATTCAGAATCACCCCTGACTCACTGACTCCAACACCTCGGTTTTGCTGACAGTCCTGGTTTGGAGATGCCAACGTCAACTCGATCCCAGAAGTGTGTCAGAGGCTTTGAAAACAGCAAAATTATGTGCATGGGTTGCTTAAGGATATGCTGGTGTCTGGGCTGAAGCAGAGCCCTGTGTTCTCCACAGCCCCCACCAACTGCTGGTCTGGCACGTTGCAGATAAAATCTGCTTCTGAAAATTAAACCTGTTCCAAATCTTTCCCAAAAAACGTGGATTAGTGGATTGGAGCTTAAACAAACATAATAGATTTTCTTGTCCACAAACATGCTTGAGAAGTTTATCTACTCCCATGTCCTAATTCACCATGTTTTACTCTTATAAAGTAATGAGTAAACCATGGAAATAGCAATAAATAATTTAAAAAAAATAAGAATAGTGATTCTTAGGTGTACTGATACTATATGAGATTCAGAATGACCTCCCATAACTTAGGGCAGCAGCTAATTAGTCCGACTTTATGTGGTAGTTTAGGTCTTATACACATAGATGGAGTCCCGAAAAAAGTTCTTTCTTGCTCTGCCTGCCGAAAATCCTTAAGCACAGTGAAAGTCCTTTCTTACATTTGAGACTTTGGAGCTCACATTCTACTACTGCTCCTGGTTTGTTCAGCCCATGACATGCCCTAAACCCAGCTGGAACAGAGGCTGGAACTTATGCCTTCCCTACCTTCAGTCTTCCTCTCTGAGAGGGAAGGTTTCCATTACCATTGACAAAGACATTAAGGTTACATTCATCACTTTCTAAAGAAGACCCATATATTCAAATGAATAGCATTCTCATGATCATTGGCTTCACAAAGATTTCTTCCAGACTGGCATGTCAATATTTTTAAAATTTTGACTTTGAGTTTTGTGCAGGCATTTGAGTGGATACAAAAACTGGGAATTCAGCTATAGTGGAAGGTACCTGTTTTTCCACTCTGGCTAGATCTATCTTCATTAAATAAACATCAGATACTGGATATACATTCACAATGAAATCAGTGTTCACCAAAAAAACATATTTGGGCAAAAATGACAGAATAAAATGTTGAAACTTTATTGTTTGCTATTGGAGTTTTTGAATAATTCCCACAGGATTTGCTTTTGCTTCTGTTCTGCTGTTTTTAGTTTTTTATCCTTTTCTTTTTTGTTTTTTCTTTTCTTTCCTTTTGTTTGCTTTCTTTGTTCTGCTTTCTCATTGAGTCATACAAGACTGGACAAAATGTTAGAAAATGAACCTAAGGGAGCAATCCCACACTGGGAATTGTGCCAGATGATCTATTATGTGTTCTCCATCTGTTCCATCCTTTGCAGTGTACTTCTCACTGACTGGTTCCATGGACTGTCAATATCAACTGGAGGAGTGGTGTGGATGCGGGTGTATTTGTAAAAATGTTCCTGTGATTTGTCACAGCTTTTTGTTTCCTGCAGTGCTCTTTTCGTTTCGTTCTTTGAGGAAAACATGTTAATGGAAGACATTTAAATTTAGGGACAGCAATGAGAGGTGAAAGGCGGCATCTGGGACACACTGCCAGGTCCCTCTACACAACACCAGAGCTGAAGCAGAGCTGTCACCCATCACCATAAAGGCCTGGGTTATGAAGATAATCTCTTGCTAGCCCTAAACCAGCATGGTGGCTTCACCAACTTTTCTTTGCAGCCAGAGACGTTGTTGAGAAAACCTCCTTCAGGCTGCCATCAGTTCATTCAAGTTGAGAACAGGTAAACTAGTAAGAATTTTCTTTAAGGAAATATCCCAAAGTGTTGTTATCTCTAGACCCTGCTTTCACTGGGGTAATTTAAAGCATTCTGTGTTGAAAGAGTTCCAAATTAAATCCTTTCTGCTGATGTCTCAATTTAATGTGGATTTACTATAGAGCACCATTAAAATGAGGAAAAAAATGGCCTAAGTTTTTCACTGCCTATTAAAACCCCTATTATTAGGTGAAGGAAAAGGAAATATGCCAAAGATTCCTGAGAGTTCTCCAAATTGCAGAGATTCCACTAAAGCCTCATAGGTTGGGAACACTTTTTCTGTGTGTTCATGTCTTTAGCATTCTTCATACTCTGCAACTGTCTCTCAACCAAGAAAAGCAGCTGCTGAAGGGGCTTTGGGATTTATTCCCCCCTACCTTACCTAAGAACTACTGCTTAGGAAGCTGCTTTGAATAGAGACAGAGAAGGTTATGAGCTAGTTAACAAATTAACATTAGATATCTTTATATCACACTGAAATCCACAGGAGGAAGATATTTCTGGCTACTGTTTGTGTTGAGCTTGTCATTTTAATTTCTCAGCGTGAAGAACCAAGTGATCACATCGCTGAGCAGCAGCCTCCCATCCAAACTGTCTACTGAGGTTCGCTAATACTGGCAAAACCACTTCATCGCGGTTTTCTGTGGCGGCATGCTGGTAAAAATTATGAACCACGGAGACAAGGGTGCACGATGCCGTGGTGCTTCCGAAAGCGGCAACAAACAGGATACAGCGAGTTTTCCAGTTGCTGCTGGTCATTACATTAAAACTGAAGTTTGGTAAATGTTCAGGCGATATTTATCATGATCACCGGCGATGTGTTTTGATTTCGGAACAAATCCGTGAAATAGGTTTTGGTAATTTTAATTTCAAGGGCAAATAAGATCCTTCTGGTGTTTTGAAGGTGTCAGGTCTCGGGTGTTTTGCTGGTGTATTTATTTTTGTTTTTATGGACGAGGTATCAGGTTTTCTTTAAGAATTTTCACCAGGGTTTGGTCGAGGTTAAATAACAGTTCTCAGGAATTGTGCAACGGTATGTTGAGCTTTTCAGGTTTTAGCAGGTTGGTCGTCAGACGCTGCGTTCCAGACTGAAGTTTAAGGATCATCTTTATTGCGCAAGGATCTTTCGGTCAACCGGTCGATCACTCAGGATTACATGATACGGGTGGCGAGGTGCTTTTTGTTCAGTTATAGGATATACTGTTTGTTTTGGGTATCTTCATGCGTGTTCGTAAGGCAACGTAGTTCATCATCATTCCATCAATCTTAGTAGTGGGCAGACCTGAACAAAGATGAAAGGAATGCTGAACTGGTAATGGTGTGTTTCGAGGATGAAACTCCGATAAAGAACAAAGAACAAAGAACAAAGGCAAGACAAAGGCAAAACAAAGGGAAACAAAGAACAAAGACAAGGCAAAGTGAACAAAGACCAGACAAAACCAGACCAGATAAAGACAAAATAGATGGAACGGGCCAGACCGGGTAGAACCAAAAGACAAGATAAAGACAAGACAAGACAAGGAACAAGGCAAAGGAACAAAGGCAAAGGTGGGGTCGCAAGGGGACAAGGGGACAGAGACGAAGGACAAGACAGGGCAAGGACGGACAAGGGACAAGGAGGACGAGGACGAAGGGACGGGGCAAGGACGAGGATAGCAAGAATGAGACAGGGCGAAAGGACGAGACAGGGGACGAAAGGGACGAATGAGGACGGACAAGGACGAAGACAAAGGGGACAAGGAGCAAGGACAGAGACGGGGACAAGGAACAGGGACAAGGGCAAGGGCAAAGGGCAAGGGCAAGGGCAAGAGGCAAGGAACAGAGACAGAGACAAAGACAAGAATGAGAGACAAGGGAAGGAATAAAGAGGGAGGAAGAGGGGAAGGGAGGGAAAGGAAGAGAAAGGGAAGGAAGAAAGGGAAGAAAGGGAAAGGGGAAAGGGGGAAAGGGAAGGAAGTTCAGGGAAGGAAGAGGGAGTTTCAGGGGAGGTTCAGAAGTTTCAGGGAGGTTTTCCAGAAGGGAAAGGAGAGCAGGGGAAGGGGAAGTTTCAGGGAAGGAAGTTCAAGGAAGAGGTTTCAGGGGAAGGAAAGAGGAAGGAAGTTCAGAAGAGAAGGAAAAGGGGAAGGAAGGGAAGGAAGGGAAGGAGGGAGGAAGGGAAGGGAAGGAAGGGAAGGGAAGGGGAAGGAAGGAAGGAGGGGAGGAAGGAAGGGAAGGGGAAAAGGGGAAGGAAGGAAGGGGAAGGAAAAGGGGAAGGAAGGGAGGAAGGGAAGGAGGAAGGGAAGGGAAGGGAAGGAAGGGAAGGGAAAAGGAGGGAAAAGGGAAGGAAGGAAGGGAAGGGAAGGGAGTTCGGGAAGGGAAGGAGGAAGGGAAGGAAGAAGGGAAAAGGAAGGGGAAGGGAAGGGAAAAGGGGAGAAGTTCAGGGAAGGAAGTTCAGGAAAGGGAAAAAGGAAGGAGGAAGGAAAGGAGAAAAGGAGGAAAAAGGAGGAAGGGAAGGAGAAGAGGGAAAAAGGAAAAGGAAGGAAGGAAGAGGAAGGAAGAAGGGAAGGAAGGAAGAAGGAAAGGAAAAGAGGAAAGGGAAAAGGGGAAGGGAAGAAGAAAAGGGAAAGGAAGGAGGAGGAAAGGAAGAAGAGGGCA
>CM067592.1:3548969-3627626 GCA_034336665.1 Luscinia megarhynchos | reverse complement strand
GAAAGGAAGAGAAGGAAAGGAAGGAAAGGAAAGGAAAGGAAAGGAAAGGAAAGGAAGGAAAAGGAAAAGGAAAGAAAGGAAAGGAAAAGAAGGAGAAGGAAAGGAAAAGGAGAAGGAAAAGGAAAGGAAAGGAAAGGAAGGAAGAAAGGAAAGGGAGGAAGGAAAGGAAGGAAAGGGAAAGGAAAAGGAAGAAGAAGGGAAAGGAAGGAAAGGAAAGGAAAAGGAAAGGAAAGGAAGAGAAAGGAAGGAGAAGGAAAGGAAAAGGAAAGGAAGGAGGAGGAGAGGAGAGAAAGGAAGGAAGGAAAGGAAGGAAAGGGAAAGGAAGGAAAGGAAAGGAAGGAAGAGGAAGGAAAGGAGAGGAGAGGAAGGAGAAAGGGAAAGGAAAAAGAAAAAAAGACAAAAAAGGAGTGTGAAATCAGCAGAAACTTACACAGCCCACAAATCAGGTTTTGGGAGCAAAACTTAGCCATAATGAAATGAGAAAATGAAAGGTTGCAATACGGCATCAGAAATAATGCACACAACTGCCAAGCCTTGCCACCCTCTGCTTCCATCTGTTGATGGTTATCCCTTAGGCAGGTCCATGATGCTCAGAAAACTGGCAAGGGAATGGGTGAAGTGAGGTAAACTTAACCCAGCAGTCAGATGAACGGTCCAGAGTTTGCAATATTTGACACAAAATGTGGGTTGAAGTCAACCAGTCACCTCTTGTTGACTCCCTGGTGACATGCCCTAATGTTCCTGTGTTATCAGGACACTCCTCCTTTCCCAGGGCAGAAAACTACGGGGACACACCTCTGTGGCTGATAATGTCCCACTCCTCATGGCAGCTCAATGATTGACCTGTCTGCTGAGGCTGGTGGCTGATGCCAGCCATGAACGTCAGTGGAAGGTGCACATCTGTCTGCAAGAAAGCAGTCTGGCACCACCAGCTTGTTTCACAGAGCCCTCAGAGTGGTGGCCAGATGGCAGACATGGCTGCTGTCCATCCTGGTTTACATACAGCTGATGGCTGGGATCAAAAATGCCTCAACAGAGACTATGCTGGGAGTGAGGCTTTCATTCAGATCTTGTGGCAGGGAAGAAATGCACATTTGCAAAGAAATCTCTTTCTTTGCAAGTATAAAAGAATGAATTTATGCATGAACTTATATATATATACATATGCACAAAATAATACGTATATGTAAATATAAGCGTATAGATATATACATATGTATGCTTGCATGGCATTTCAGGGAATAACAAGGGCAAAAACTTTAATTTAATTCATATCTATTTCTTCTCTTTCACCTTTTTCAGAATTGACAGTGTTGCAGAATAGTTGTGGAATAGGTATATAAAAGGAACTGAAATATCTTTTGAAGATAACATAAACTGCTCCAATTTAATGATTGTGATTAATGAGGCACAAACATCAGCAAACCTTTGCTTCAGAGGGATGTCCAAACATTCAAGTGATTATCCAAAGCTTGCTCAAAAATCTGATATGGAAGAAAGAGTTTTGTTTTTCTTCCTTTTTGGCTTTGGCATCATTTTGCAATATATGTATATTAATATTCCCCAGCTAATATGGGAATGTATTGGGAGTCACTTTTAGCCCCCAGTTATAAATCCATTTGCAAAGGATTTCCATAAAGAATGTAGACATTGTAGAATATTTATAAGTCACTGAATGGAAATATTCCCAGAATTAATTCTTCATATATATTACAATCTTCTCAGGAATTTCTTAATATGTGGGAAAAAAAATTCACATGTTTAAACTACTTATTTTACAAGTACTATTTTGCAGATGAACAGTTAAGCACCAGTGGAACAAATTTACATGCAATTATTTTATTATTTGCAATTAATGAATCGAATAAGAGATAGCCTCTGCCTCAAAGAGAACACAACCAAAACAGAGAAGGCAGAAAAAGTAAATATCGAAAAAAAAATATTATCACTGTTACAAATCCGAATTTCCACACTATGAGGGATCTCAGAAGCCAGGATGAAGATAATAATATTAATGTTCAATGTGGAAAGAAAAAAAATATGAAGAGACTTGACATGATAATGCTGGATGTTCTGGTGTGACATTTTCAATTGAAATGATGTTTCCAGTGTTACTGAAGCAAAGTGTTATTTCACCACATTGCATCAAATAGAAAGGCTTAAGTTTGATATAAAACACTATTTTCTCTTGGCTGGCAAGGAGAATTTGGATTTCAGTGAAGTCAAAGTGTTAATTAAAAACTTATTTGCTGTTATACCACGTAATGGTGAAGTAAATTCTAAGGTTTTGGGGTTACAAAGGTCTTTGTGGTTGTAAAAAGCCTCTGCCAGCTGAGCAGGGATGGGACAAAAAGCCATGGGGCATGTAGTATGACAGATTCAAGACAGATGGGACTGTAAGTCTTCCTAAAATCCTCTCCAGCATATTACTAGCTTGTGATGGCTTCTAGTTTCTTCCCATTGCAAAAATTTTTTTACTTCCCATTACAGAAAAGGATGGGAAAAAAAAAGAAGAAAATAAACAGCTTAAAATCTTATAAAGTTAAAACACTGAAAAAGTAGTTTATTTAATGGTATCTCCTTTTTAAAAGTCAAAACCTTTACAGAACAACCCCTGTCACTTTACTAACTTAGATTGTTAGATCACAATTCCTCAAAGGTAATGGAAAAACCTAAAGAAGACATTAGGGATGAAATAAAAAGAATCAAAATAATTTAAAAATGTAAAAAAAATGAAAACATGGCTCTGACACGGACACATTGTGTGTGTGTGTGTGTGTGTGTGTGTGTGTGTGTGTGTGTGTGTGTGTGTGTGTGTGTGTGTCCAGTTGTTCCTTGAATATCTCCAGGGAGGAGTAATCCACCCTTCCCTGGGACTTATAGAATTGAGGCAGAAAATGTGTTCCTGGATGCAGTTTTGAGGACAAAAGAAGAAGGAAAAGAGAGGTAAATTCAGGGAGGAAAAGGTAGTTCAGAAGGTGACAATAGGATTTCTTTCTCCTGAACAAAAGTGAGTCAAAGTAGGTGGTGGTGGCAGTGCTACTGATTATTCTTTAATCTCATCCTGATGTCTCAGAATAGTAAAACTGCAGCTATGATCTCTCCAGACTAAGAAAACTGGTATTTTCACAGTTGTATTTACTGTCTCAGGTAGAACTAGTCTAAGAGCTTCTGGTGAATGGGGGAAAGAGCCAGAGCCTTAATTTAGGCAGACAGAATCCTTTAACAGAGTAATTTACACACATGTTTAGAAATACTTATTTTAGAATAATGGCCTTATTTGGTAGACACATCCCTACCACCTATAAATTTGGACAACATAGAGCATAGTTTAAAAACACGGAGAAAATAAATTAGATGTCCAGCATCTTTCATAGTACCCCTCCCAAGGTCAGTTTTCATGGCTCTTGTGAAGTATTTCAGACAGTTTAGTGATAATGAGAATTCCTCAATGAGTCTATGGAAATCATGTTCTGAGACCCAAATTCCAGTTTTGAAAGAACAGGTTTAATCAGAAAACACTCACTGTTCAAGATAAACAATTTCCAAAGGAGAAGAGAATATGTGTGTTTGTTTTTTTCAGACAAGAAGTGGATGAGTGCTAGAACACCAGGGGCCTTTTCCCACTATGGTATCTGGAAAAAAAGTTCACAAATTAATAGATATTAAGAAAGAAAATAAAATTCAATGCATCAGCAGATAGCAAATATTTGAACAATGAAGTGAATGAAATGCCAGATGGAGGATTTATGACACTATAAAAAAATCCCCTGTGGGAACAAGTTATCTTTTGTCATCCAGAAAAAGTATGGTCTGTGTTTCTGTCCTCTAATAAAAGCCCAGGCTAACCTCACAGGTTATTTATATGGGGTTTGTTTTAGTGTTTTTGTTTTTTGGTTTTTTTTTAGAACATCTGGTAATTCCTATATAAGCAATAAGCAAAATCAGATTCATAAAGCTGTTATCATTGATCATAAAACCCTATTGCGAAGTTAAAGTGATCTAAAGTAAATTAATTAATGTGCTATATTTTCTGGTGCACTGCACAGTCTGATACACGATGAAGATTGGCCACAGACTCTCTTGTTGCCTATGTTCCTTCTTTGCCTTCTGCACTAAGGACATATTTTTGTTTGTGACAGCATCTCTGGCTGAAGAGGCAAGAAAAGGTATTATGGGTTTAAGGGGTGCTCTTAGATGCCACTGCCAAACTAAGGGAAAAGAGAGGGAGAATAAACCATGTTAGTAAAATACATTGTAAGCCTCACATGAAATGGGTCCAGCTCTGCTATACTCTGCTTCAGAAGCAAGGAGCAAATGCTCTCTAAGAAACTAATTGAGTAAAAAAGGAGAAAAAAAACTCTATAAACCAAACCAGCCAACCAACCAACCAACCAACCAAACAAACAAACAAACAAACAACCAAAACAAAAAATACCAACCAAAAGTGAGAAAAAGGACACATAAAAAAGACAGAAGGTCAAAAACTAAAACCCAGTAGAAAAACCTACACCTTGTATTTAAAATGTTTGTGAATACAGGAAAAAAGGCTTGCGCTGATCTCTCCCAGGATAATATTCTGGTTGCACACAAACCATTCATTTGAACAAGAAGCTGTCTTTTACTGCCTTTAACACTGGGGAAGGAATAAAAAAGCTTCCAAGTTTGAGTTACTCTTTTTTCTGCTGGCATTGAACCCAGTCCTGGAATCCCTTCCCTAAAAAAACAGTCCGTGTCTCTTTGAAGAAAAGGCCACTGCCTTTTGAAGAAAAGGCCACTACCTTTTCAGGCACCATTTTTAGAGAGCTCTGCCCAGTCTCCAGCTGCTGCTTCAAAAGCCAGAAGACCAGCAGGTGCTGTGTCACATCTGTTGGCCCCACGAGGGCACCTTGGATGGTCTTGTGTGTCTGGAATACATCAAACACTTGAAAGTCCTGAGATCTCTGCCACTGAGCTTAACAAGAGAAAAAAAAACTGCTCTCCTTGCCCCCTAAAAAAGTAGTGTGGCATAGCTGCATTTCAGTTTTCAAAGTAATTCTGCCTTTGACCTTTAGAGTAGCCTTTTGAGGCCTTTTGTACTGCTTCTTTCTGCCTTGGTTCCCCACTATAAAATAGAAACTGATGTCCAGATCCCGTGCCTTATAAGTTAAATTGTTTAACCTAAAGATATTAATTGGTTGTATTCTCTTCCAAGCAAACTTTGTGAATCTTTATAATGAAAATAACTTTTGTGGGGTTTTATTCTGCTTTTCTTGTTTGCTTTCCCACTGTTTGCTGAAGGACAACATTGAGCTCAGAGTTACATTTTATGAGAAATTGTGGTTTTTTAATGCAAAGGCTAAATATCGTCTACCAGCTTCTGTCTGATTGCAGAGTTCTGATGGCATGCAACATAAATAGTGATTTCTTCTCATTTCTGATTCTGTCATGAGGCAGAAAATTGCAGGGTTTTAGTTATTTGCTAATGCATTGTCTGTTTCCATAATTCCAGCTGCAATGGCTAAAACAAGTGCATCAAATCTGTCATAGAGCTGTTTTGGATAACAAAGCAAAACAGTGACATTTTTGTGTGAAAATGAGGCAGCTGTACTGGCGAATATGAGCAAACTAGGTAAAACAAAGCCCAGTCTCAGCCTTAATCACCCACTAGAGTTACCAAAGTGACAATTATTTGCAATGGGAAGCAGAAATGCATAGCGAACAAAGTTTGTCACATTTCAGTGAAAATCAAAGCAAAAGCCAATCTCTGAACACATTGTGGAAGTGCATGAAGCCTTATTTAAGCACTTTAGGAAAATACACGCACGCCTGGATGTGTCATGGGTTTATAATAAAGCACAGCCATTGGATTTTTGTATTTCATGGGTAATAGGTTTATCTTTCTATGAAGAGATATTGTTATTTTATTATATCCTAGTCCTAGCTCATTTTGTGTACAGAAACTCTTGGGATATTGTGCCATGCCATGCTCTGCCACACCATGCTGACCAGCCTTTGCTCTCTGAGCACACCACAGCCACAGGTCCCTCTCTCTCTATTATTAAGGGGCTTGTGAGCTAAAGAAGTCCTTGCTAGATAAAACTGCTGTCTATCCTAGTCTATGCAATATCTGAGGTTTTCTTAAATCTCAGAGTAAAATCTGTCTATCAGGTTTTATAAATTACAAGGGGAACATTTAAAAGGGCTTTATCAGTAAGCCTTGAATAAAAGACCAATCTTTCTTCATCCTAAGGTAAATTTGAATTTATTTTTTTTAATTTTGGGTTTTTTTTCCCCCTTTTTTGGATAATAATGATGTACCTCTCTGGTGAATCATTTCAAGATTAATGTAGAGGGTTTATTCAGCCACTGCTTAGCATTATTGACTGTGTCATCATATGAAGCATTGCTGGTTGACCATTATGTCTTGTTTGCAGTTTATAAAGATGCTGAACAGGATGTGAAACCAAATAATGCATCAGGAGCAAACGCAAATTTTCTGTATTTACTGGAGAGGGGGGAGGGAACCCTCTACAAACAAACAAACGAACAAACAAAAAAAAAGGAAAATATTAAGAAAGGCTTAATGGGTTGATAGGTTTTGTCAGCAGCTTCCATCACTTTGCTTTTCCAAATCTGCCAAGCTGACAGAAACCAAACAGTTATGTGGGCCTTTTCCAGGTCCCTGATGCCCCAGCATTGCCAGCTGCTGCTGTTGAGTCAGTGACAGGCTCTGACTTCTCTGTGAAAGACAAAGGGCCAACTTATGGCTCCAAACCTCCCTTTTCCAGGTCACCGCTCCCTTCAGGAATGTAAATCCTCAGCTGGGATATGGTAGCTGATATTCCTGACAAGATCACCGCTGATGAGAATAATGTTGTTTTTTTTTAAGACATTTTGCAAGAACACACTTTCAAAGAGGTCCAGTCTTCTGGTTAACTTTGCAGATAGCAGAAGTTCTCATCTGTTTAATCTCCTTTCAGTCCCTACAATCATGAAATGGCTATGCTTATTCATATCACAGTATTGCTTCTTCTTAAGAAAAACTCTAACTGCATTGCTTTCTGATTTTTAGCACTAAATCCCTGTAATTTATTACACTATTTTCTTCTATAATTATGAGAATTTAACTAGATTATCAATTCTTATGAAATAAGTTTTCAGAGCCTAGGTTATACTATGCTATACTATAGCTATATTATGAATTCCTTAATGAGCAGCAAGATGTGTATTAGTATCCATAAGGAAGAAATTCACATCCAAGATCCAAGATGTTTATAAATGAGAAAGTTCATGGACCATTTTCATAGAATTATACCATTCTGTCAATATTGGGTCATTTATATCATTAGATATATTTATATCATTTGCATCATTTTTATCAGAATCAGTTAGGTTGGAAAACACCTCTGAGATCAAGCCCACCATGTCAACCAGATCATGGCACCGAGTGCCACATTGAGTCTTTCCCTAACACCTCCAGGGAAACTTCCAGTGCCCAGTAACCCATTCTGTGAAGAAATTGTTCCTAATGTTCTACCTAAACCTTTTCTGGCACAGCTTAAGTCTTATGTCCTCTCCTCCTGTCCCTGTTTCCTGGTGCAGAGCCTGACCCTCCCGGCTGTCCCTCCTGGGAGTTGTGCAGAGCCACAAGGTCCCCCTGAGCCTCCTTTTCTCCAGGCTGAGCCCCTTTCCAGCTCCCTCAGCCTCTCCTGGGGCTCCAGCCCCTTCCCCAGCTCCGTTCCTGCCCTGGACACGCTCCAGCCCCTCGGTGTCTCTCTTGTCCTGAGGGTTCCAGAGCTGTCCCCAGCACTGGAGGTGTCCCAGCACAGGGGACAGGCACTGCCCTGGGCTGTGTCTCACCCTGGCTGGGACAGCCCAGGGGCCACTGGCCTCCTGCCCCCTGGGCACCCTGGGCTCATGTCCATCCCTGTCCCCAGCAGCCAGGGCCTTTCCCAAAGGGCCCTTTCCAGCCCCTCTGCCCCAGCCGGAGCTGCCGGGGTTGGAGAGAGCCAAGGGCAGGGCCGGCCCTGGGCCTTGTGCCCCTCACACCATGGCCTCAGCCATGGATCCAGCCTGGGCAGATCCTCTGCAGAGCCTTCCTGCCCTCCAGCACATCCACACTGCCACACAGCTCGGTGTCCTCCATGAATTTACCATGGGCACACTCGATGCCCTCATCCGGATCACCCATAAAGATCTGAGGAAGGGCTGGCCCAGCACTGACCCCTGGGGACACCGCAGTGACCAGCTCCCTGCTGGATGTGGCACATGCCCAGCACTGTCTCAGCCAGCTCCTAACCCAGGGAGGAGTGACCCTGGGCCTGGGCTGCAGCTGCAGCTTTTCCAGGACATGCTGAGGTACAAAAGGCTTTGCTGGAGTGCAGGCAGCCACAGCCACAGCCTGTCTCTACTCCACCAGGCAGGTCACCCGGGCATCACACACCAGGCTGCTCAGCAGAACCTGCCTTTCCCATTTGTAGAATGACGCTTGACACTTCTGGCTAATTTTCTTACAGGGAAGCCCTGACTGATCCCAAACTTTAGAAGCTTTTAGGATCAATTATAAAGGGATCACAGCTTCCAGATGTGCATTTGCTTTCCTGATGCTACTGCCACACAAAATAAGCTCTCACTTTGCTCATATACAGGCACACTAATATACTATCATTTTCCTGTTTCAGCTGTTAATTTTCCCAGTTTCCCTACAGATTGCTATCAGTAGTCAATGTTACAATTATGCTACTGCTGTTAGCTGTATATGGAAAAAAAGGATTTGTATTTGGATTAGTTTTCTATTGCACAGTCATATACCACTTAAAAAAAGCTTTGACTAAAGATCCTAAATGTGAAATAAATTTCAGTAGAATCTTGTCTTGTATTATTTACTATTAGCTTTCTCATGGACTGGAAAACAAAGTTTAAAAATTTTACCTGGGTAAGTGATATGGAAGTTGAAATAGTTGGGTAGAAACAAACAGATGATCTTTTTGTGAGGCCACTTACATTGATTAGGTCTCTCCTCTGAAGATATTTTTGGGCTAACATCAGATCTGAAAACACAACCATCAAGAGTAACATAACCACATAACTAAGCTGTCTTTTCAGACATTCACACAGCCTCTCACATTAATAAAGTTTGTTTGGGTTTTCTTATTCTCAAGTAGTTGTAGGTGACAGAACACCTACAGATAGCTCATTACAGTTTACACATTGCACCATTGCAGTCAAGACTGAGGAATCCTTCTGACATGATAGTAAAAATTCCATCTCAGTTATTCAAAAAAGATTCATGAGACTGTTCGCTATGCATGGTTGCTCAGATATTATTGAAAATTAATGATGAGCAGGGGACAATATTATTTTAAATATTTTTTTTAATAAATACTTTTTCTTAAAATTTTCCAAGCTATAGGTTTAAATTTCAGTTGGTGATTCTGTCTGCCTTTGAGTATAACATGGTTTTTTGGTGACTTGTATTATACAAATGGGCAATTTTCCAGACAGTAAAAGAAAGGGGATGAAGTTCAATTGACGTCACTGGTCACCAAATGATCCACTCCAAGCAGCACTGGAAGGAAAACAGCTGAATTAAGAAGTTAGGGTGAAGGGTGGAGGTGGAGGGAGAAGCACTCAGTTGTAATGGGTCAAATCAGACAAGGTTTTTTACCAGTTTCATAAGGCAGGAAATGTATTAGGGTATTGATCATGTCAAAGTGTTTTCTTCCCAGAGCTAAAGTTTTACCAAGTACTGAAGGGAAGAAAAAAGGCAGCACAGTAATTACTATACTGCCTTTTATAAGTTTTTAGCCTTCATCAATAGTTTTGATTCCACTCTAAGTTTTAGAAGAAAAAAGAAACCTCTCTTGGAGTAGTTTCAGAGAAGCTCGTATGCCTAAGGGGAGAAAGGTGCTTCAAATTATGACACTGGGAGATATTATTAAATAACACTAAAAAACCCCTCTCTTTTATACTGTCAACCTTTTTTTCCTATAGAAATTCTCAAGCTCTAAGCTAAAAGTAGCCTTGGGAGAAATAGTGTGAAGGTTTTTTTAGTTTATTCTTTTTTAGGGTAGATATCTACCTAGATTCCTTTACACATACCTGCAAGGTTTGTGCAGAGGAAGATAAAAGAATTATTTTATTTTAGTTACATTGTGGTCCTGTACCAAGCAATTTAAAAGAGAAAATAACATTGTTAAAGATAGGTGAACAAAGCAAGAAAATATAAACTATCTGCAGTCCTTCCTTCCTTCCCATACTCCTGCTGAAATGAAAAGCAAGAGAATATGAAAAACATCAAGGTTTTTGGTTTTATTATTATTATTTCCCAAGGGCACAAACCTGAAAGTAGAAAATTTGTTTGTGAGGAAAAGAAATAAAAAATTAGGTGGGTAATATTTATTATAAAAGTAGTAAAATTGTAGCATCAGCTTTTCCCAACCTTGAGTATCTATAACGAGGCAATTAAGCTACCAGGTAAATCTATCAGTAGGACACAAAGGCATTAACAAGTGCATACCCTGGGTACATCCTTACCTCCGTGCAAGGAAAATTTGGCCATGCAGGTTGGAAGGAAACAGAACCAGCTGCCAAAAGCCCTTCCAGCAGAATTGATGGGTGCCAGGGCTGTGAGGAATGCCATGGCACGCTGCCCATGGGAACAGCAAACATCATTTGGGAGGGACAGGATGGTGGACAAAAAGAATGCTTTATGTATTTCTCACATTAGCATATTCTGTATGTTTTTATGCAGCACAAACCATCACCCTGGGCTCTATTTCTACAGTAGAAATAATGAATTTGATTCAGGAGCCACTTCATGAAATTCTTCAGCCAGTTTTATGCCTCAGGTCAAACTATAACAATTATGGTCTCAAAATTATGAGTTTATAGCCTCAATTATGATATTACGGCCTCATTATGTTCTCAAAATTATCCAAGCTTCTTAAGAGTCAGCACAAAGGTCAGCAAGGCTTGAAAATAAATGGTAGTTGCAAAGACAGAAACAATTTTGTTAAGACAGGTGGTTTCTCCCATTGGGTGGGAGGAAAATTTGGATGCTGGAAAGTACTCTTGGAAACCTGCACCAAGCATCCTTATTCATTGACTTGAGCCCTTTTGGATTGAGAAATCTTCACTGAGGGAAAGGGGTGAACAACTGGCCTGTGGAAGGCTTGCATCTGTAAGAGCCACTATTTAAATGGAGTGATGCTTTGCTAGGAAATACTAAGTATTATTGAAAATATTTCCTTGTGTATATTTTTATATATATATATATATATACATAGATATATTCAATGTAATTTTACTTTATTTCATTTAATTTCCCTGAGATCCTTCACTTGTTATCTGTGCAGGTCAAAAAAATGGTCTGAGTTCCCTCTTCCTTCTGGTGCCAGCTTGCAAGAAAATAAATGTCATGGAGTCACTATGGAGAGAATGGTGGTAGTAGAGCAGTCTTTTCTGCTTTACAGACAAACCATGATGATGGTGGCACACAAACCACCCTTGATAAAACAAAAATGTCCATGATATTTTCCCTATTAGACTAAGGTCCCTTTCTTCCAAAACAATATCTATTTCTCAAAACCTCTCAAAGTATGAATGAGGAGAAATGATCATGAGAAGAAACAGACACTAATCTGAGTTCTCTTATGATTTCTTTTCATTGCCATAGTGTTAGAGTGATTAAAAAAACACAGTCTATTGTACAAAATAATACATTAATATGTGTAGCTATTTTCAAAAATAGGCAGTGGTTTCAAGCATCAGGGCTTAGTTGTAGAAGAGGAATCTGAATTTCAAAAGGTAAGTGTTCAGTAAAATTGAAACAAATGCCACTGAAGGTATTGCAAAGCCAGAAGAACTGAATTAGGAGAGTTTCCCAAAACCACTAGTGTTTTTGATAAAAATAAGCCTTGACCCATTCCCAGAGCTTTTTAAAGCATGCCAGCCTTTCACACCTTGACTTAGATGCTGCTGTCTGGAGCAAGGATCCCATCAAAAGATCAATGCCATACAAACAAATAAGGAAATAAACACACATACTCCACCACCTCTTATTATCTCTCCATCAAGAAAAGAGATTGAGTCTCAAGATAGCTTAGTAAGTGTTACACTAAGTTTTAGATCGCTTCCCTGCCTGACATGACAGTCAATAAAATATCAAAAAATATTGTAGCTTCTGCAGTTGGTCTGGCATTGCTTTTGGTCTGATAAACTTGAGGTGTTTTTATTCATTACCCTGTCAGTCAGTCCTTGAAAGCTGAGAGATTTCTAACTTCTCCCTTGAAATGTGTCATGATGGATAGAAGATGACTGTAGGCATTCAAACGGGAAACATGGAGGTGGAATCCTCTCCACCACTGACCCAAACCAAAGAAAAATGGGATGGTACAGAAACAGAAGTTTGGGCACAAGGTCTCATAAGGCTGCTAGTCCTCTCCAAAGAACCAGGGTATGGTTTGAGCTGAGAGGTCAAGGGTATTGCAAAGTTTGTTTAACTATTTAACAGAATTCTGGTTTTATCACACAAATATCCCCCAGAAAATTTCCTTATTTTCAGTAAGTAAAAATCTTACTTTCAGTAAGATAATAATGAAATATTATTATTATTTGTATATTCATACAAATGAAGCAACTGGAAGTCACAGAGGAAAGATTATATCTTTCTGTTTAAACACATGAGGAAATTCTGCAGCTCTGAAGCTTCCACTTGGAATTGTTGGGACAGTCTGGTGTACCTAATTTGCCTGACACAACTGACATTTTCCCAAATTATTTCATAGCACAGTGCAGGAGTTTGCATACACAAGGGACCACACACAATGGGGAATTTGAATGCAGGTATTCTCTTTCAGAAGGTAATGAAGTTTAATTCTATGGATATTGACATTTCAGAATGGAATGGCATGAGAAGATCTGGGATGCATCTAACCATTTAGACCATGGTTGTGGTCTTAGCTGCAAACTGATCCAGTTTTAGCTAGTAGTCTCAAATGAGAAATGCTATAATTTTACTAAGGTTAGAAAGATATAATTCCTATAAGCAAGAATAATCTGTGTTGTTCCATTACAGCATGCTCCTGTATAGACGTTTGCACATATCCCTTAGACTGCTTGCCCAGGACATCACCCCTCCAGGACCACAGATAAGGATTGGGATCATTTAAATTCCTTCATCCAGTTGTGAAAAGGTGTATTTTCTTTAGGATTCTGGCCATACTCTTTGGCATGCCCCTAAAACTAAATATTTTCTCATAATCCTTATGTAGTTACCATAATTGTGATTCATTATATAAATAAAAAAAATCCCCAAAGCCTTCAGAAACTAGAAGAGGACATTGTTTACGTAAATGCACTATAAATAGCAAAAATCAAAAGCAATTATTGTTAAAGTTACTGTGATTCTCATAGTAAGATCATTAGGCCTTCTTAAAAATAAATAGATACTAGAAATATCCAAAGATGTGTCAAATGTAGTATGACTTTTTTTGACCTTAGTGACCTATCTTGATTCATATTCACTACAATTATATCGATTAGGGCCCTTATGAATCTTGCTTTGCAAAAACCAAAAGATTCGCTCATTTCATGCAACACACTCAGAATTTACTAGTTTTTGTCATCTAAGTAGATTTTTCTTTGTCCAATTGGATTTTTAGGGATGAATAGAGCTTCTTTATTTTAGATACTTATCAGGACCAACCCTCAAAGTATTACAATGCTGGATACTTGTCCTAAATTATATATGCACCTAAACATTGTTTTAATAATTACATGTACCTGTCCTCTTTTCTTTACCATCTGATGACCTCATATGACTTCTAAAGCCACATTTAACATCTCTTACATGAATTTTTAAGGAACTGAAATTTTAACTCCGAAATCTGTGTTAGAAGGACTTATACAGAAAAGTGTCCACTGTGTATTAGTAGGACTAATACAGCAGTAGTACATGATAAATATAGTTTAGAACATTGCTTCAACATTTATTTGTTGATGTTGCTGAATATATACATAATATACACAGAGGTGCAAAAATATATGCCAAGCTGCCATGAAATGAATCAGAGCATTTAATGACACAGAAAATATAGAAAGTGATATTGTAGCTCATGGTTCATGTAATCAGGGTCATCCAGGCTCTCAAATTTGAAGATTAAGCTTTTAAAACTCCCATAAATGAGTCAGAAGCCTTCAATTAGATGCACTAACTTCTTCAATAACGTTCAAATGAAAAGTAAGTCTCATTTAATACTGAAATAGGGGGAAGATTGTGACTGGTGTAATATAGTATAATTGTGAAATATAGGAAAGATAATGACTAGTGCAGCCATTAGCTGAGTGCATTGAATAGCTGAGAGGGAAGGCAGTGGCAATAAGGAACAGCATCTCACCTTCCTGCAGGGCTTTCCATCATATGATCTCAAAGAATCTCACACAATAATAGCAGTGATTCTCATCACTTCTGGGAGGGAGGCTGCCATCACAGCAGCACCTGATTATTCTGCCTGGCATTTAGAGCTCTCAGAGCCTGGGACACTGAACTACTCCTTCCCTGAATATTCCTAATGGTCCCCCAGGCCGCCATCCCTTTTGTTCCTCTCAGGATATATTTTGTTGCTTTTCCCCAAGCTTTTGTTTTTTTAAGGAAGAGAACTAAAACTCTCCCTTCACTCTGCTGCACCCTTTAGAGCATGAGCTGAAACAACAAAATTCAGCTGTCATAAACTTGGGGGAGAATAGAAGGAGAATCACTAAGGAAAAATGAAGTGGCTTTGGCTTGACCATGCTACTCTGAGCACCCAAACAATGGAGACTATGCTACTGTGGTAGAGTTTTTTCAAATCTATATTGTAAAATTCTGATTTATTTGTCAAATTCTAAGACTATACAGGAAATGATACTGAGTATTAAAATATATAATTTACAACGCTAAAGTAACCCCAAACCAGGGTCTTGTGTGAAAATACAACCCCAGAGTAAGCTGCTCAATGCAAGACTGCATTAAAATTGTATACTGCAACACTTCATCTTCCTAATTGGCATGGATATTACCTAGCTCAAAAAGAGTAATTTAAATATTGGATCCTGAAGGAACCTGGAGTTGGCTGACATCATCTCGACAGACTGCACATTCCCTCCAGCACTAAAATGCATGCTGGCATCTTCTTTCAGAAGCAAATGACCTGAGCTAGGAGCTACTCAAACTCAGTGATCATTCATATGCATATTCCTTTAATTTAGAAATGTTCAAAGTGATAAAATACAGGCACTGTGAAGCAAAGTTACAGCTACCAGATCTCAAGATATACTATCTGGACACTAATCTAGTTTTTGCTCTTGAGTGACAGATGCTATCATGATTGAGAAGAAAAAAATAAATTCTGTAAAGTAGATATTTGCACAACGATCTTAATACAACAAGAAAATATATTGGTGAATGTTTAAAATCTTAATACATTTTCCTACTTGGGATTGTGCAGCTGGATTTCAGATAGGCTGATTACAGGATAAAACATTTCTCCCTAATGAGTTTAAGTTAATATTTTCATTTTTCTGGTGTTTCTGCATCCATCTGTATACGCTGCAGACACATAGGCACTTACACATGCTAGCACATCTTTGAAGACATAGATGTAGCAGAGAGTATTAACCATTTGCTGACAATGTATACAGCTTGACAATACCCAATCAATTTATGCTCAGCGCCCTTTGGCAAATGAGATGCAATTTTTATCCTAAATCAATGATGAATTAATTGACAATATGGTAAACAAAGGTTGCATCTAATACATCACTGGACCTCTGTCTGTAGGAGGCCTGCAGCTTTGACAAAGTTGCTGGTGTTGCAGTTCTCCAGGATCAGGTTCTGACCAGGGTCTCTCTTGAGCTCACAGTGTGATTTAAGTGTGAAAGGGTAAGGAGGGCCAGGAGGAAACTACCTGGATTTTGGGTGAAAACAATGCTGGAATCCAGTCTGAAGGCCTGGATGAGTACCTACATTTTAAACACATACATAAAACTAACAGAATCCTTTAATATTGTATTATGTATTATGTTTCTGCATCAGGGAAGCTTATGTGAAATTATTGTGAATCTTTTTATTTTCCCCATCTGCTTCCAAAAGAGAAGTCTTTTGTAAGTTTCACCCAATTCTTAATCAATAAGTAAGTTTTCCATGAAGATTTTTTTTAATTTGGTTACATGCTGAGGAAGCTGAGAGGCATTTGAACAAGTTCTTCTCATAGGGAAAGCTGGTACAAATGCTCTGATGTCCAAAACAGAAGTAAGATGCTGAAGAAATCAATGCCTAGTATCTAATGCAAACCCTTTAAATTAGCCAAGAAAAAATCAATTGAGTTAGGATGGGAGAGGAAGGGTTTTTCCTGTTATGAAAACCATGCAGACATCATAATAAATCCCCCTGCCTTTCCTATCCCTTCTAATATATTTTTTTAGATATTTTTTGTTTGTTTTGGGTGGGGAAATTGCTCAGTTTTGGGTTTTGGCTTTTTTTTGTTTTGTTTTGTTTTTGTTTTCAAACCAAGCATCCTTGGGCAATTAAACTAACCTACATCCTAGTTTTCTCTTTTTTCTGTGATAAAGAAAGGAAACTTCCTGTCCTCTTTTTCCAGAACTAATATTTTGGTCCTTGTCAGTTCATCCTCTCTTCTAGGGGAAAATGGTGAGAAGAATCTATGTAATATTGACATAAATTGTAAGGCTATATAAAGTTGACACCTAGAACATATTTTAGGATCCTTACAAAACCAAGGCTTTTTAAAGTCAGAAATACTTAGCTGCACTTGAATAATGACAGGGAGAGTCTGACAGGAGCAGCAACATACAGAGTAAATGGAGGGGCCAAATTCCCTATCAGCACTTGAGACAACTTGAAGAATTGTTTGAAGTTAAGGAAAATTCTCCAAATTATCTTGACCACTTCTGCACTCATTATCTCCTGCTTCTAGAACAAAACAGCTGTCTTTTTCTTCCCACGCTGAATTAGTGTACAATATAGATCATCAATATACAAGCCTTTATTAAATATCCATTTCCTAAAGACCTTTAAAATGATGAAATGAAGGAAATTTAACAGAATTTCCTTCAATCTTGAATCCTTGATTCAGTCTCTTCTGAGAAGGTTTTCCTCAATTTTAGACAGAGGTTGAAATGTAGGTTTTCCTTCTGTTTTCAATACTGCCTTATTAAGTGAGGACTGTTAGTCCTTTCTACTGTGTTTCCTCAATTTTCCTAATTATAACATAAAAACAATTTGGAGTGAGGTAGAAGGAGTTCTGTAAAGACTTTGCAATGTTTCTGTTGGCCTAGGTTTGGAAGTGAGATCTGCCACCCTTCATTTACTCTTCTCCCTCTCCTGAGCTCCTACAAAGTGTTTGCCACGCCCTGAAAAACAAATATTCATTTCAGTGGAAAGCAAACCACAAAACCATGCCTTTGAGAGGTAATCCCTTCTCTCAGAATGAGAGTGAGTGCGAAGTGATGAGGAGGAAAGAGAAACACAAAGACCTATATCTCTTTCTCATCACAGTTTATGGAAAGATCTCCATATTGTTTGCTCTCTCCTCTCTCACATCGAGTCAGAGAACACTGGTTATTTCTGGCTCACTGTCAGAGCCCTCAGCAGCAGCCCAACAAAAGCATTTTGCCAAAGGCAGCTGAAAATGACTCACCACTCCTAAATCTTCTAAGTTTAGCAGATTCCATTTCCCCATTCCCAGCTGAGCTGTCGCTTCTGTGACATCCACTCATGTGGCACATCACGAGAGGCAGTCCTGGGGCTGAAGTAGTAGCTGAGGTTTCTCAAGCTTAACATTCCATTATCCTCTCTCCACTGACTGGACACTCTCTGGGATATATATAAATAACTAGTCTACAATTGACAGTGTCAATATGGTTTGGGAATCACAATCTGGTCAACAAACTAGAGATTGGGACAAGTATATTAACTCTCAGTGCCTTAGAGTAGTTTTACACAAGTCTGATTAAGGAGCTGGCTCAGCCTGGAGAAAAGGAGGCTCAGGGGGGACGTTTGGTTCTGCACAGCTCCCTGACAGGAGGGGACAGGTAGGGACTCAGACTCTGCTCCCAGGGAACAGGGACAGGATGAGTGACGAGGTTGTACCAGGAGAGGTTTAAATTGAATATTAAAGAAAATTCTGTCACTATGAGGGTCATCAAACATTTTGAAGAGGCTATCCAGAGAAGTGGTAGAAATGCCATTCCTGGAAGTGTTCAAAAAACGTGGGTGTCATGCTTGAAAACATGGTGGTGTTATGTTAACTGTTGGGCTCAATGATCTTAGACGTCTTTTCCAACCTAAGTGGTTCTATAATTTTGTGAGTTGTTACAGAAAATGCTATCCATCACCACGGAGAGGAAAAAAAAAGTGTCAGGAGATGGGAACCTGGCAGCACTATGCGAGCAAAGCTGCAAGTAAAAGGGGTAAGGTGTTACTAACATTGCTTTGGTGAAAATGCAAAAAGCAAAGTTCACAGAAACAAAGTATTTTGACACTGTGATCATGCTAATGCAATGTTGTGAAGAAACAGGTGGATTGAGAAAGTTCTATACAAGCTGGAATGTCTTGGAAAACTCAAACAACCTCACCTCAGAGAACTAAAGGACAGATATCTAAAATTTAGCTTTTACCTTTAAATTCTGATATAGATGATATGACTATAATGCAAGTACATCAGAGGGGATCATTCTCACCTATCCTAAGCCCCTCTTTAGATAAACCATTATCTGAAGGTGCTTTAAATTGTTAATTGAGCCTGGGTGATCAGGATAGAGTCTGATTTCCAACATGAAGCTTCAGTTAAGCTGTATAAGAAAAATGTTACCATAAGAGTTCATTTCAGTTAGTTATATTAAGGAATCTTCTCACTTTTTTCTCCCCCATCACATGTGAATATCTTCTGCAGACAGCTGTAAAACATGACACAGGATCTGCAGAAACGCTGCTCTCCCCTGAAGCATCAGCTGGAGGCCAGGCAGGATGACAGTCATCATCCCAAATGGCACCAGACATCCTTGTGGGGAAACTGAACTGAGCTTCAAGTGTCACTGTGCTTGACAGATACTGCATTATGGTTATTGTGTTTTCCAACACCAAGCACTGTAGCTTGCTGCCAGACAAAATGGCAAGTTTTTGCAGATGTTTTTAAAACATGAATTCCCAAGCTTTCAAGATGGCAGGAAGTTAAGGCCAGACTTTGAAGCTTTACTTTTCTATTTAGATGGAGAGTCACTGCCCTGAGCAATTTGACAGAAAGAGGGAGGCAGATAAGCTGGACAAGTCTTCAGAGGTTAATGCTGTGCTCAGCCAAATTTATGTATGGAGCTTTGGTAGTTGTGTTAGTGGACTGGATAACCCTCTTAAGGCCAGAAACTCATAGAGTTGATAATGTGGCATCTAAATAAAGCAGATAGAATTTCCTCTTTCAGTTCTCAGGGGCAAAAGATATTCAGCTTAGTGTCAATGTGGTATTAACCTCCCAAAGAAGAATAGAGATGACTTCAGAGGTTATATTCCTGGATCAGCCACAGTTTCAGCTTCTGATTTAGCTTCTCTTTTTCTTGCAATTTCCTGTGATGTGCATGTAGATAAAAATACCTAACTATTTCCCAGGTCTGTTTTGAAGCTAAATTACCAGATATTTGTTAAGAGCTTCGAGGCATTTATGATCATAAACTGAAAATTACATTCTCCTACCTTGCTGCTATTAAGGCTTATTATTTTCTTAAAGCTCTAAAGCTTGTTTTCTTTTCAGAATATTGAATAGTTTCTTAATAAAAGCAATATAAATGAAAGACAGATTATTGCCATGCTTCTTCAGTAACACTTACAAAGAAACTGCAATTCATGCTGGTTGAGGAAGAAAAAATACAAAAATCTTGTCATTATTTGTCAAAGATAAAAGCTATATTTAAATCAAGACCCTGTCTTTTCATGATAGTCGTGTATTTCTGCAACGGGTTGCCCAGAGAAATTCTGGGTGAACATGGACATGTTAAGACCAGGTTGGAGCTCTAATCAACCTGGCCAAGTGGAAGGTCTCCCCGTGCCCGGCAGGGAGTAGGAGCTTCATGATCATGGTATTTAAAGCCCCTTCTAACCTAAACCATTCTAGGATTCTATGATCTCATTTTGTCCCTGAAGAAGTGAGATTTGCTTTTACATACATTCTCTCTTTCACTCTCTCTCCCCTCTCATCCCTCTCCACCTTTCCCTTCCTCTCCTCTTCCTTTCCCACACAGCCATGCAAATTAACTGTCTTGGGAAACAAATCCACATATCAACTCAAAAATAAACTTTTGAGTCCACCACATGATCCTCCTATACTCTCACTAAGGGACCTATAGGGTGACAAGAAAATACAGAGTTTAGGACTCAGAGGCCAAGGTAAATGATTGGTTTGACACCAAGCTAATTGTAATTATGCTGGTGTGTTGCACAAAAAGCACTTTGTCTTTTGCCATCAGCAGTGATCTAGAGCCGGAGAAACCAACAGGCAGAAAAACAACCTACAAAATGGTTGGTTTTTACTAGGTAAAAAAGCTCTTCTGTCTTGGCTACTCAATTTTTTACACAGCAAACATATTGGAAAACTTCAGAGCTTCCTCCCCAAAAAGACCAAATCCTGGTGTATTTCTATAATTATTTGAGTCCAGTAACCCTTCCTATTTAAAAATATTGTTGTTCAATTACAGAGCTGATTTCTCTTATCATGGTACAAAGACATTTTTGAGCTGTGGGATTGGAACATGTACAGAAAAGAGATTGTACCTCTTAAGAGTCACATTTAGGTGCATTAAAAACTGCAACAACATAAACCAATAATCCGTTGTTGAACCAGCCTTTTTCCTTGCCATATTGTAGGTATGAAGGAAATCTGCAGCTTCATGAAGGTGAGTGCAGCTTTGTTGCATGAGGGTGTGTGTCTTGACATGCCCTGGACTTTTGATTCTGAGCCTGTTGTCTAGAGTAATAAATTGAACATGTCAAAGAATGTTTCCAGGCAATTCACTTATCTCTACGTTAAATTTTTAGGACAGCCTCTTACACATTTTTAATCTGTGCCAACAGGCACTTTCCTAAACTATTTTTGAGCACAGAAGAACATCTGCAGAAGACTGGAGTCACATTCAACAGGCAGTCTGACTGCTATCAGCAGGCTGATCCTGGGAGAAATCTCTGATGTAGGTGCAGGTCATCCCATGTCAATTGGCATCACAACCAGGGACTGATCTGGGATACATGCAATTACTCGTGCAGATGTAGTTTCATTTTAGTGTTTGGAAATGGCTTTTTTGCCTAATGCATGCTCCTGGGAATAATTTTTAATTTAAATGGAGAAATCTGAGCCAGAAGGGAACTAATGAGTATGAAGAATTGGGATGCTGTCCTTGACCAGTGTAGATTAATGTGGTTAGGAGAAGTCACACTGGATGAAACACCAGTATTTAATGAGGTTCTAAATATTAAGGCTGGCACATGGGTCAGACTCCAAAAAGAAGAGAAGGCTCATCCAAACATAAGCACTCCTTAATGCTCAGTAACAATCCCTGGTGTATTGGTGGCTGGCAGCAAGAAGTGGCAAGTTCCCTTTGACCACTGGACTTGAGAGAGATAGTGACAATTCTGAAGAGACACTGCCAAAACATTGCCAGTTCAACCTAAGCAAGACTTCCTGCTCCTGTGTGGTGTATGGCCTCAACATGAATATGGTCAGAATCAACCTGCTGTCCGTGCCAACCTGCCCCATCCTCTTTCCTTTTTTAAACATAAATTAATAGCTTCTTTCACCCCCATTTCTGCAGTCTAGTGCTCATCGATTCTTCAGCTTGGTTGTCTGCATTTGCGCCCCTGCTTCTGTCTAAGGCAGTGGAGTGACAAAGAATAATTCATTTCTAAAGTCTGAAAAGCCCAAGCACTTGGGTGAAATCAGGTTGCCTCCTACATCATGCAGCAATAATAAAACATAACTGCATTCTTTTATTATCTCTCCCAAGAGGTTGTCGTAAGTAGTGGTTGTGATAGCCCATAAGTAGGTCTAGATAGATAAAATAAAATAAAGGGAAAAAACCCCCAAAAAACAAACAAACATCAACAAAAAACGTAAAAACCCTAATGAAAACCACCAGAGTAATTCCCTCTCTTCAAGGGCAGGATATAAACTGATATACACTCAGCCCCTCACTTTCACAGGGCAATAAACTCAAAGTTGGCAGCTACAAAAAACAAGCTTTCTTTATTTTCCAATTTTAGAGTTCTTGGGCCACAATAAACTGGCAGTTTCAAGTCTTCTATATGTTCTTTAGTAACCATAAAACATATCTCTAGCCTCTCGTAAGGATAACACTGGGAATTCCTAGGCTCTCTAGACAAGCCGGCATAAAAGATTGCTCTTCCTGTAACAGTTTTGAAGTAAAAAACCCCATCTTTATCAATACTGTCTGTGACAACAGAGGACATATATCCCAGGCTGCCTCTAATGCAAATTATTATGATGCATTGTTCTGCTGCAC
Source organism: Luscinia megarhynchos (assembly GCA_034336665.1). Taxonomy (NCBI): domain Eukaryota; kingdom Metazoa; phylum Chordata; class Aves; order Passeriformes; family Muscicapidae; genus Luscinia; species Luscinia megarhynchos. Next base: position 3,605,084 of record CM067592.1, on the reverse strand, counting down.
GGATTTCATCTGATCTGGGGGCTGGAACCAGCACAGATAGACAGTAGTTGTGGAAACTGGCCAGATCTCTGTGTTTCCTGACATTGTTCTTCTGATGTCAGACAGTGATATGTAATCAGTAATTCATTCTTTGAATATTGTAGATCATGAACACTTTTAATAATTAAAATGTATCAGACAGAGTATTTTTTGCTTTTTATTTCTATGAAATACGTTTTATTTTGCTTTGTGATCAGTTTGCCTCAGCCTGTTAGCATGTTTACATTCCCACTTAGTGTTTAATGTTCACACTTCATTAAGCAAAAAATATCTTGAAAATCCAATTTTTAAGACCGAGGTAAATAAAATAAAAAGAAGATCAAAGAAAACATATTGCTTGGAATCATTTGTCCACAAGGTTGGACAAAGAGTGCACTAGTATAATTTAAATTGTGGTGATTGTAGAAACCAAAAACTTCCACCAAGAAAAATTGTGTGTTTCATTGCAGCAGTTTAGACTTGCATACAGGACACAAGAAACCATGTTTCAGGATGGCATATGTTGGTAGTTAAAGTTATGTACCTTCCATACGAATTATTGTTAACAACAGCAGGAAGAAAATCGTACAATGCCACATCCAAAATGGGAAGCTTCCAATATTATGACCTGAACATTTGCATTTTAATTGCACAGACAAGTGAATCAGATTTAGTATGTAATTGAATATATTGTCTATTAGTAACAGCATAGGTAAAACTTGGTCTTAATTTCATGCTATTATACCAGAGTAAATCTCACAGTCTTTATTTAAATTATAATTCATTCAATAATTTCCTAAAATAAATGACCCATGAAAGCTTTTTCTGTTTTTTTTTCTGTTCACTTTATTTGTAGAGCTTTAAAAAAAACCCTCAAAAAATCCTGAAATTAATAATCTGAAATTTTACTTACTTTAGTATTATAACTATATTTTGCATGCCTTCCAGCTACGGTGAATCAGAAAATTAGTGTTGAACTATAGAGGCTGAAGAATAAACCATGGACAAGAAATATAAAGCATCCGCGTGAGTGCTATGTAAAATGCCTTTCAACCATGCCTCTTCCTGGACAATTGGAGAATATTCTTAGCAATTCCCTTATGTTTTCATTCCCATATCAATATTTACTTTTAGTAGAAAGATGCATTTTCCCTGTTTGAAGCAATGTTCTCACTGTTTGTCATTAAATTTATAAGGAAACCATTCCTATGAAGCAGTTTCTGACATGGTAACATCTCAGTCTTTCAGAAGTAGGACACAACACCTCTTCTACCTTCAAAAAATCTGATTTTTTGTAAAGCCAAGGGAATTGATTTTGGCTTCTGTACTGAGCAAAAAAAAATCATGCAGTAAAAAGTAGCTGTGATGCTACTGGTAATGTGTGATGCCATATCCATTCAAACCCTTAGAACCTGAAAGAATGCAAACTTTGCATAAGACCAACCAATGCATAAGAAATACTTGTTTTCTTCTGCTTCTGGTTATAGAGTTTGGAAAGAAAAAAAGCTGTACTTCTATAGAAAATTAATTTAGATTTTTTTTTTCTGAAAGATCAACATTAATGATGAAGTAAAAATTAAAATTAAAGAATCCATTCCTCTTTCTTTAATTCTTAGTTTTAATGAACTGCTAACAACGTGCTCTAACAACAGGCAGTAAATCTCAATTCCATTTTTATGTTGTGACTTCCAAAGAAGCATTGAAAATGGATAGATGTGACTTTCTTCAAGAAGGCTTTGAGAAAATGAGCCAATATGCATTGCAGAACTTAGTTCATTTTTGTCTTTCACTGTCTTCCTGAGCCGAATGATATGCAGCTAACACAACAGAAGGAAGGGACGCCACCCAGAGCGACCTGGGTAAACCTGAAATATGGGTTCACAAGAACTTCATGAAGCTCAACAAGGGCTGGAGCATCTCTTATGAACACAGGCTCAGAGAGAGCTGCATGTGTTCAGCCTGGGGAGGGCTTGGGGTACAATTTAGAGCCTCTTTCAGTGACAGAAGAGGGCTTATAAAAAGGGTGGACAGGATTGTTTTATACAGGAAGATGGTGGCAGAAAAAGGAGTCCCTGGAAACGGCAGGTTGAGATTGGCTGTAAGAAGAAATCCTTTACTCAGAGTGATGAAGCAATGGAACAGGTTTCCCAAAAAGGCTGAGGATTCCCCAGCCCTGAAAGTCTTCAAGGTCAGGCTGGATGGTGCTTGGAGCAATGTGATCTTGTGAATGACATCCCTGTCCACAGCAGGAGAGTTGGAGCTACATGATCTTTAAGGCCCCTTTCAACCATAAACAGTCTCTGATTCTAGGATTTATAGATTAGGAATGACTAAAAAGAAGGAATACCTGATAGAGATGTAAACGTCCACTCATGGTCAAAAGGGAAGCTCTTAAATTTTTTTAATGACCAGTGAATTGAATCATAGAACAACAGGATGATTTAGGGAGAAAAGGATCCCTGGGGCTCATCTGAACTTACCCTCTGCTCAAAGCAATTATGCATGTTATCCATCTACCAATCCACATGCACATACAAATTTCTTTTCCTCTTTGTTGGTTCATTATGTGTGCAAACAAACACACACACACAGAGTTTCTAAGACCAAGAAATGAAAAAGAATCTCAGAAACGGGGGGGGAGGGGGGGGGAAAGAGGAAACTTAGTATCATGGCCTTTTCTTTTATTGATTAAATATCCAGATTAGATGGCTTAATTAGATAGTGTAGTTGTTCTGTGTGAAAACTGGGAAATATAGCATGGTCTGCAGAGATCATCATTAAGTAAATCTTTCTGTTCTATCCCTCCAAATGAATGTATAGTTTATATAAATGGTTCGCAGAGAGAAATTTGTTAATTATTCATGAGGGAGATTTTTGACAATCCCTGCGGCAATGAGGCTCAGAACAACCAATAAACTGCAAAGGCATGTATTTAAAATACAGTAATGAAGTAATAGACTCCTTCATTTGGAATTCACTACCTTAAATCTTGATATAAGAAGTTCTAGATAATTTCAGTAAGAGATTCTGTCATTCTTGCAAGACCTGTGGTCAGGATGCAACATTCACCAAATGATGCACCTAGCCCCATGTTACTGAATCACTTGAGCTAGGTTACAGAAAGAGACCCTCCCGGCTTTGAAATCTGTTCATCCAAGAATGTTCTTCAACAGTGGAGGTCAGCAGCCACTCAGAACACAGTTTAATTGCAAATTTTAGATAAAGGCCCTTCCCCCAGTATGTCATGCTCTGGTGATCTAATGTAATAAATTCATGTCCAGTAATGAAGTTTTTTCCCATGACAGTGAACTGTGAAGTTATTCAACAGACTTTTAAAAAACAGACCACCAGGCTTATAAATTAGGGTGGCAGATTTGTACCAAGCTTTATCCTCTAAATCTAATGTTGTCTAAGAATATCAGTAGTGAAATTTTGCTTCCAGCTCTTAAAGTAAAATTCTTCATTCTAAAAAATGAAAACAAAAAAACCCCAAAAAACAAACAAAAAACTCTAAACAACAAAAAATCCCTCAGAAACAGCTCAAAACCCCCAAAAAATAACTCCTACAAAAAGCAAAATGAAAGGGTCCATATGCTGCTGCCCTTAGCAATACTGAATAATCATTTATTTTGTTAATACTTTGTTAATACATATCTATGCTTGGATCTGAATTTACATTCTGTCTGTACTCTGTGTGCAGCTCACAGGGAACAGGGGGAACATCACTGGTGTCCAGTCACCACCACAGTGCACTCCCTCTGTCCTCACAGCAGTGATGTGTGATCACAGTTCAGCTGAGATTTTTTCTGACAAAAGTTTTGATATTGATATTGCCCAGTGAAAGGGTAATTTGGATTTTAGACCAACAGAGATCACGTTTCCTTACTTTGGACACAGTTATTCAAGTCATGGCTATCTGTCAGAATTATACGGAAAAGCACTGCTGTATCAGGGTTAAAATCAGGGGCTTTATCTGCCTATTTCAGTGATTCACTCCAAGTGCCATACAGTTAGCACCCAAACTGGGTTTGTGCAGAATAAACTGATTCCTTCTAGCTAACCTCATACTTATTCTCTGATTCCTTCTTCCTCAGTAAATTACTGATAAGGATTTTGCCTGTCTTTGGAAACTGATGAGATCAAATACAAAAGAGAAACAGAGGAAAGAAAGTTCAAGATAAAGGAAATGGCTAGATTCAGCCCCATGGAAAGTAATTCTCTCAAGGTACATCCACTTCAGGCATTATCTATCTCCATTTAGCAATGGAGAAGCTGTCACTCGGAAGAGTGTTAAAAAAACTAATGATAATTCAATAGCCAGACCAGGAAGAACCATGGAGGAATTCTTCCTTACCTGAAGAAGCCATTTATTCCAGTCAAAAATAGACCTGAGATATCTGTATTTTGCACAAAAACTATGCTGGTACAAATAACCATGCAGCACCAAGTAATAGTGCCTTGGAGCAGCAGGAACTTATATGAGATTTCTGCACTAATAGGTAGAAATGCCACAGTGAAGTCGTAATTACAGCAATGGAAAAGATTATATGATAATTAACAAAATTACATGTGGCCTTCAGAATTCTGCCTGTGTTTCTGGAACTGTGCATGGTTTTTAACTGACCACATTATCTACACACACATGAAGAATTTTCATCCTCTTTGTGTATAAACCAGCTTTCTTAATTTATGTCTACAAGAACTTTAGACTTCCTCCTTAATTTATTCAGCAAATTTCACATCTTTTAGGAAGATGTATTGAATATCAGGGCCTAGGATTTGATTGATACCAATGTAGAGGCAATATGTTACAACGTTGCAGCAATGTCTGACAGGCATTTATTACGGACTTTTAAAGGATAAGAGGTCTCACACAGCAGCTACAGAAGTCTGTGAAATCCCTAAAGGTCATGTTCAGAGAAGAAATGTGACACAGAAAAAAAACCATTCTATTCAGAAAATAGTGATAGAAAAGACCAGATATAGTCTGATCCAAAGCTCACTAAATAGGATGGAAATCAGATAATTATGAATTTATATTAACAACATAAGAAGGGCAGCAGAGGGATTAAATTATTATGCTTAATTGGTTAGGGAATACCAAAAAGTGCTGTATTGCATTTTATTTGGGATAGTATTAAGTAAACATTAAAAAAATTTATTCAAATGAGAATCAAGAGAGTAAGGAAAAGAGCATATCTTGTGAATTGCAAGACAGTGATTAGTTATTCATGTAGATTCTAGGGGTCATTAGCCACAGTAACATGTTAGCTTTCCATTTCAGATGATTACATTTTGCTTAGTGAAAGTGTTAATATTTTATCAATTAGTTATGACATTTCTTTTAGCCCATCTCCTAAGATGAGTAGTTTTAATTGCTCTTGTAATAGTGAATAAAAAGTAAGTAGAGTGCATGGTGTATAGAAATATATTAAAAAATGCTCTATCACCTCTAGAGGAACTGACCATATTGGGATTAATGAAATTCAACCTGAATACTGGGTTGCTTTTCTGTGTTTTTATATTCTGAAAAGAAAGCTGCATTTCAGTTATATGTGAAATTATTATTATTATTAGATGGATGTATTACTTATGTCACTTGTTCACCATAGGTTTCACCATAATAAGCTTTCAACTGTGAATTAAATAATATTTTGAAACCCTGAGACATTTTCAAACAGTTTGAAAGATTCTGTAAACTATATTTAAGAATTTCAAAGACAACTTAAAGATGCACATGCAAGGAACTCATTTATCTCTGGGTATCAGTGGTTTCAGATCTTCTAAGCAGCATTAAAAACTCACTGTTTATTCAAAACATATTTATAAATAAAACCAAATTTCATACACTGAAATGTGCATTAATTAAATCATAGTCTTGTTTCTGCTCTACATAACTTGTGCTGATTTCTCCCCTCTCTTCTCATGCCTGAAATAAGTAAGGTGCCAAAATCTTTTGAGTGCTGATGCTAGGGCTGAGCTGTCTGGTACAGAGGAGGAGTGCTCTAACCCTCATCCTGCCAATGAGATGTGTGAGTGGCACCTCTACCTTCAGAGGCAAAACACCTCTAGGTTACAGCTGGACAAAATCTAATATCACAGGGTGACATGGGTCTATCTTCAGTAATAGTTTCACCTGGATTTTTATCAACTAGGGACAAAAAAATCTGTCTGATAGCCAATAGTGTTCTTGCTTCAGTGCTTGGATTTCTGAGCCCATTAGTTACTTGAAGCTATTGCATCTGAAGCTTTTTGTTTGTTTGCTTGTTTGTTTGTTTTTGCAAAATGCTTTACCAGTGATGCCACAGAATATCTTAAAGAGCTATGATACCTGTTCCCTAAAGTCTTCCACATTCAGCAAAGAATGTTTTGAATACAACAAGAGTTTAAGTCATCTCTAGTCAGTCTTCCTTATCTGATGCTTAAATGTAATACAGAAATAATCCAAAGGAAGTGTCAAGGAATATCCCTATAGGCTGACCAAAACGAGCACATAATTATTTTTTGTAGAATTATTACTTCCTCCACAAGTACATCCCTTGAAAATCAGTATCACCATTCAGAGACTGAGAAGTAATTCAAATCAAAAATCCATGAGCAAACATCAGGTGACAATTGTATAAACCTACACTATGGTAAATCAGTAGATTAGTGAAAAACTCAAAAGGGAAACATTTAAAAAAGTGCTATGCCAAAGGCTTTATTCAGTATCTAACAGGAAAACTACTCTGGCCAGTTATTGAATTTTATTACTATAAAAGGGCCTATTCATTGCATTATGCTTTGCTCAGAAAACGTGTTTCTGTCAGGTTACTGAGCCAGCCACCATGCTGCTAAATCATTTAATGTGCTCAGTTTTACTCTTGAAGTAAGTGAGGTGAAGTTCCACAGGGCATGAAACACAGCAGCAGCACTTCAGCTTTAATAGTGTCTGACACCCAGCCCAGCTTGTCACCCGTTCTTCACAGCTGGAACACAGCTGGTCCAGAAGGAGAGGCAGGGTGGGATATTCTTAGGCTGATGTAACAGCAGTTCTCCCAAGAAACTGTCAAAGCAAGCACTGGGATTGCTGTTGGACACGATCTCATTCAATATGACACTGGGCAGGTCTGAAAGATGAAAGAACACAGACTTAGCTGAACTCTTACACACTTGTTGTCTAATGTTTAGGGAAAAACCAAGATCAGCTCAGTAACACTCTGGCTGTACACATTACTGGCTCCCTAGGAGCCGAGAGTTTACTTTAAGCTCTGATTTGATTCATAAAAACTGCTTGAAGCCAATTAACACAATGTAATCACAGTAGTGGTGGTAGTGCTATACCTCCAGCAATGTGTGCTGACAGCTTGCTAATGGGTTACAGGAAGGAAGGAAACCTTGGTTTAAATTCAGGTCAACTTCTTACCATCCAGCACCGTGGGCTGTGCTTCAGCGGGGTGTAATGCTGACATAAGCACTCACCTACTTTGATATCAATGTTCCACAGATATTAACAGAGGAGCTGTTAAAAAAAAAGAAAAAAGAAAGAAAAGGAGGAAATAAACAAATAATAATTTACTGGGATCTATGCACAGAATAAAGGCTGCATGGGGACTCGGGTTGTTTAGCTGTCTCTGGTGGAGTCAGTTTCCATTGCAAAGGGTCCCTGAAACAACATCTTCAGCTGGATGAGGCAAAACTCCTCAGCTCTTACACTCACTCCACAGGCCTGAGTGACTCCCTCTGGACACTGATGATACTTCATTACATATAATCTTAAATCAAATGCAAAAAGTCTCCCAACTACCTTAGCCATCTACAAAACACTGCCTCACATGCCCGTTCCTGCACATGCAGAAACAGCTTCAGCTGCAGACTTAAAAATGTCATATCTAAGTACATTTTGGCCACTTCTGCATCAGGAAAAGACTGAATAGGCTTGTTCCTTCTTCTTTGGAGGATTGTGAGTTAGTTCTTGGTTCCAGAGTCTGTAATGTAATCTAACAACCATTGCACCATGCTAACTTGTATAGGAACACCTACAAAATCCAGTGACACTGAGACTGAAGCACACAAACAAAATGCAGTGACTTAATCCCTCCATCAGGTTGAACTATTCTTTGCTCCGTCTTTTTTCTTTATCTCATTTTAACTGTTCTGCTGTGTACCTCATTCCTTCTGCTGCCCAAATCCTCCTCCACCTACATGTGAACCTCCAAGAAGACATTTCAAATATAGCTGTTATATATAAAATTATAATCATGTTCCAGGGAGCTTCACTTACTCTTTTAGTGATCTGTTAGTTAAAGAAATGCAGTCCCCATAGTCTAGACAGACAATTAACCCTGGTAGCCCCAGAATACATGGTTAGTATTCCCCTGCATGAATAACTTAATTAGAAGTTCAGCCCAGGAAGTGGCTGCCTACTGGTAACAATGTTAGTTCTTCTCCATGGTACTTCATAAAAAGTCTCTCTCAAAATAGTTTAGAAAGTAAAAATATATCTATATATCCCAGAGGAAAAGGGAAATTAATAGGTTTAAGTAATGATGAAAAGACATACTGAAATGAGGTTTGAAATAGTTGAGAAAGCTGATGTGGAAGGAAACGTGTGAAGAATATTTTTGTATGACATCGACTGGAAAAGAAGAAGCTTATGAATATATTTTTTAATTTCTTACTATTAGAGCCCAAGCTTACAAATTTGTTCAAATATATTTTCAAATATTTGTTTTAATTCCTAATCAATTAATTTGATTTTATCTGTCTCCTTCAGAATGAATTTTCTCTAAATATGGATACCCTCCACATATATTTGTCTAGAAATACTATTGAAAAATGCTTTAAATTAAATACTATTGAATCAAATGCTGTAGATTTTTCCTGAAAGTCAAATATTAATACTCTACTTAAATACAGTATTATAAGTGGAGTCTATATTGCTCCTACATTAGATATACTGAAAAAGTAAGGTATATCTGGAGACTTGTTCAGGTCTTCATAAAGTTCATATCCCTGGTTTGGGTTTGAGCAGCCCGATTTTGGTAGCAAGAGCATTAGAGAGGTAGCTTCTGTGAGAAAGCCAGAAGCTTCCTGCACGTCCAAGAGATCCAGTGCCAGATAGATACAAGACAGACCCTGCAGTGGGCAAACCAAGCCGCCAGGGATGGTGGTAACACCTCTGTGGTAACAGATTTAAGAAGGAAAAGAACTTAACGTGTGGATGTAGCTGTGCTCAGAGAAGAGCAGGGAGAGACCATGTGTGAGGAGCAGCCCTGCAGACAGCTGGGCAGTGCAGGAGGAGGGCAGGAGCTGCTCCAGCTCTGGAGCTCAGGTTCCCCTGCAGCCCCTGGAGCAGCCCATGGTGAGGCAGCTGTGCCCCTGCAGCCCAGGGAGGGACGGGGGAGCAGAGTTACAGCTCAGCCTATGGAAGAGACCCATGCCAGACCAGGGGGATGCCCAAAAGAGGGCTCTGAAATGAAGGAAGTAGAAGCAGGGTCCTGACAGGAACCTGCAGACCCAGAGAGGAGCTAGGCTGGAGCAGGTTTGCTGGCAGGACTCATGACCCCGTGGGGGACACTGGAGCGAGCTGTTCCTGAAGGACTGACCCTGTGGAGAAGAGTCCCACACTGGAGCAGTTCATGAAAAGCTGCAGACTGTGGGAAGAACTCTGGCTGAAGTCTGTGGAGGACTGTCTGCTGTGGGAAAGGCCCACTTTGGAGCAGCAGGATCTCCTTCCTCGAACAGCAGCAGGAACCATGTGTGATGAGCTGACCATAACGCCTTATTCCCATCACCCTGCACTGCTGAGAGGGAAGACCTACAGCCCAGGAAGTAGGGAGAGGTAGGGGAAGGTGTTTCCATGATTTATTTACTTCTCATTATCCTGTTCTGATTTTCATTGGTGATAAAGTCATTAACACTCCCAAGTTGAGTCTGGTTTGCCCATGATGGTAGTTGTTTCATCATTTTTCCCTGTACCTACTTCAAGTCATGAACCTTTTGTTACACTTTCCCCTGTTCACTTGTAGAGGGGCTTGAGAGAGTGGCTTTGGAGGTCACTTGGCATCCAGCCAGGGTCAACCCACCACAATCCTTTAAACGTGATAAAAATCCTTAACCATGTAGGGAGGCTGAAAGTTTGCTATATAGGTTCTTGAAATTAAGTAGGTGGATCCACATAAAAATGTTCAAATCTTTTCTCCAAATAAACTCCATGCATTAAATGACTTAAATAACCTCCATAGTTTAAACATTACACACTCTGGAAACAACCACTGAAAACTGAAGCACACCTTCAAAATACTGTGCAAATCATCTATAGAAAATGCGGAGAACAAGAGGAACCTCCAAATCCATGGTTAACCAAAGACTCTGGTTCTCATTAGAGATATCAAATGAGTCAGTATTTTGTGCTCAGCAGTATATCAGCTAAAATCATTAATATAATGCTTATATGCTTATAACGCTTTAATACCTTTAAAAGTGCATTTGATGTACTGAGTGTAAATTGAACCATATATTACATGAATACACCTAAGATGTCTAACTACCCATTTGCAGATACCCTAACAGCAGGAAAGGAGATTTAATACATGGAACACCTCAAGAGAAGGGTGATGAAAAACCCCTGAGCCTTAGAAACCATCCTTTTCTCTCTTCATCCAAGTCTGCCCAAATTCTGCACAATGCATAAGAAAGTGAGTAGCTGTGAAGATAAGCTTAAAGCACCAAACTTAGTGTTAGCTTGTCTCATGTAAGATTTGAAAATAATGCACATTATCAAACTCATTCAGAAACACAGGTACCTTTTACTCTCAGACAGGTCATAAACCAGAAAATTCTTTAGTGAAAACCTAAGCAGCAATGGAGCATGAAACTTCAATTTCTGATCTTTCAATTAAATGTTGTCTGTTTTACTCAGTCAACATTTGTAAAAAGTACTTAGGACGCTCTGACATGTACCAACACAAAAAGGTGCAGAATATCCTAATCCATGTTATGATCTGCATATATCTAATTTATCTAATTTTCTAGGGAGTCTATTACCAGCTAGCAATATCAAAAAGTACAAGCACTGAGTAGCTGTGATTTTAACTTACAAGTGTGTTTTTTAATATAAAAGGGCCCTTCTTCCTTGAGATATTCAAGTGTCAGTCTCGTAGAGGTCCAGGCTCTTCTCTGTACAAGGCTAAAAAAATTATATCTTAGGCTGAGATCTTCTCAGCATTTGATTTCAGGAATCTCATGGTATAGAGAGCATGATTAAGAGGCTTAAATCTCATCAGCTGCAATTTGAGATCTGGTATTAAATGTTACTGTAATTCACTATGACTTGGTTTTCAGACTTAGGGTGAAAACATCCTAAGATCTACATCCTTAGCATCAATAATGCAAATCATTTAAAATTGTTAAAACACATATAATGGGAATGCCTGGGACCAAGCGACTTTTCTGAAGATAGTTTCATGTTCTGTTGTCACTTAGGAATTATTCCCATCACTAGATGATTTGGCCAATTCAGCTCAGCACTCACCTAGCACACCTTCAAGAAAAGCTCAAAATTCCTTCCAGAATAGGGGATTACTGATTCATTGTGACATTTTTTTCAGTTCATTATTATCTTGTGGAAGACACTTAGAACCAGATCAGGAATGTTTACTTTAAAAATCTAACCTAAAAATCCTGCACTTGACAGTAGCCAAGAATAAACATTTAGGAAAAGATGGTAAAAATGAGGCAAACTATGTCTCCTTGCAGAGTCCAGAAATCTGCTCTGCAGAGAATTCCTGACCCTGTGGTTTTACATGTTTTTGGGGTTTTTATTTTTTGGTTTTGTTTTGTTTTGTTTTGTTTTGTTTTTTTTCAGATAACTTTTCTCTGTTAATTTCCCTAATGCAGCAGAAGCTATGCAGTCTCCCAAATGAACAGAATGAAAATGAAACTTTCAACTTGTCTCAACAACAAGCAAGAGCTTCAATTAAAAAAAACCAAAAAACACTATAATCAAAAAGAACTACAAAAAACTGTAACAAGTGATGAGTTTTTTGAAGGAAGGTGCTCTCAGGAATGGCAAAAGATGAAGAACTGTGGCTGTCATATGTGCTCTCTCTCTCTTTTTTTGTTTAGGCTCTGACATCATGCATCACCATACCAGCTACTTAACATACATCACTTCCCTTTACACAGTAAGGGAAATATTATGCATTGTGCAGGATATAATTGAACATCTGATCTTGGAGAACAAAAACCAGAAACATAACAAGAATTCCTAAATCACACTATTATTGTTGTTGTTTTATGACAGTAGACATACATTTTTAATAGAAATTCAATTTTAATTTTAATTAATATTTTTCTTCTTGTGTTTGAAAATGTAAAATCAAAAACACTTTAGGTTTCACAGTAGAAATATTCCTTAAGCATAAATTATGTTATCTTATGGCTATGATGGAGTTAAATACAGCAGAAGGAATCAGACACTTGTTCAGCATCTGGGAGAATTTAAGTGAGAAAGATGAGTTACTTAAAAGGAGAAAACCTAGCCAATGTTGCTGCTAAAAAGTAGAAGAAGAAAAGTAAATCATATTGTCTCACTAAGCTAACAATCATAGGAAACAGCCTTTCCTACTCTTTTTTGTTTGTTTGGGGCTTTTATGTTTGTTTTTAAAGTTGTTTTTTTGTTTTTAGGGGAGTGGAGTGGTTGGTGTGTTTGGTTTTGTTTCGGTTGGAGGTTTGCTGTTATTACATGGAATATTTAACTGTGTTGGTTTAAACTCATAAAAAAAATCCAAAACGAAAAAAAACCCCAACAAACCAATTTTGCTGTCCTAATGCACATATCTAAATGAAATTTGGATGTTTAAGCTGCAGACAGAGACCTGTTGCAATATAATTCCTCCTGATACTAGACCTATGGAAAGAAATATATCCTTGCTTTAAGGTGGTTTCAGCTCACTTCCTGGGCTCTAGTGCATGCAGTAATTTGGTCTCCATCAACTCCAGTGGGATTTTAACTGAATCTAGGCACTAATTAAAGTGTCTTAATCTGCAGCTGAATACCACCATTGGAGCTCAATTTATTTGTCAACATCTTAGAATCATAGAATTGTTAAGGCTAGTAAAGACCTCCATGATTATTGTTTTAAACTGAAAGAGGGTAGGTTTTGATTGGCGATTAGGAAGATATTTTTGGCCGTGAGGGTAGTGAGGCCCTGGTACAGGTTGTTGAGAAAAGTTGTGGCTGCCTCAACCCTGGGAGAAACCAAGGCCAGGACAGACAGACGTTGAAACAATCTGGGATAGTGGAAGATGTTCCTGCCCATGGCAGGGGAACAGAACTGGATGAGCTGCAAGGGCTTTTCCAACTATATATGATTGGATTCTATGATTTTATGATATTGTCATAAGGTCCAATGTTGCCAGGGGGCGCGAGGCTGGCAAGTGCGACCTGGTTTAGAGGGAGACTACGGCGGGTACCTTAACCCTTCCAGACACGGCGGTACTTTTTACCTCGCCGCCACGGCGGTACCTTAACCCTGCCGGACAAATCACGCGTGGCACCAATATGATGAACGGTGAAATGCGTTTATTTCCTGTGGGCACCCGCTTAAGTATCCTCGGTGTGCCCACGTCACTACCTTAGGGGTTGGCAACTTGGAACGTCATGGAGAAGGAGGGGCCCTAATCTCCTCGTAACAGCGCGTGATCTTCCGAGCGGCTGTTCTGGCTAACCACATCTCCCCCCTCTCCATGAACGGTTAAATTTGAACAATAATATTTGAAACTGGGTAAACAACTGGTCAGTAAACATGCAATGAACTGGTTAGTAAACGAACTGGCTTAACAACTATTTAGGTTAACTGTCTTTGCTGCAAAAGCATAACGTTGATGGTGCTTAAACGAGCTTTGACGAACTGTGCAATCTTATTAAGTAAACAAGGTCCGAACACAAGTGCAAGCATAACAACAACAACGGGTCCCAACAAGGTAGAAATGATGGGGGCAATCCATGGGTGCTGAAAGAAAAGGGAATTGAGCCAATTCTGTTGTTGGAGCTCGTGACGACGACGCTCCAGTCTGCTTTTGAGTTCCGCCATTGATTTACGGATTGGGCCTGAGTGGTTGACGTATGTGCAGCATTCCTCGTTTAAGGCGGCACATAGTCCTCCTTGTTGCATTAATAACAGTTCCAGGCCTCGTCTGTTTTGGAGAACCATTTCTGATAGGGAGAATAAAGATTCTTCTAACTTTAGGATGGTCTTGTGGATCTCTAGAAGGTCTTCATCGATGGCTTTTTGTAACTGCTGTAGTCCTTGCTTTTGAGTGGCCAGAGACGTGATACCTGTGGCTGCTCCCGTTCCTCCGAGGGTCAGCAGGACGGCAAGGCTGACTGCGGTGGCTAGCTCTCGTCTGACTCGGAGTGGCTCTGTTTCAAAGTGTAGCATCACTTCGTCATCTGTGTGGTACAGGATTCTGGGGACGACAATAACTTGTACACATAGGTCGTTAGACTCATTAAAATGTTTTATAGATACACATGGGGTAAGTCCTGTATTGTAACACGTGGTTTAAACGGATGGATGAGCTGCACAGCTCTTTGTTTTGGGTTTTAATATTTTTGTTCCCTATGTTATGTCGGAACCCGGGATCGAACCAGGGACCTTTAGATCTGATTCGGAACTGGGCTTGGCACAGGAATAGCATTGTTGTCTATGTATAGACTGCCTGCACCATCCGTCCCGGCTAGGCCTTAGGCCTGCCTCGACCTCACTGTCCGATGGACAGGAAGTGGAATGATCGGGGACTTCCGGCAGTCTGTGCTTTTTCCCCGGACTCCGCCCTCTGGATTTTTGGTGGGTGGTGACCGCGCCCGCCATGCTCCGCCCCTTTTCTAGGGTTTTCTTGGCCATAAAAGGAAAGGTTTCAGGGCCCGCTTTCTGATTGGGTGTAGGTGGTTCCTCCCAGCTAGAAACCGCGCACTCCTCCCCCTGATGTACACTGCGCATGTCTGTGGCGGGAATTGGGTAGGGGTCCCGCCCTTCTTTTTCGCCCTCGGCGCCATATTGTGAGGTGTAAGATGGTGGCATTGTTTCTATTTGATTTTTACTTTTGCCACTGGCACCATCAACAAAGAAAGGGGAACCATCACGTTGAGGGAGTGGTTTGGGGTTGGGGTTAATGTTAGCACCGGAGGTTGGGGTTGGGGATTGGGACCGCGAAAACGAGGGAGTGTTAGTATTCAACAACGAACCAGGGTTAGTAAATTCACCGAAAACGCAAGTCTGAGTCGCGGCTCCCACCCCCAGCTTGGGAATCATTCTTAAACATTGCTGCGCCGCTTTCCACGTTTCTTGTTCTTCAAGAGCTTTTTTCAGAGCGGTTTTAACTCTGCCCCAGCTCTTGAGGCACTTACTTGAGCCGGACGAAATAACGTCCTCGGCAAGAGCGGAGGTGCACTTCCCCCAACATTCTGGATGCAGAATGCCGACAGGGCGATCAATAACATTTAACATTAACAACCGCCTAATAGCAGTATTAAAATCACTCACTTTACAGTGAATTCCCCACTGCGCATGAATTTCAGAAATTACCTTTCCGAGACTCTCCATCTCGGCGGTACGGGAGCGTCCTCCCCACCGAAGTCAGTCCTGCTGCTCCGGTCGTCTCCTCTTCCAGCGTGTTTCCCGTCGCCCGCTGCTCAGACCCGTGTGTCGGGGAGCAGACCGGGTTTCGGCGTCACTTCGTTGCCTTCTGTGCCTCGACTCCCGCTTCCCGGGTTTCGGCACCACTTGTTGCCAACGGGCGCGAGGCTGGCAAGTGCGACCTGGTCTAGAGGGAGACTACGGCGGGTACCTTAACCCTTCCGGACACGGCGGATAACCTTAACCCTTCCAAACACGGCGGTACTTTTTACCTCGCCGCCACGGCGGTACCTTAACCCTGCCGGACAAATCACGCGTGGCACCAATATGATGAACGGTGAAATGCGTTTATTTCCTGTGGGCACCCGCTTAAGTATCCTCGGTGTGCCCACGTCACTACCTTAGGGGTTGGCAACTTGGAACGTCATGGAGAAGGAGGGGCCCTAATCTCCTCGTAACAGCGCGTGATCTTCCGAGCGGCTGTTCTGGCTAACCACAGTCCAACAATCAACCCAGCATCCTCCCCAAATATCAAGTCCTTTGAGATAGCTCAGTTTTGCCTCCTGATCAGCTGAGAAGCTGAAGAGCAACAATTCCTATACCAAACCTGCAAGTCTCCTGTGGGCATCTCAAACACCCTGTGTATCTCAAAAGACACCGGGTGTTTGGCCAGTTGTACTGAGCACTAAATATCAACATAGAGAGCAGCCTGGAGAAGATAACACATTGCTTCATGCCAGGATATCACAGAAAATCAGAGCAATGGGAAGTGCTGGGGCTGTAAAGCCAGAACAGGTTCTTCTAAGAATAGCATCACATTCTGAGGTCATCATACTTCTCCTCACACCTATATCATTAAAAGGACACAAAAGAAAAAGTCTATCAGCAGGTGATAAGGTACATGCAGCTTACTTGGAGAAGTGTCCATGTAGATCTTCCAAAGCCTAGAATATGAAACCATAATTTACATGATGACTCCATTTGTGTTATCTCTAGGGTGTCAGGACAGGTTGTAAATAAGATAAACAATAAAACTTTCCAGGCTCTGCAAAACAAATAAACAAACAAAAAACAAACAAACAAACAAACAACAACAACAACAAAGAGAAAAAAAAACCCACCAAAAAATCCCAGTCCTCCTCCATAACTGTTTTTATGGTTTCTATTCCGTTGCTTTCCTCTCCACCCATTACCAGGCATAATTCTACCTAATAAATTTCATGTAGTCATAGCAATATTTGCAATTTAAAAATTTAACAGATTTGAGCCACAGCTGCACTACCCTGGCAAGCCAGACCAGCTTTGGGTAACAAGATTTATTTTCCTTGTGTGCTGCCAAGTCAACCTGAAGACAATGTTAATAGAAAAGGTCACAGACTGATAAGCTGACATGTCTCTAATTCTTCAGGACAAATCCATGGATGGTGAATTGAAATGCTACTCTGCAGCTCCTCAGGGGCAGAGGCATTAAAGTTAAATGTTACAGATGTGAAGGAATGGCAGCAAGCATGTTTGGTTTGCAAAAGAGCTTATGGCTGTGGTGGTAGGAATGCAGGAGACACCACCAGAATTTATTTTCTTTGCTAAAGGATATTTTAAGGACACACTGCAACCACCTCAATATAGTGTAGATCCATCTGTCAGGGTGCAATTCGTGGTGGTTAAGAATGGCACAGTTCACAGGTAGAACAGATACTTTAAAAGGAAGATCTATTTTCTCTATTTCTGCTAACACAGGCTTTGCAACGTGCAGAGCTGAGGGGATCAAAGAAAATGATGGTTCTCTATTTCAGGATTGTGGTTTAAGGCTTCACATGTTCCATCTGGAGATTGACTGCTTGCCTAATGTTCCAATATTCACCAATTTGAATGTAAAGTCTGCTTTTGCCCACAGAGGTGACACACTATTGAACTGGGACAGCAAAGTGCCAAGGTCCGGAACAGAGACATCTCAGGGGCTAAGTGGTTGAAAGAGCCCTTGGTGCAACCCACATTCTGTTGTTACACAATTTGTGGATACAGTTTGCAATACAAGACAAAACAGTGTCTTGTTTTTAACAAGCATTTTTGAAGGGACGAGGGTGAATGTTTTTAAGCTGAAAGAGATCAGATTTAGATTGGCTATTATGAAGAAATTCTTCCTTAGCACAGGTTACACAGGGAAGCTGTGGCTGCCCCATACCTGGACGGTTCAAGACTACGTTGAACAGGGCTCTAGTCTAGTGGAAGATGTCCCTATCAATGGCAGGGGTTTTAAAAGAAGGTCTTTATTGACTCTTCCAAATGAAATATCCTGTGATTTTCTGATTTTAGACTTGTGTGCAGAGTAATAGAGATTACAGGATGGAAGCAGATGGTCCTATTCCAGCTGGTCTTAGCAAGCGAACAAGCCTGGATTGTTTTAACTTACTACTCAAGGCACAGAAAGTGGTAAGAAGGACCATCATTCTTTCTTCAGATTGTTCATCTGTAAAGAGTCTTCAGGTGAAGGTTCCAGAAACAGCTGAAGAAGAAACCTGTATTTGGTCTGTCTCAAGAGTGATAGAAAATGAAGTAAGATTAGGCTTTGCTTCTTTTCCCATGGAGATGAACCAGAATTTGCTATGCTTATCCCTTTGGTTTTGTCTTCTCCTTCAGGTGAACACTTGGTGGCTCAAATGCAGTGCAGTATATCCTTAGAGAATGTTAAATTTCAGCACAAACAAGAATAGCCCTTTTTTACCATAGATTGAACATGATAAAGAAATGTGAGAAATTACTGCCAGAACTGCACGATTAATTTATATGAATATGGTGGCTGCTTTTCCTACTATAACTCAGGGGAGACTACCAAGATAAGTATCCCTCTATTTTTTCCCTTTCCTTTTCCCCCTGCTCTCAGTCTGAAAGACTGACATCCTATAAGCAAAGGATAATGAAAAAGTTCTGAATTAATTATTTCTGTTGATTCACTCTAACATGTCCTAGTAAAGATCAAGGCCCCACTGTGCTCCACGCTGTATAAATACATTGTAAGGGACAGACACAGCTATGCAAAATTTGCAGTTATAGAATGTCTGTGTGAAAAAAACCCAAACCTGCTAATATCTTATTTCCAGTATAAGATTTAAGTAGGATATATATCATAGGAATCAGCCTACAGGATGCACTCTGGTCACCTGTGAAGAGCCATCTCCCGAGAGCACAGACATAGGCAATGGCAAGTGGGGCAGAAGACTGACTTGGCTGGGCAGAGATCTTCTTTCAGAACTCAGAAACCAAAGGAAAATGTGTGGCCACTGAAGATAACAACAGGTGACACAACAGGGCTACACCAATGCTCTTCACCTCAACAGGGAGAACATTTGTGAGCCCAAAACACTTGCAGAGTTCCAGCTGGCCAGTGCTGGGAAGGACAACAAAAAGGCCCTTTTGAAACAAGTCAACAGCAAAAGAAGGATCAGAGAGACACTAGTCTGTTACTTGATGAGGTTGGGTACTTCCCACAAAGGGGCACAAACAAAGCATAGCCATGTAATACCTCCTTTTCCCCATGTCTTTAACACCAACTCCAGGTCCTGGGAGCCCTGGATCCTTGCTTTGGAATACTGGGATTGCAAGGATGATAAATTCTCAGCCAAGTCTGAGACTTGCTGCTCCACCTCGATGCACATATGTCTTTGAGGCCCAAGGAATCCACCCCAGAATACTCAAAAAGCTGGCCAATGTTATTGTGGGACTGCTTTCTGGGGCAGTGCTCACAACACCAAGCCTGTCAGAGTTGGAGAAACATCTGGATGATGCTCTTAGGAACAGGGTTTAGTGAAACTATCCTCTTAGGAGTAAGCAGTTTAACTCAGTGACCCTTATGGATCTCTTATAACTTGAGATATTCTGTGATTTTATGATTCTAATGTAAGTAGCCTTAAGCTATGCCAATTCAATTGATCTGTTTTCACATATAATCACTGGCAGTTTTGATTGGTCATCACACCAGAAGGAATCCATCTGTCTGCTAGGCCTTTTTTTTGTTGTTGTTGTTTTGTTTCTCTTTTTGTTTTGTTTTCTTTTGTTCAGCTCAACTAGGAGACTGATGCACTGAGGCAGACCTCAAATACATAGCCAATTTTCTTTTTACTACCTCAGCACAATCACCTCTCAGCTAGGGGAGAGCTGAGGGGACAGCAGTGCCACTCGCTCCCTGGCCAGCACAGAGATGATGTGGATGACTCCACCACTTCCCCAGCCAGACTGTTCCAATGCTCGACAACCCCTTCCCTGAAAAAAAAAAATCCCTAATATTCAACCTATACCACCCCTAGTGACACTTGAGGCAACTTCCACTCAGCTTGTCACTGCCAGACTGGAAGAAGTGAGCCTCCCCTCTCTACCACCTTCTGGGGAGATGCAGAGACTTTGAGTTCTTTGAGGCCCCAGAGCTGCTTTTCCTCCAGGCCGTGCTGCCCCATCCTCCCCCCAGACTGCTGCTCCACATTCTTTCCGGTTCAGGTTCCCGCGGTTGCTCCTGCCCCGCCTCCAGCTCGTCCCGCTGCCGCCCACGTCCGGTGCCCTGCTCGTGTCTCGGAGCTCCAGACAGCCCTGCAGCCGCTGAGAGGCTCCGGTGCCCTGTACGTGTGCGGAGCTCTGGAGAGCCCTGCAGCCGCTGAGAGGCTCCGGGCCCCTGCACGTGTCACGGCGATCCACACAGCCCTGCAGCCGCTGAGGGGCTCCGGTGCCCTGCTCGTGTCTCGGAGCTCCACACAGCCCTGCAGCCGCTGAGGGGCTCCGGGCCCCTGTACGTGTACGGAGCTCTGGAGAGCCCTGCAGCCGCTGAGGGGCTCCGGTGCCCTCCTCGTGTCACGGAGCTCCAGACAGCCCCTGCAGCCGCTGAGGGGCTCCGGTGCCCTGCTCGTGTCTCGGAGCTCCAGACAGCCCTGCAGCCGCTGAGAGGCTCCGGGCCCCTGTACGTAGCGGGAGCTCTGGAGAGCCCTGCAGCCGCTGAGGGGCTCCGGTGCCCTGTACGTGTGCGGAGCTCTGGAGAGCCCTGCAGCCGCTGAGGGGCTCCGGTGCCCTGCCCATGTCTCGGAGCTCCAGACAGCCCTGCAGCCGCTGAGGGGCTCCGGGCCCTGTACGTGTGCGGAGCTCTGGAGAGCCCTGCAGCCGCTGAGGGGCTCCGGTGCCCTGCCCATGTCTCGGAGCTCCAGACAGCCCTGCAGCCGCTGAGGGGCTCCGGTGCCCTGCTCGTGTCTCGGAGCTCCAGACAGCCCTGCAGCCGCTGAGGGGCTCCTGGCCCCGATGCATGGATGGTGGGATAGTGGCTCCGGCCGGACCATGCGGCTGCACCGCCCCGCCGCGTCCCAAGAGAGGGCGCGGCGCCATTCCTGGGCCTGAAGTCCCGGCTCCGTTCTAACCGTTCTTCGGCCTCTCTCCTTCCACAAGGAGCCGTGCATGTGTTGGGAAGCCGCCCGGCAGTTCTCGAAGAGGAGGCCCGGGGACCGAGCGGCCGGTGCCACTGGCTGTGGCTTCCCCGGCTGCCATGTGCCTCACACGGGCTGTGCACAGGCAGCCTTTGACACTCCTGCACCGGCTGCCCCGGGACACTGATCCAACAGCACCAGGCTGTCCTGTCAGGGCTCCACACCTGCGGCCCAAGATACCCCCCGACATCACAAAATCGTGGGAGGGTGCTAAGGGCTGGAAAGGACCTTCTGGCTCCTTTAGCCCCACAAAGGCAGGGACAACTTCCATCAGCCCAGTTGCTGCAAGCCCCATCCTGCCGGGTCTTGAATGTTTCCTGGATGGGGCAGCCTCAGCTGCTCTGGGCAATCTGTTCCAAAGCTGCAGGACTCTACTTTGCAAATCCTTTTATTCTCAGTAAAACATTTATGACTCATTCCGACTCTAACAAAGGTTATTAAGTAAAAGAATAAAAGTCGTTGGTTTTGTTCTCTATGTGTAGTTATCAGTAGTTTGGATTTGTTCTGGTTAATCTGTTGGGTGTTGTTGACAGCTGAGAGAGAGGCATAGCTGAAAATTTGACTAAAAAAGGAAGGAGAATGAGAGGGGAGGGGGCAGAAGAGTTTGGACAGAATGTAATAAGTTTGCAAGTTCCCATTTAATGGGAAAGGGGACAGGGACCACCCCTGGCTGCCGAAGATTGTAAAATGAAGCCATTTTGTTGGAGGGAGTTTGTGTGCAGCTGTCAGTGGAGAGGGACATGCACAGAGTTCGGTTGAATCATTACAAATAAGCAGTTTTTGTTTGCCTCATTGATTTTTTCCCCACTTAGTTGTATATAAAAGGTTGTTTATTTCTATCACCGTTGCACACAGAGGAGCCACAGGAGAGCCACAAGCAGAGGGCAGAGCTCCAAGGGACCCGATCCCGTCTCGCTGCAGGGGATTGTGGGGGTCCAGGGAGTCCCTCTGGACCTTCTGTGGGTGCAAGAACCCCCCTGTCAGGCCCCTGTGAGACCCCCGAGTAAAGCTAGGGGGGTCCAAGAGCTGGATTTAGCTCCATGGGAGCATCTGCCTCCTCTCAGAGAGGAAATGCAAGCTTTAAGAGAAACTAGAGCGTGAATTAGATAGTTAACATGTAGAAAAAGTAGTTTTTGGTATTGTTGATATTATCAGTCGCAAAGCCAAGATGGAGGATTTGGGATGTGGTGTCTTTCTTTCTTCTTCTTGTTCTCCATGTTGGTGGGGGATGGTGGGAATCACAGATTGGTTGGGGACAAAACTAGACACAGTAATAAAACTTTGTAGTATTGGAAAATTATTGTAAACATAGAATACATAGTTTAGAGTATAAAAGATAAGTCCAGCCTTTCGTAGGCAGACTTTCATCCTGGACACGGTGGTGACCAGACTGCTGCTTGCGAGCAAGAACACTTTATAGATAACAAATAATAAACAAACCTTGAGCCCGGACAACTGTCTCCTGCAGTTTCTCTTCGGCGGGTTCAAGGATTCCCTGCGCCCCAAACCACCCTCCTATGTCCATCTGAGTGGTCTCGGCACAAAGAGACCCTCAGACAGTGACAGGGAGGGATCTCAAGGGGCAAAGCGTGGCTGGGTCATACGGGCATCCAGTTTTCTGTTAGACATGGATTCAGGTTGTTTACGGATGTTTAATCCCACTTCGTAAAGGGTGACCCTGGAGCCTATTGCAGAGTAGTGGATCTGCATTTTCTTTGTCCGAGGCTCTGGAGTGCCTTGCAGCAGTGGCAATTCTGGGCTCTTGCTGCAGACCTGGCCCTGCACTTAGCTTTGTGGCATAGCTGTGAGAAAAGATGTGACACAGAGAGCATGAACAGGAGCAGAACTCCAGCATGGCCCTGTCACGGTGGCACAGGAGTCATTTCCTGCAGTGGCTGGCGGAATCTCTTGGATTACCTGCACTGCTCGCTGCACAAGAAACTCCTTGAGCACTTGGTCGTAGGCAGAAAGTGGTTTCAGAGGGAAATCAGCCTGCTGCCAGACTTCCAAAGGGTTGAAACACTCAACCTATGCTGGCACCAGAACAGCCGTGTGTGAGTGCAGTGGGCTGTGACCCAGGCTCTGGGGAGTCCTGCTGGTGGCCCTGGAGAGAGTCCTCATGCACAGAGCTGAGCCCAGGGGTGCTTGCTCAGCCTCGTGGCTTAATACTTTGTGTATTAGGAGTAGTGAATAGTTAAGCATTAAATCTGTAGTTAGTGCATGTCTTGTAGGTAAATATAGAAGTAGTTAATCTGCAGTAGTAGCTCTTGCATTTACGCTCCTTAGGCATAGCACAGGGCAGTTACTGGGGCACAGCTGTACAGGCCTTGGTGCCTTCTTGCTGTGTGGCTCTTCTTCGTTTTTGGCTTCCTGGGGACTTATGTCCCTGCTTTCCCACCAGAAGTTCCCTTCCAGCATTCCTGTCTGCCACACCCACCCCTTCTCTCTCAGTACTACAGCAGGCCACTGTAGTCATAGTATTCCCTGTCTGGCTTGTGCACAGCCTTCTCCAGTCCCCACAGGGGATGGGAGATGGGCTGGATGACCCAAAAGTTTTAATTCAATCCCTATTGAATTAAATCCCAATTCTTATTTCTCCATGAAGAATTCAGAGAGATCCTTAATTTACAAACTCTAACACTAGGAGTTGTGTACACCAGTTATCTTCCCGGTTGCTGTGTTCCACGATTCTAATCCTTCTGTCCTTCCTTAGGGAAGGTTGGGAGACAGACCACCAAAAGGTGCAGGATTGCTTCCGTCTTCCTGCTGTCTCCCGTCCTCTCCTGCCCCCCTCTATGGATGACTGATCAAGCAAGCCATCCTGAACACTAACCTAAACATCCTTTCTATGCCCGCATATCCAGTCCGCCAACGAAGTTCGCTACAAAAGATGATGCCTACCCCTTGGGGGGGACCCACCATCTCAGGCTTTTGCCTACAAAACTTTTCTGCCTTGACCGTGCAAAGTGGCGCTGAACCCGTGAGGGGGACTATGGGAGTCAGTCTGGCCAGTATTCGAGTCCAGGAGACCGTCATCAAAGAATTATTCTAACCCTTGGGAGGCATTTGTTTAAGTTTTGGTGATCCCAAAAGAAAGTTACTAAGAGTTACGGGATTGCCTGTGTTAATGCCTCGTACATATTCCTAACCCTCATTGCCCAATTAGTTATCACCGCTCCCAGTTTCTAGAATGTTCTCCATTCCTTGTATCCCCATTGGCCTCATTTGGTGCTGTGTTTTACCCAATCTACCCCATTGGTAGATGCCTTCCCTTACTCAACCTTTGCACCACTTTCCCCTCTACCCATTGGACCCTAGCCTCAACTCCACCCCCTCTCTTGCCTTATAGTTATACCCTAGAACCTTCCTTTATCTGTATCTTCAACCACTGGCTTCCAAATAGCGCTTGATCTCTTCTTTATTGTGTTTGGGTATTGGGCCTCCTCCGGCATTTAGTTTCCGTATTAGCAAAGTGTTTTATGTTATTGAGTTGTGGTCGTTATTCCTGCTCTTCATTTGTTTTTGCCACTTTGCCCTGCTATTGGAAGACCCAAAGATACTGTCGAGAACCACCCGCACCCAAACAATGAACAAGAGCCAGAGCACAACCATGGATGCCTGAGGCAGTGGTTCCTACCTTGTATCCAGGGCCCAATGCCTCACAGCAGCTCCTTGGGCATGGGACACAGCTGCTGCTGCTGCAGAGGTGGGTGTACTGGCCTTGGTGCTGTCTGGCTGTGTGGCTCCTCTCCTTCCTGCTCCACATCCTTGAGACTCCTGTTTTTGTAAATAGGTTAACTGCACCACCTAATTAGTGGCTTGTCTTCATTTTTTTCTGTCTTCAGTCAGTCAGGATTAAATGGGTTCCAGCATGTCCCTACTTCCCCACCAGAAGCTCCCTTCCAGCATTCCTGTCTGCCCCATCTACCCCTTCTCTCTCAGTACTCTACAGCAGGCCATGGTGGTGATAGTATTCTTTGTCTGCCTTGTGCACAGCCTTCTCCAGTCCCCACAGGGGGTGGGAGATTGGCTGGATGAGGCCACACGGCAGCACATGGAAACCTGCTCCAAATAGCTCAAAGTGCCAATGACTTGCTGGCGGATATCAAGGCACCATGGATCAGAGTGGCAGGGTGTGGGGAGCTTTGCTTTGGAGCGCCTTGCAGCAGTGATAATTCTGGGCTCTTGCTGTAGTCCTGGCCCTGCACTTAGCTTTGTGGTGTAGCTGTGAGAAAAGATGTGACACAGAGAGCATGAACAGGAGCAGAACTCCAGCATGGCCCTGTCACGGTGGCACAGGAGTCATTTCCTGCAGTGGCTGGCGGAATCTCTTGGATTACCTGCACTGCTCGCTGCACAAGAAACTCCTTGAGCGCTTGGTCGTAGGCAGAAAGTGGTTTCAGAGGGAAATCAGCCTGCTGCCAGACTTCCAAAGGGTTGAAACACTCAACCTATGCTGGCACCAGAACAGCCATGTGTGAGTGCAGTGGGCTGTGACCCAGGCTCTGGGGAGTCCTGCTGGTGGCCCTGGAGAGAGTCCTCATGCACAGAGCTGAGCCCAGGGGTGCTTGCTCAGCCTCGTGGCTTAATACTTTGTGTATTAGGAGTAGTGAATAGTTAAGCATTAAGTCTGTAGTTAGTGCATGTCTTGTAGGTAAATGTAGAAGTAGTTAATCTGTATCTCCTGCATTTATGCCCAGGAGCCCAACCCTGTTTTTTCGCTTCATTTCAATAAAGTGTAATGCTCCAGAATCTGGATTGTACAAGTTCTTTTTAGACTGGACCAGATTTATGGAGCTGAACTGATTCCAGTCAGAAATTCTGCCTCTCTTGACCTAGCCCATCTTGTCTCGGATGATGAGCTGGCACTCTTCAAAAAAGATGACAACGAAGTGCACCAATCACGTTATGGGGCAGGGATATAGTGTCCCAATGCAGGATTTCAACCCTGAGATTTCTACTTGGGGCCACTGTGGTGTTGTGGTGAATGTTTATTTTGTTTAGTTCATGCCGGGGGGGGGGAGGGGGTGATGGGGGGAGTGACCATTTCTCTAACATGAGTCATTCAAGGGAAGGATTTCTTATCTCAGGGGAGAAGGTTCCAAGAGGGCCCTAGAGGGGTATCTGAATCATCCACACCAGCCTCTGGGGCACGACTTTGTATATTTAGAGTAATTAGTAGTTAAGCATTTAATCGGTAGTCAGTGCACTCTTTGTAGGTAAACGTAGAAGTAGTTAATCTGCATTTCCTCTATTTATGCCCAGGAACGTGACCCTGATTTTTTGCTGATTTTTAACCGCTTTTTAGGAATTCAGAATCTGGATTGTGCAAGTTCTTTTAGGACTGGACCAGATCTATGGAGCTGAACTGGTTCCAATCAGAAATTCTGCCTCCCAGCAGCCAGATCTCAGAGGCATTTTGTTTTCACTGAATTTCTATTCCTTTGCTGCGTCACAACTGCTGTGCCCTTCCTAGATATCTGGTGCTGCCTAAGTGTGCATATGGGCTACCAGGCTCTGCTGTATCAGTGGGGTCATTTGCTGTTGCAGGTTTCCTCCAGATGTAGGTGCAGCAGCACTGAGCTCATTCCTGTTTTTTTTCTTCTGTCTTTGGTAGAACTCTGAGTGTCATGCCCTTTGCAGACCTGACATAATTTCCACACAGCAGGAGATGGTAGAAGTTATAATAGTTTGTTCCAGTTAGCCCGTGTGTTGTTCCACGGTCAGTTTTGGACACCCCATTGGTCCATATGACCCTTTCTCCTCCCCTCACTTCCCTCATTGGTTTGTACTTTGTAAGACCATGTGCTTCCTCTTCCCCTAAGGATTCCTTAGTGATTGATTGTTTATATCCACCCACCAGTGTGTCCCTGGGCACAGCACTGCTTGGGGCGCTTTTGCTCCTGATCCCTTCAACCCAAATAGGCCTTCTGTTGGATCCTCAGCAGCTGAAAGCCTCTCTTTGTCTGCCCAATCTCTGGCTCTGGTTGGATATAATAAAGCGTTGAGCAAGTGGCTCAAAAGGTTCTGTCGTCAGCAAACTCCCTACTGAGGCAGTTCCCCGTACCTGGTGTGGTGCAAGTGTTTCTCTTGAACTAGCCCAAAAGCCAGCCTGGATGGTAACTGGATGGAAGGCAACCATCTTGGCTGCTGGCAGCCCACGGCATGGGGCCATGCTGGTTGAATCCTCGTGCACAGAGCTGAGTCTATAGGCGCTCGCTGAACCAGCCTCTGGGGGACCAGTTTATGCATTAAGAGTAGCTAATAGTTAAGCATTTAATGTGTAGTTAGTGCACTCTTTGTAGGTAAATGTAGAAGTAGTCAATCTGTAGTTCCTGCATTTATCCCCAGGAACACGACTTTGCTTTTTTGCTATGTTTTAGCAATTCAGTTTAGAATCTGGATTGTCCATTATTGTAATGCTTTCTCTTGTTCCCGAGCCTTCCACCCTTGGCCAATCCCTGGTTGCTTTGCTCCCTTTGAAATCCCGTAATACTGGATGCCCATTTGGTCCATGTGGCCCTTTCTCCTCCCCTCTCTTCCTTTATTGGTTTGTGCTTTGTAAGACCCTGTGCTTCACTCCTCCAGTGAGGATTCCTTAGTGGTTGATTGTTTCTATCCACCCACCAGTGCGTCCTTGTATTTAATCCTGGGCACAGCACTGCTTGGAGCTCTTTTTCTCCTGACCTCTTTGTGGTTAGCCAGAAAAGCCGTCCGGAAGATCTCGCGCTGTCACGAGGAGATAGGGCCCCTCCTTCTCCATGACGTTGCTGAGTTACGTGGGCACACCGCGTGTATATAAAATGGGTGCCCACCAGAAATAAACGCATTTCACCGTTCATCATATTGGTGTCACGTGTGATTTGTCTGGCAAGGTAGTAAGAGTACCGCCGTGGTCTTCCTCTGAACCAGGTCGCACTTGCCTCACCCGCAGGCAACATAGTGGTGCTGAAACCCGGTCTGCTCCCCGGTACACGGGTCTGAGCGGCGGGCGACAGGAAGCATGCTGGAGGAGGAGACGACCGAAGCAGCGGGACTGACTTCGGTGGGGAGGACGCTCCCAGTACCACCGGGATGGAAACTCTCGGGAAGATAATTTCAGAAGTGCATGCACAGTGGGGAATTCAATGTAAAGTAACTGATTTTAATACTGCTATTAGGCGGTTGTTGATGTTAAATGTTATTGATCGCCCCGTTGACATTCTGCATCCAGAATGTTGGGGGAAGTGCACCTCCGCTCTTGCCGACGATGTCATTGCATCCGGCTCAAGCAAATGCCTCAAAAGCTGGGGCAAAGTTAAGAAAGCATTACAGAAGGCTCTCGAGGAGCAGGAAACTTGAAAAGCAGCTCAGCAATGTTTAAGAGCTATTCCTAAACTGGGGGTGGGAGCT
Source organism: Luscinia megarhynchos (assembly GCA_034336665.1). Classification (NCBI taxonomy): domain Eukaryota; kingdom Metazoa; phylum Chordata; class Aves; order Passeriformes; family Muscicapidae; genus Luscinia; species Luscinia megarhynchos. The sequence goes on along the minus strand of CM067592.1, from coordinate 3,576,595 downwards.
GCGACTCAGACCAGTGTTTTTGATGATTTCGCTGACTCTAATCCATCGTTAAGTACTAACACCCCCTCGCTATCGCGGTCCCTATCTCCAACCCCGACCTCCGGTTCTAATGCTAACCTCGAACCACGTCCTCAACGCGATAGTTCCTCTTTTTCTATTGACGGTGCCAGTGATATAAATAAAAACCAAATAGAAATAACGCCACCACCCTATGCTCCACAACATGGCGCCGAAGGCAAAGACGAAGGGCAGGACCACTACCCAACTCCCGCCAGAGACATGCACGGTTCAGACCAGGGGGAGGGACGTGCGGTTTCTGGCTCGGAGGGAACACCCGAAACCAATCAGAGAGCGGGCCCTGGGCGGAGCAAGGCAAGCACAGTCACCACCCACCAAAAATCCAGGGGGTGGAACCCAACCAAAAGGCACAGTCTGCCGGAAGTCCCTGACCATTCCACTTCCTCTCCATCGGACAGTGAGGTCGAGGCAGGCCTGGGGCCTAGCCGGGACAGGTGGCCCAGGGAGTCTGTATACAAACAACGATGCCCTTCCTGTACCAAGCCCAGTTCCGATTCGGATTCCGATTCGGGTTCCGATTCGGATGCAAGTTTTATGCCAGCAACCTTTACTGAATTTACAAGCCGAACCTCCGGGCGCGCAAACAAAAAGGGCTCCACAAAATCTATGCCTTTGACGGATTGGAAAAAAGTCCAATCAGCATTCGCTGACCTACCCAAAACAGCAGCGCGAATCTTCCCAGTAAGGAGACTCGAAAATAGCTTGCCAACGTATTCCCCGGTGAACCCCAAAGATGTGCAGGCCATCGCAAAAGCTATTGCCGAAAAGGGAATTAATTCCGCAATGGTCTCCACTTTAATAGACGGTCTCTTTGGCAATGACGACATACTACCTTTCGATATTAAACAAACTTGTCGTATGATTTTTGACGGGGCAAGCATGATTGTGTTTAAACAAGAGTGGGAGGACAATTTAGAAAAAATCCTTGCCAAGGTTACCGGAGATCAGCACCCATTGCGCAATTCCAGCCTACAGCGTTTAATGGGTCGAGACCCAGGCATGATCAGTCCCCAGGTGCAGGCGCAAGGCTTAAGAGCCTCTGAGATCGCCGCCACCACTCGTGCCGCGAGAGAAGCCATTCGCACAGCGTGCCGTGTGGTTGCTAAACCCTCTCTGTGGACTACCATCAGGCAGGCCGAGAGCGAGCGTTTCACTGCTTTTGTCGACCGCCTCCAAGCAGCCATAGATGCTTCTGACTTGCCATCGGAAGCAAAAGGGCCAGTGTTAGAGGGTTGCATAAGACAGCAATGCAATCAGGCCACCAAAGAACTGCTGCGACCACTGCCTCCTGGCGCCAGCATCGCAACTATCATCAAACATGTAGTAAAAGAGGAAAACCTGGCCCCGGTCCAAGCCGCAGTCGGCGCCGCTATGGCTCCACTTCCAGCAGCGGTCAGCGCAGCAGTGGCAGAAGTAATGGCCATCCAAAGCCGCAACACCTACCGCAATCTATTCCTCATCAAAGCCCAGAGGACCTTGTTGGATTTGTGGAAAGAAAGACCATGTCGCTCGGGGCTGCATTTACAAGAAACAGGGAAACGGGCGGGGGAGGGGGCAATCGGGCCGCATGCGACCCTCTCCCCGTTGGGACAGCCCACGGCCCAATTATGTTACTCCTTCAGAGGCGGAGCACCTTCCAACCCCGCTACCCCGCAGGGAAATGACCAATTTTACAGCCCAAGTTCTGCCCAACATCCTGACCACACGCTGCCTCCACCAGCACCAGCTGCACATACGGTGACACAAACCATGCAGGCGCAAAATACAGCACAGGTGACCTCCGCAGCGGCATTCCCCGGGTGGCCTTGGCAATAAACTGTGACTCATTACGCCCTCCAGAGGTTTGGGGAGTTTGCCGGCTGGCAAGCCAACCAGACGTCTGCTTTGTCACGCTCCTTTTTACGGTAGATACAGGGTCTGACGTCACAGTCATTCCAGATACATGTTGGCCTCCGAGCTGGCAGCTACAAGACGTAGCAGCAGTGGTTGGAGTGGACCCAGTATCAATCACCGTGTATTCCCCAGATGGGGTCGAAAAACCTGCACGTGTATGTCCTCACCAACACTCCACCGCTTCTAGGGCGAGATGCTCAAGCATTATTGGGAATGAGGGTGACAAATTTACCCTCAGGGCCACTCCGGCGTACCCGTCGTTCCCAATTAAGTTAACCTGGAAGTCATCAGACCCGGTGTACGTCGAGCAGTGGCCCATCCCTGAGCCGCGAAGATCCGCTTTCCTCCAACTTGTCGAGCGCGAACTGCAAAAAGGACACATCGAGCCCTTGGTTTCCCCATGGAACACACCAGTGTTCGTCATCCCCAAGCGTGGTGGCAAAGGCTTTTGTCTGCTGCGCGACCTCCGAGCCGTCAACAAAAAGATCCAACCGATGGGACCAGTGCAGACCAAGCTCCCCAGCAACTCCTTCATATCCACAGACTAACCTTGTGCCGTGGTTGATATTAAAGACTGCTTCTTTTCAATCCCGTTACATGAACAGGACAAAGAACGGTTTGCCTTCTCCATCACCTTTCCTAATGGACACCAACCTAGCCTCCGATTTCAATGGAAGGTTCTGCCGCAGGGCATGATCAACTCTCCCACAATCTGCCAAATTGTTGTCAGCAAAGCCCTGGCTCCAGTCCGATTTAAGAACCCTGCAGCAACGATCATCCAGTACCTAGATGACATCCTGATTGTAATAAGTAGGCAGGGCCGAAGCCTTTATTAAAATTTAGCTCTTTTATTGATGGGGCAATAGGGATGGCCGCTGCCTGCCTCTGCTGCCTGAAGCCAGGATCCGAGGTCGGGTCCTAGTGAGTCTCAGCCTCGTGTGCACGCACAGATCCTCGTCATGGCTCGTTCTGTCCGAGGGGTATCCCTTTTGTCCACTACTTCTTATGTTATGGTCATCTTAAAGAAGTTTTTCCCTGGTAGCTGAAGAATTTCTTAATAGCTGGTAATTAGTAGCTTGGTAATACAACATCGCATTCTTTTCATTTCTGGATGTTTTACACTGGCCAGGGTTTCCTTTTCTTGCAGGGTCCCTTTGGGGAGACTAGTCTTTTGCATATGGGGTGGAGCGGTTTGAATGACAAGTTGCAGCGGCAGGCAGCCGGAAGTAGGGCTAGGGTAAGGGCGGAAAAGGGAAGGGCAAACACCGGAAGTGAGGAAGGGTAGAAGTAGGGACTAAGGCGGTACAACATGGTAAAAGGAAAATACAGAGGTATGTTTCTAAACCGTAAGTAACTCTTAAATAACCTTTTTCGACAGTTTAAAACACTAACTGAGCGTCTACTACAATATCCCCTCTCTGAATCTTTGATCGGGACTTAACTGTCCCGCATCAATTTGCAGTTTCAGGCTCATCTCGATAGTCACGGTATTGTCTCCGGAGTGTACGGAATTTTTCATAAATATTTCTGACTGTGTCTACCTCTTGGGTAGGACTATTGGCTTCTCCTTCAACTTCTTGGGACTCTAACTTTAATATGGTGGTTTTGTCTGAGCAATTTACAGGGGCAATTTGAAAATTTGCTTGGACGGTGGATGTAATCAGCCTAATTAGACAAGGGATTAGACACGGGAGAATCAGAAAGCCAGCGAAAGAGGTCAGAACAATGAAACTTATTTTCTTCCACCAGGATCCCCCAAGTGACCAAACGTTATCCCACCAATTGGTGTTTACTAATGGAGTCCATTGTTGATTTCCAACATATGCGATTTTGCGAATCTCCTTTGAAATATTTTTGACAACTTGACTTTTGTCATCAATCTCTAAACAGCACTCAGAGGTATTAAATTTTCCCCAAATTTCCCCTTCATCAGCTAACAGGTAGTCCACTGCTAATCGGATTTGGTATACAACTGATCTGGTTTGTGCTAACTGGTCACTGATATAATCTAAGGCCAATGCCGTTTTGTTTGACACAATTTCTAGGACTGCCTGTAAGCGGATGATCCGGTTTAACATTTATATCGGGGTTCTATAACCCCAGGATCCATCTGGAGCCCAGGTGGCTGGCCCATAGGTCATGATAATTCTTTCAGGGGTCCAGACTTCTCCTTTCCACCTCTGAGAGCTCCTGAGATCGGTGATACTTCGTCTTTTCTTAGGGTTTCTCCACAGTGGGTCATACAGGGGTACACCTAGGTGGGCTCCTGACTCTTTCTGTAACAAAAAGAAAGCTGGCTTAATAATTCCCACTCTTGTTGCCTTACGCTAAGGCAAGTGCGACCTGGTTCAGAGGCAGACCACGACGGACTCGCACTACCGTCGGACAAACACACGTAATGCCAATATGGTGAACGGTGAAATGCGTTTATTTCCTGTGAGCACCCGCTTAAGTATCCTCGGTGTGCCCACGTCACTACCTTAGGGGTTGGTAACTTGGAACGTCATGGAGAAGGAGGGGCCCTAACTCCTCGTAACAGCGCGTGATCTTCCGAGCGGCTGTTCTGGCTAACCACATCTCCCCCCTCTCCATGAACAATTAAATTTGAACAATAATATTTGAAACTGGGTAAACAACTGGTTAGTAAACATGCAATGAACTGGTTAGTAAACGAACTGGCTTAACAACTATCTAAGTTAACTGTCTTTGCTGCAAAAGCATAATGTTGATAGTACCTAAGCGAGCCTTAACAAACTGTACAATTCTATTAAGTAGGCAGGGTCCAAATACAAGTGCAAGCATTATAACAACAACGGGTCCCAACAAAGTAGAGATTATAGGGGCAATCCACGGGTGCTTTGTAAAGAGGGAATTGAACCAGTTTTGTTGTTGGAGCTCGTAGCGACGACGCTCCAGTCTGCTTTTAAGTTCTGCCATGGACTTACGGATTGGGCCTGAGTGGTTAACATATGTGCAGCACTCTTCGTTCAGAGCGGCACACAGTCCTCCTTGTTGCATTAATAAGAGTTCCAGGCCTCGTCTGTTCTGGAGAACCATTTCTGACAAGGAGAACAGAGATTCTTCTAACTTTAAGATGGTTTTGTGGATCTCCAGGAGGTCTTCGTCTATGGCTCTCTGTAGTTGTTGTAGGCCTTGTTTTTGCGTGGCCAGAGACGTAATGCCTGTGGCTGCTCCTGTTCCTCCGAGGGTTAATAATACAGCTAGGCTGACTGCGGTGGCTAATTCTCGTTTGACTCGGAGTGCCTCTGTTTCAAAGTGTAGCATCACTTCGTCATCTGTGTGGTACATGATTCTGGGAACGACAATAACTTGTACACATAGGTCATTAGTCTCATTGAAATGTTTTATGAATACACATGGGGTAAGTCCTGTTGTGTGGCATGCCCAAATGTTACCTGCTGCTGGAATGGCCCACTTTTCAAGCCGGTTTAGGCGAACAGATGAGCCGCACAGCTCTTTGTTTTGAGTCTTAATACTTGCATTTCCTATACAAATTCCGTGGCCTGAAATGATTCCTAAGGTGATTCCTTTACTTGGAGCATCCCACTTGCATTGCTTCGGGTTTGCTCTTTGGGAATATTGAAAGGTTTTGTTTGAGCCAATGCCTTCATAGAAGGGTGGCCGGGAATCATAACAGAGCCAACAGGATTTTGTAAGGTTGGGCTGTGAGGTGTTTAGAGACATGAATGCGGCATGTAGCATTCGAGTATAAAGGGTTTGTGATGGGACCTCAGGTGTGGGCAAGGCTTTTGCAGGTGATGTAGCGGCTGCGAGCGGTTTGTTTGCCTTTGGGAAGGTGGGCATAGGTGGTTTATCTCTCTGAAGAATTGCCAATTCATTAGGCCCTATAGTAAGATGGTGTTTGTGTGATGGGGACCTAATAATTTGAATGACAGTGCCTCTGTCCGGGTTGCGTGTTACGGATGGGTCTTCACGCTGGTACACTGACCACAATCTCCCCACCGCCCAAGAAGGATCGTGTGTTTGCAAGACCGTGATGGTAAGGTGTGTGCAATTCCCGGGGTGTCTACCTTGGTAGGTACTCCGGGAAACGCAGTTGCTGGGCCAGCCTGTGACTTTCAGGAACTCGTCTTGTCTGGGAGGCTTCCACCGATTGCCTGTAACTATGGTTTCACACCCCCAATAGCCACAGAACCAATAACCTGGGTAGGTACAGTATTCTTTTCCAGGGTTGTTGCTTGGACACCAATACGTCCCTACCTTGATGACCTGGGAGGTTCTGTCGGACCGGTCGCTGGTAAAGATGTCTGACAGCCAGACGGTCCAGGCTGGGGTGTTGGTTTCGGTTTGGCCTATCAGAGCGCCGGTGACGAAGTTCCTGAATGTCCAGATGTGGGGCTGGTAGGGATGGTACCCGGTGCTGAGGTGGATCAGTGCTGCCAGGATGTAGAGGCACAGGAATGGAGTTGACGGCTTGGCTAAAGGTCTGCAACAGGGAACCTGTGGGAAAGACACTTAGAATGTTGGTTAGCTTTTGTTAGATAAAACTGGTTTTATGGATTTTAAAGGACACCACTTGTTGTTATCATCTTTTCTTACTGCCGCATACCCTCTGCCCGTCACAACCAATTTCCACCCTGTTTCCCACTCCCCTAACTCATTTTTGATGCTAACTGGAGGGCCCTCTTGGACGGCTTCTACCGCCCAATGCTTCTGGGAGGGGGCTTGACCTTGATCTCCTCGGGGGAATTGGTTCAGGGCTAACAGAGCTGTTGCGAGCAGTCGTGGTTGTTCTGACGGAGGGATGGCTCCAACGAATCCTTCGGCTTTTGCCAGAGTTTCTATTTTTGATTTTAAAGTTTGATTTGCTCTTTCCACAATTGCTTGTCCCGTGCTGTTGTACGGTATACCCTGTTTTAGAGCAATGCCCCATTTGGAGGCAAACTCTTGAGCCGCTTTAGAGATAAAATGAGTTCCATTGTCCGTTTTTATTTGTTTGGGGATACCAAGCCAGGCCATAGCAGACAACCAGTGCTGAACTGCAGCTTTGGAATTTGCTTTTGCGTGTTGAGTCCCTATGATGACACCGCTGAAGGTGTCCACTGTTACGGCGAGCCACGCTCTAGGTTTTAGCAGTTGACATAACGTGAAGTCTGTTTGCCAGATCTCTGAGGCTTTTAGGCCTCTGGGGTTAACTCCACTGGACCACAGCGGGGATTTTTGGCAATAGGGACATGTGGCCACGATGTGCTTGGCGTCGGACATGGAGATGTTACATTGTTTGGCAAGCGCTTTTGCCCCTATGTGGAGAGATTCATGTAGTTGCTTTGCGCTTAGCAGTGTTCATAGGTTTTTGGCTGCAGCATCAGCTCTGTCATTTCCTAGTTGAAAATAACCTTTTATGGGGCTGTGGCTGTTAACGTGAATAACGGCTACAGTACCTTTTCTTGAGTGTAATGCTTCTTCAATCATCTGGGCCGCTGGTGAGATGGAAACTCCAGGGTGGGACATCGCTTGACACAACTTTGCAGCGAACATGGAGTCCGTGACGATGTTGAGGTGGTCTAGTGGAAACAAGTTGCAGGCGAGCACTATCGCTGATGCTTCTAGTAGCTGAACCGACAGGGACTGATCTTGCATTTTTACACTCTGCCATTTGTCTTCATCTTGCCATACGACTGCAGCTGTTGATGTTGTTGACGATGCATCTGTGAACACCGTTGGTCCGGGTGAGGGTCTGTCCAGGACTTTGGGTGGAAGGTCGATGTCCACTATAGCAACTGAGTCCACAGGGGCTTGGCAGCATAGCAGAGTTCTCCTCCGAACCCAAACAGGGCTAACGCAAGGTGTTCCGAAAGTGCTACTGACGCGGAGGGAATTTGCTTCCTGAAGGGTAGATATATCTTGGCAGGTTCAAAGCCTAGATGATTTAAAGCAAGCTTTCTGCCTTTCATGATGACATTTCCAAGACATTCAACACCTGGCGAAAAGGCTCGCTGAGATTTTCCAAGGACCACCCATTGAATTGGCTTGGCTGACTCAGGAGGCCCTTGGGCTAATGCACCAACTCCTCCTTCTTTAGTAAAGTGCACGTACAAGTCCAGAGGCAGGTTGGGGTTCCATCTGGCGAGTACTGCTGCTGCTAGTTGCTGTTCGATGAAGTCAAGCGAGTGGGCGGCTTCGCTGGAGATGGTCTTGGATTCCCACGGATGCTTCCCTTTTAGAAGGTCATATAGGGGAGACATGACCTCTGGAGGGATGAGGGTGGTGTTCCGCAGCCACTGCAGGGATCCTACCAGTTGCTGGACATCGTGGAGCGTTTGGACGTCACGCCGGATTTTGATGGCAGGAGGCGATACGTATGAGCTGTTTATTTTGACGCCCAGAAAGGTGACTGAGGGACCTTTCTTTATTTTAGCTTCCGCTATTTCAAAGCCGCTACTTTTTAAGGCGCTTGAAACTTCGGCAGTGATGGTATCTACCTGGTTGGACGTGGAGGCGGCGATGAGGATGTCATCCATATATTGAATGATTGTTGCTCCAGGGTTCTTGATTCGGACTGGAGCCAGGGCTTTGCTAACAACGATCTGGCAGATGGTAGGCGAGTTGATCATGCCTTGTGGTAGGACTTTCCACTGGAAGCGGAGGCTGGGTTGGTGACCGTTGGGAAAGGTAACGGAAAAGGCAAACCGTTCTTTGTCCTCGTCGTGTAGTGGGATGGAAAAGAAGCAGTCCTTTATGTCAACCACGGCACAGGGTTGGTTTGTTGGTATAAACGAGTTGCTGGGAAGTTTGGTTTGAACTGGCCCCATTGGTTGGTTTTTTTGTTGACAGCTCGGAGGTTATGCAGGAGACGAAAGCCTTCGCCGCTGCACTTTGGGATGACAAATACCGGAGTGTTCCAAGGCGAAACTGAAGGCTCGATGTGACCTTTTTGCAGCTCTCGCTCGACTAGGTGAAGCAGAGCGGATCTTCGAGGCTCTGGAATGGGCCACTGCTCGACGTACACCGGATCCGATGACTTCCATGTTAATTTAATTGGGAACGACGGGTACGCCGGAGTGACCCTGAGGGTAAATTTGTCACCCTCATGCCTAGTAGAGCTTGAGCGTCTCGCTCCAGAAGTGGTGGAGTGTTGGTGAGGACGTACACGTGCACACTGACCGGTTTTTCGGCCCCATCCGTGGAGTACACAACGATCGACACCGGATCCACGCTTTTTTGGGCACGTTGCACTCCTCCCACTCCGACCACTGCTGCGGCGTCCTGTAGCTGCCAACTTGGGGGCCAATGGGTGTTAGGGATAACTGTAACATCTGACCCTGTGTCAACGGTAAAGAGAAGAGTGATACAGCAGACATCTGGTTGTGTCGTTAGCCGGCAAATTCCCCAAACTTGCGGAGGGCTCAGTGAGTCACAGTTTATAGCCAGGGCCACCCGGGGGATGTCGCCGCGTTGGAGGGCGCTTGCGGTGTGGGTCGCGCTTGCGTGACTTGTGTTGCTGGGTGTGTAGGTGGTGCAGGTGGAGGCAGCGTGTAGGTTGGGATGTTGGGCAAAGCCTGAGCCGTAAAGTTGGGTAAGGCTTGAGCTGTGAAGTTGGTTAGTTCCCTGGGGGGCAGCGGTATGGGAAGGTGCTCCGCCTCTGTAGGAGGAACATAGCTGGGCCGCGGGATGTCCCAACGGGGAGAGGGTCGCATGCGGCCCGGTTGCCCCCTCCCCTGCCCGTTTCCCTGCTTCCTGTAAATGCAGAACCTGGCGACATGGCCTGTTTTCCCGCAAACCCACCAAGGTCCTTTGGGCTTTGCTGAGGGATGGTTTGTGGGTTGCGGGCGGCTGTTGGTATTACGAGTTTGAACGGCCATTACTTCCGCCACTGCTGCGCCGACCGCTGCTGGTAGTGGGGCCATAGCGGCACCGACTGCGGCTTGAACTGGGGCCAGATTTTCTTCTTTCACAACGTGTTTAATAATTGTGGCGATGCTGGCGCCAGGAGGCAGAGATCGCAGCAGTTCTTTTGTGGCTTGATTGCACTGCTGCCTAATGCAGCCTTCCAGCACCGGCCCTTTCGCTTCCAACGGCAAGTCGGAGGAATCTATAGCGGCTTGGAGGCGGTCGACAAAGGCGGTGAAGCGTTCACTTTCCGCCTGTTTGATGGAAGCCCAGGGAGAGGGTTTGGCAACTACGCGGCATGCAGTACGGATAGCTTCCCTCGCGGCACGAGTGGTGGCAGCGACTTCAGAGGCTCTTAGGCCTTGTGCTTGTGCCTGGGGGCTGACCATGCCTGGGTCTCGACCCATTAGACGTTGCAGGCTGGAGTTACGCAATGGGTGTTGGTCTCCGGTCACTTTGGCAAGGATTTTTTCTAAATTATCTTCCCATTCTTGTTTAAATACAATCATGCCTGCCCCATCAAAGATCATACGGCAAGTTTGTTTTATATCAAAAGGGAGCATATCATCATTGCCAAAGAGACCGTCGAGCAAGGTGGAAACCATTGCCGAGTTAATTCCTTTTTGGCAATCGCCTTTGCAATGGCCTGCACGTCTTTAGGGTTTACCGGAGAGTATGTTGGTAGATTATTTTCAAGTCTCCGCACCGGAAAAATTCGCGCTGCTGTTTCGGGTAAATCAGCGAGCGCTGATTGAACTTTTTTCCAGTCGGTTAAGGGCATGGATTTTGTGGAGCCCTTTTTAGTTGCATGCCATGGGGTTCGGGTCGCAAATTGGGTAAAAGTTGCCGGTATGAAATTTGCGTCCGAGTCGGAACCCGAATCGGAATCCGAATCGGAGCTGGGCCTGGCGCAGGAATAGCATTGTTGTCTATGTATGGATTGCCTGCGCCATCTGTGCCGGCTAGGCCTCAGGCCTGCCTCGACCTCACTGTCCGATGGACAGGAAGTGGAATGGTCGGGGACTTCCGGCAGTCTGTGCTTTTTCCCCGGACTCCGCCCTCTGGATTTTTGGTGGGTGGTGACCGCGCCCGCCATGCTCCGCCCCTTTTCTAGGACTTTCTTAGCCATAAAAGGAAGGGTTTCAGGGCCCGCTTTCTGATTGGGTGTAGGTGGTTCCTCCCAGCTAGAAACCGCGCACTGCTCCCCCCGATGTGCACCGCGCATGTCCGTGGCGGGAACTGGGCAGGAGTCCCGCCCTTCTCCTTCGCCCTCGGCGCCATATTGTGAAGTGTAAGATGGTGGCGTTATTACTATTTGACTTTTACTTTTGTCACTGGCGCCATCAATAAAGAAAGGGGAACAATCACGTTGAGGAAGTGGTTTGGGGTTGGGGTTAATGTTAGCACCGGAGGTTGGGGTTGGGGACTGGGACCGCGAAGATGAGGAAGTGTTAGTATGTAACAATGGATTAGGGTTAGTAAATTCATCAAAAACACAAGTCTGGGTTGCAGCTCCCACCCCCAGCTTGGGAGTTACTCTTAAACATTGTTGAGCCGCCTTCCAGGTTTCTTGTTCATCAAGAGCCTTTTGCAGAGCGTTTTTGACTTTGCCCCAGCTCTTGAGGCACTTGCTTGAGCCGGACGAAATAACGTCCTCGGCTAGAGCGGAGGTGCACTTACCCCAACATTCTGTATGCAGAATGTCGACAGGGTGATCAATAACATTTAACATTAACAACCGCCTAATAGCAGTTTTTAAATCACTAGCTTTACAGTTAATTCCCCACTGCGCGCACACTTCTGAAATTACCTGCTCGAGATGTTCCATCCCGGCGGTACGGGAGCGTCCTCCCCACCGAAGTCAGACCTGCTGCTCCGGTCGTCTGCTCTTCCAGCGTGCTTCCCGTTGCCCACTGCTCAAACCCATGTGTCGGGGAGCGGACCGGGTTTCGGTGCCACTTGTTGCCTTACACCAAGGCAAGTGCGACCTGGTTCAGAGGCAGACCACAACGGACTCGCACTACTGTCGGACAAACACACGTAACGCCAATATGGTGAACGGTGAAATGCGTTTATTTCCTGTGAGCACCCGCTTAAGTATCCTCGGTGTGCCCACGTCACTACCTTAGGGGTTGGTAACTTGGAACGTCATGGAGAAGGAGGGGCCCTAACTCCTCGTAACAGCGCGTGATCTTCCGAGCGGCTGTTCTGGCTAACCACACAGTGTGCATATTCCTGTCCAATCTCTTAGAAGTCGGGTATAAGCTTGGTCTCCACATATCCAAAAGAGGTACTGCGGGGCTTCCGAGTCTTTAGACATGTTAAGAGGATCCTCCCAGTACTTTGAAATAGATGGTATTCCCCAAAAGGGGCTTTTCCCTTGATTTAAGCACTTATACAAAGCATATACCTCATTATACAAGCAACCGCGTTCGTTTGTATTTATGGTCCAATATGTTTTTGTCTCATTTGGGACCCATTTTTTCTCCCCCCCTCTTACTATCATCATTTTTTTACAGGGCATGGCCCCTACAAAGGTGGTATATTTTTTTCCTTTTCTTTGGATACATATTTCTCCAATTATTTTTGTTTTTAATTTCCATTTTTCTGTTCCTCTTTTTCCCTCTTCTGGAAGGCTCGGATTTGCTTGTTTCCATTGCAGTATATCTAAAGGAGTAAGGCTTATACCCTCCCTAGGCCATATGTCGGCTGTTTGAGTGCTTCCGCACACGTAACAATGTTGTGTATATTTGTATCTAGGGGAGAGGTTTGAGGACAATACCCCTTTTTTCTTAATTCTTCCAATGTTTTACTAATAGTTTCTACATATTTTTGGGCTGTTGCCTCCCCTTCTAGATAGCTTCCAGTGCTATATGGTGACAAGGGGAAGGGGAGTCCGAACATCATTTCATAAGGTGAGATTCTTACATCTGATCTAGGTTTTGTCCTTACCTTCAGAAGGGCTAGTGGGAGACATTTTAGCCAATTTAATTTTTTTTCTAAGACTAATTTTGTTAATGTATTCTTCAGGTATTTATTTGTCCTCTCAACTCTCCCCGAGCTCTGGGGGTGCCAAGGAGTGTGTAGTCGCCATTTTATGCCCAAAGCTTTAACTAAATCTTGGAGAACTTTAGCGGTAAAATGTGAGCCTCGGTCTGAATCTATATTGTTGATCATTCCATATCGGGGAACTATTTGCTCTAAGAGTATTTTGATTACCACATCAGCTGTTTCTCTTTTGGTAGGGTAGGCCTCTATCCAATGGGTAAGATGGTCAACTATTACTAATAAGTGCTTGTACCCCTGCACTGGAGGCATTTCAGTAAAATCAACTTGAATACTTTGAAACGGTCTTATGGCCAGTTCTCTCCCTCCCATGGGTGGTTTCCTTGCTTGTTTTTGGTTGGTTTTTTGGCATGTTAGACACTTACTAGTAACTGCTTTTGCAAGACTATGCACTCCTATACAAATGTGGTCTCTCAAGAAGTGATCACATATAGCTTGTGCTCCCCAATGTGTTAAATCATGTATCTCATTTAGCATTCTGTGAGCTAATGCTTTGTTTACATATTTCTGTCCATCTGATGTTACCCAATCCCCTTTCTCATTTTGTCGTAACTTTAATCCTTTCATTTCTGATAACTCTTGCTTACTATATACTTGCTTTTGACTTTCTTCTTCACCTGAGGCTGCACTTTATACTTTTAATATTTTGGTTGTTCCTCTGCAATTTTAGCAGCTAGCTTAGCGGCTTGGTCAACGGCTTGGTTCCCTCTCTGTTCCAAAGTATTTCCCTTCTGATGTCCCTTAATGTGTACTATCGCTATTTATCGAGGGTTTGTTAATGACTCTAATACAGACTTAATCAGCTCTTTGTGTGCTAGTTCTTTTCCCTTTGTATTTAAGAAACCCCTTTCCTCCCAGATCTTTCCAAAAGTGTGAGCTATCCCAAAAGCATATTTCGAATCTGTGTATATGATTCCTTCTTCCTGATTTAATAGATCTAGCGCCCGCTTTAATGCATATACCTCACAACATTGAGCTGACCAATGAGCCGGCAATTTTCCCTGCTCCACTACTTCTAGATGGTCTCCCTCTTTCTTTTCTACTATTGCATATCCAGACTGTCTTTTCCCTTCTACTACGTGTGATGATCCGTCCGTAAACAATACTCGACCATATGGTAATGGTTGGTCATCTAGGTCTTCTCTGATTTTTGTTTGTAAGCTTATCACTTCTAAACAGTCATGTTCTAACGGGTCTTCCGGCTCTCCAGTAAGAAACTGGGCTGGATTAAGGCTTTTTGCAGTGGTCCACTCTAGATCTGTGGTATTTATTAACATGGCCTCATACTTTAAGATTCGTGCATTGGTTAGCCAGTGTGGCGCCTTTTGACTTAGAACCGCTCTCAAATTATGTGGGGTGTGTATAATAATTTTCCTTTGAAGCGTTAGTTTGCGGGCTTCTTCTATCAATACTGCAGTAGCTGCAATAATTTGTATACAGGTAGGCCAACCCCTGGCGACAGGGTCTAGAAATTTTGACAAATAGGCAATTGGTTTTCTTTGACCACCAAATTTTTGCGTTATAACTCCGTAAGCTATTCCCTCATTAGTGTTAATGAACAACTCAAACTCTTTTCTTAAATCTGGAAGGCTCAAAACAGGTGCCGATGATAATTTCATTTTTAAGTTTTCCAATAATTTTTTATCTGTTTCTGTCCATTGAATTGGCTCGGGTTGAATCAATTTCTCATAGAGGAATTTAACATTTTGAGTATACTCTTCAATCCAAAATTTACAATAGCCGAATAGCCCTAGTAGTTTTCGAACATCTCTTTTGGTCTTGGGCGCTGGAATCCCTAATATCCCAGACACCCTCTCTGGGCTAAGCTTTTTACTCCCAGCTTCTAGAATGTGCCCCAAATAAGTAACTCTGGGTTCCACAAATTGTAACTTATCTTTTGATACTTTTAAGCCTTTCATGCTTAAGAGATTGAGCAGTTCAATAATTATTTCTTTAACTAAATCTTGCTTATCTCCGGATACTAACAGGTCATCTACATATTGCAGCACTTGTACTCCTGTTTTTGGATTAAAATTTTCAAGTATCTTTTCTAACTCCTGGCCAAATAAATTTGGAGATTCAGTGAACCCCTGTGGCAACCTGGTCCACCTCAATTGTTGTTTTCTCCGAGTGTTTGGGTCCTCCCACTCGAAGGCGAACCAGTTGCAATCTTTCTCAGCTAGCAGGCACGCCCAGAATGCATCTTTTAGGTCTACCACTGAGAACCATGTATGTTCTCTTGGGACTTGACTCAATAATGTGTATGGGTTGGGGACCACTGGATGTCGAGTTTTGGTCCTTTTGTTTACTTCTCTGAGATCTTGCACTAGGCAGTATTTGTTCTCAGCCTTTTTAATTGCTAAGATTGGCATGTTGGGAGGGGACATACATGGTTCCAGTATCCCTTCCATTAACAAATGGGCTATTATTTGGGCTAACCCCTGTTTACTTTCAGGGGACATCGGATACTGTTTTATTCTCACGGGAGACCCCCCCTCTTCCATGTCTAACTTTATTGGTGGGATGTTGAGTTGGCCATATTTATCCTCCTCTGCCCATACATCTGGTCTTATTTCACTTAAATCTTTGGTGGTTAGAGTCATCATTTGAGCAACCATATGACCTCCTTGCGGAACTACTCCAATTCCAAATTCTACCTGTAGGTCTCTACCCAGCAAGTTCCCACTTAGCCACGGCAAATATATAAAATCTGCTATTCTTTCCCTGAAATTACCTTTTACTGTCACATTTTCAATAAGATTCGCCTTAAACGGTTTTCCTCCCGCCCCTAGGACCTCACAGGTTCTATTTCCTGTCATTGTTCCCCGGGGTGGTTCATTAAAACTCAATCGGTCTGCTCCAGTGTCCACTACGAAAGTAATTTCTTGACTATGGGGACCCACCTCTAACTTTACAATGGGCTCTTCTAGATCTTTCATTGGGTCCCCCATTGAGAAAAGCCCATGACACCCCTATTCTTCATCGTTTTCCCCTTTCAACAATTTTTCTAGGAGATCTTGCTCCCGCGCTACAGCTTCATCAAAGGAGATTTCTTTGCAATATTTTTTAATGTGTCACACTTCTCCACAGTAGTAACACCTACGGGGTACACGCTGACCTGGAGTACGAGTTTCTTGGGGTTCTGCTCTCGCTTCCTTTCGCTTAGTGGCTGTTTTTGACTCTCTATTCTTAGGTGCCTCAGGTGGATGGGAATTGACTAAGTCTTTTACGCTTTCTCTTGCCACAGCAACCATAACCCTAGCTCGTGATTTGTTTTTTTCCTCTTCTCTTCTCAGATACACCCGTAATGCCTCTCTCAGTAATTCATTAGTATCTTTATTTTGCCAATCTTCTATCTTTTCAAGTTTTCTTCTTATGTCTGGCCATGACTTGGATACAAATTGGACTTTTAAAAAGGTCTGGCCATCAGGTGTATCTGGATCTATTTGTGAATATTGTTGTAGGTTCTTCCTAAGTCTATATAGCCATGTAGCGGGGGTTTCTTCTTTTTCCTGCGAGATGTCAAATGCTAGTTTGGCGTTACTACACCTGGGCACTGATTCTTTTATTCCTTTTATTATTAGGCTGCGGTACTCCTCCATATTACGTCTGTCCATCTCTATATTGCGTTGCCACCCAGGATCGAGTAATGGTAGTTCATACTCCCCAGGGGGACCTGATCTATTTTCCCGTTCCCAGATTTTGATGGCAGCAGTTCGAATTAACCTTACTTCTTCTGGGTCAAACAAGATATTCATTATAGAATTTAACTCCTTCCAAGTATAGATGCTGCAGCCTAGAAATTGGTCAACTTGCATTGCGACTCCGATGGGATCTTCTATCAAAGATCCTAGCTTCTCTTTAAAATTTCTGACTTCAAAAGAAGGGGGGCATCTACAAACCCTATTCCACCACTCATACCTCCCATGGGAACCTCTCGCAAGGGAAATAGTTTCACTTTCGACCTAGTATAATAGGGGTGTACACGTGTATCCACTTCTATTTGGGCATCCTTGTACCCCGGACTCCTACTAGGAGGAGGAGGAGGTAATTCTAATGACTGGGGAGGGGAGGTTACTAAAACAGGCGGAACTGAAGGAAGGGCCTGAACTGACGTTGGAGAGGCTGAAACTGAAGAAGGTGGAGAAGGAACTACTACTGAAGCTGAAGGAACCGAAGAAACTGAAGCTGGGAGAACTGGAGGAAAAACTGGGACTGAGGCTAAAGAAATTGGAGGAACTGAAGCTGGGGAAACTGAAGGAGAGTCTAGAACTGAGGCTAAAGAAATTGGAGGAACTGAAGCTGGGGAAACTGAAGGAGAAACTGGGACTGAGGCTAAAGAAGTTGGGGAAACTGAAGCTTTGGAAACTGAAGGAGGAACTGGGACTGAGGCTAGGCCTGGAGGGACCAGAGGAACTGAAGGTGAGGGAACTAAAGGGGAAACGGGAAGTGAAATTGAAGTAGGTGGAGGAACTGAAGCTGGAACCGAGGCTAAAGGTGCTGGAGGAACTGAAGTTGGGGAAACTGAAGGAGAAACTGGAACTGAGGCTAAAGAGGATGGAAGAACTGAAACTGGGACAACTGAAGGAGACACTGAAGAACCTAGATGAACAACAGGGGCAAGAGCTGTGCCTTGGGGAGCAACTGAAATAAGAGGGATCGGAGGAGGGAACATTGAGGTAGGTAGAGATCTCTCGGAAATTGGTACGGGGTATTCAGGAGGTAGGGGAGGTGGTAGATGCTCTAAGGGATCCCACTTGTGGGTTTTATTCTTCTCACTCTCTTCTTCTTGTTCTTTCCTGTCTTTCTTTTTACTTAATTTACAGATATGAATTCTTTCCCTACTTTTATTCTGCCCCTCCCAAGCTATTGCATATTTTAACTGGTTATTACTGGAACCCCCTTGTGCTCTTAAATACTGAATTAACTGAGAACATAACCACGGGTCTCTAGTACCACACTTAGGCCATCATTCTTGTAAGTTCAGAGTAGGCCACACCTCTACACAATAATGGATCATCTTTAGCTGGTCTAGGCCTTTTACACTTTTTTCCTCATCCCACCCCCGCAACAGTTGCCCTAGAGGGCTATCGGGGGAAATATCTAGGCACTCTTTCTTCCCTTGTCCCCTTTTACTCATACACTTCCCCATTATTAGCGATGACACTCTCTTACTTTGTTAACTACTCCTCTCCTACTCGACAATCAGCACTCACGCCACAGCGGCAGCCCTTTCAAACAGTCAGGCTACCTATACACACACTCCCTACAGCCCTTTCAAACAGTCAGGCCACAGCGGCAGCCCTTTCAAACAGTCAGGCCACCTACACACACACTCCCTGCAGCCCTTTCAAACAGTCAGGCCACAGCGGCAGCCCTTTCAAACAGTCAGACTACCTTGGTGTGTGTGGGAGAAACCTGTGTGCCCACCCGGTCCTACTTTTCCTGAGGGCGCCTCACACACCTAATCTCCTTTCGCTTCCCCGTGTTCCCGGCCAGTCCCCTCGCGGGGATGTGGAACTGCGGTACTAAGGGGTCCACACTTGCTCCGGTTAGGCCAAGCTACTGGCCCCCGTCACACTCGCTCACTCGCTCGCCCTCGTACCCGCCTCCGGCTCTCTTACCTTCTCCGTGGCCTTGGCGTCTTCCGGATCCAGGGATGGCCAGCTGTCCCGGAGGGCCTCTTCTGGGCGATGCTCCCGTTGGACGTCCTCTTCGGGCGTGGCCTATCCCGGAAGAGCCCCCAAATTGTAATAAGTAGGCAGGGCCGAAGCCTTTATTAAAATTTAGCTCTTTTATTGATGGGGCAATAGGGATGGCCGCCGCCTGCCTCTGCTGCCTGAAGCCAGGATCCGAGGTCGGGTCCTAGTGAGTCTCAGCCTCGTGTGCACGCACAGAGTCTCGTCATGGCTCGTTCTGTCCGAGGGGTATCCCTTTTGTCCACTACTTCTTATGTTATGGTCATCTTAAAGAAGTTTTTCCCTGGTAGCTGAAGAATTTCTTAATAGCTGGTAATTAGTAGCTTGGTAATACAACATCGCATTCTTTTCATTTCTGGATGTTTTACACTGGCCAGGGTTTCCTTTTCTTGCAGGGTCCCTTTGGGGAGACTAGTCTTTTGCATATGGGGTGGAGCGGTTTGAATGACAAGTTGCAGCGGCAGGCAGCCGGAAGTAGGGCTAGGGTAAGGGCGGAAAAGGGAAAGGCAAACACCGGAAGTGAGGAAGGGTAGAAGTAGGGACTAAGGCGGTACAACATGGTAAAAGGAAAATACAGAGGTATGTTTCTAAACCATAAGTAACTCTTAAATAATCTTTTTCGACAGTTTAAAACACTAACTGAGCGTCTACTACACTGATCGCTGCCTCCACGTCGAGCCAAGTAGATGCCATCACAGCAGAGGTCTCGAACGCCCTGAAAAACAACGGCTTCGAAATAGCAGAAGCAAAGATAAAGAAAGGTTCTTCAGTCACCTTCTTGGGCGTGAAAATCAACAGCTCTTACGTGTCACCTCCTGCGATCAAAATCCGGCGCGATGTCCAAACACTTCACGACGTCCAGCGACTGGTAGGATCTCTACAGTGGCTGCGAAACACTACTCTCATCCCTCCAGAGGTCATGTCTCCCTTATATGACCTCCAGAAAGGAAAACACCCGTGGGAGTCCAAAAGCATCTCCAAAGAAGCCGCCCACTCGCTCAATTTTATCGAACGGCAATTGACAGCAGCTGTACTCGCCAGATGGAATCCCAACCTGCCTCTAGACCTGTACGTACATTTCACAAAGGAGGGAGGAGTTGGTGCGTTAGCCCAAGGGCCTCCTGAATCAGCCAAACCAGTACAATGGGTGGTTCTCGGAAGATCTCAACGAGCCTTCTCCCCTGGAGTCGAGTGCCTTGGCAATGTAATTATGAAAGGCAGAAAGCTCACCTTGAATTATCTAGGCTCTGAGTCCGCAAAAATATACCTTCCTTTCCGGAAACAGATCCCTTCCGCATCAGTGGCACTCTCAGAACATCTCGCATTAGCCCTGTTCAGATTTGGAGGAGAACTTTGCTATGCCGTCAAGCCTCCGTGGACCCAACTGCTTGCTGCAGTGGACATCGATCTTCCTCCAAAAGTTTTAGACCGACCTTCACCCGGCCCAACCGTGTTTACAGATGCATCTTCAACAACTTCTACAGCTGCTGTTGTGTGGCAAGATCAAGGTAAATGGCAGTGTGTAAAAATGAAAGATCAGTCTCTGTCAGTCCAACTGTTAGAAGCGTCCGCAATAGTGCTGGCTTGCAATCTGTTCCCAACGGACCATCTTAACATCGTCACCGACTCCATGTTTGCAGCAAAGCTCTGTCAAGCAATGTCTCACCCTGGCGTCTCCATCTCACCGGCAGCTCTCATGATCGAGGAAGCACTGCACTCACTCATGACAAGGTACTGTGACAGTCATTCATATCAACAGCCGCAGTCCCATAAAAGGATATTTCCAGCTGGGAAATGACAAGGCCAATGCCACAGCCAAAAACCTGTGGACTTAGCAAAGTGCGCGACAGTTACATGAGTCCCTTCATATAGGAGCCAAAGCACTCGCCAAACAGTGTGACATCTCCATGTCTGATGCCAAGCACATCGTGGCCACTTGCCCCTACTGCCAAAAATCCCCGTTATGGTCCAGTGGTGTCAACCCTAGAGGCCTAAAAGCCTCGGAAATCTGGCAGACAGACTTCACACTGTGTCAGTTATTAAAACCTAGAGCATGGCTCGCCGTCACGGTAGATACATTCTGCTAAAACGATACGCGCCAACTGCTAAAACGATACTTTGTCTTTTCCTAATTACTTAAGATAAGACAATGTATCTTTTAGCATGGATGGAAAAGGATTACAAAAGAGGCTCTTCCTTATGTCAGCTTTATTCTATGGCAATGGCATTGCCCGATGGAGGAAGTAGGAAAGAGGAAGATCCCTCCTGGGACCTCCGTCTTCAGGAGAGGGAATGGGGAGTGGCTTTGGCTAGTAGCCAATGGGATAAGGATACAGGGGGATAGGGTCAGGATACAGGAACTCCCGGTAGGGTGCAATGTCACAGGGAAAGGTCACAGGAAGGGGGACATGAACCGGGAGCTAGCCGGAAGATGGCCAGGTTTGTTGATTCATTCCTTCTACCTCATTTATTGAATTACAACAACATTCAGCGGTGTCATCATCGGGACTCAGCACGCAAAAGCAAACTCCAAAGCCGCAGTCCAACACTGGTTGTCATCTATGGCTTGGCTCGGTATCCCCAAGCAAATCAAAACAGACAATGGGACTCACTTCATTTCCAAAGCGGCCCAAGAGTTTGCCACCAAATGGGGCATTGTCTTAAAGCAAGGAATACCGTATAACAGTACCGGACAAGCCATCGTGGAGAGAGCCAACCAAACCCTGAAATCAAAAATAGAGACCCTGGCAAGGGCCGAAGGGTTTGTTGGAGCCATTCCTCCGTCGGAACAGCCACGACTGCTCGCAGCTGCCATGCTAGCCCTAAATCAATTCCCCAGAGGGGATCAAGGCAAAACTCCTTCCCAGAAACATTGGGCGGTAGAAGCTGTCCAAGAAGGCCCCCCAGTCAGCATAAAGAATGAACTAGGAGAGTGGGAGACGGGGTGGAAGCTAGTAGTAACGGGCAGTAAAGCAGTAAAGAAAGATAATGACGTTAAGTGGTGTCCCTTGAAATCGATAAAGCCTGTCTTGCCTAACAAAAACTAACAAACATTTTGAGTGTTTTCCCCACAGGTCCCCTGTCGCAGGTCATCAACCAAGCCTTCGACTCTGCTTCTGTGCCTCTGTATCCTGGTAACACTGATCCACCTCAGCACCGGCTATCACCCTTACCAGCCCCACGTCTGGATGTTCCGGAACTTCATCACCGGCGCTATCATAGGCCAAACTGAAACCAACACCCCAGCCTGGACCGTGCGACTATCTGACATCTTCACTAGAGATCGGTCCGGAAAAACCTCCCAAGTCATCAAGGTAGGGACATATTGGTGTCCGAGTAACAACCCCGGGAAAGAGTACTGCACCTACCCAGGTTACTGGTTTTGTGGATATTGGGGGTGTGAGACTATAGTAACTGGTAATCGGTGGAAGCCTCCTAAAAAG
This sequence comes from Luscinia megarhynchos, assembly GCA_034336665.1. Classification (NCBI taxonomy): domain Eukaryota; kingdom Metazoa; phylum Chordata; class Aves; order Passeriformes; family Muscicapidae; genus Luscinia; species Luscinia megarhynchos. Next base: position 3,554,544 of record CM067592.1, on the reverse strand, counting down.
GATGAGTTCCTAAAAGTGACAGGTTGGCCCAGCAACTGCATTTCCCGAAGTACCTACCAAGGTAGACACCCCGGGAACTGCACGCACCTCACAATTACGGTTCTGCAGACCCATGATCCATCTTGGGCGGTAGGAAAGTTGTGGTCAGTGTACCGGCACGAGGATCCGTCCCTCATTCGTAACCCAGACACAGGCACTGTTGTGCAGATCATTAGGTCCCCATCACGCAAGCATCACATCGCAATAGGGCCTAATGAATTGGCAATCTCTCAAAAAGGTAAACCACTCATGCCCACCTTTCCGATGGCGAAAAAACCGCTTGCCACTGCTACGTTGCTGAACCCTGTGAAATCCTTTCCCACACCCGAAATCCCTTCGCAAACCCTTTTTACCCGGATGTTACATGCCGCATTTTTATCCCTCAACACCTCACAACCCAACATTACAAAATCCTGCTGGCTTTGCTATGATTCCCGACCACCCTTCTATGAGGGAATTGGTTCCAACAAAACTTTCCAATACTCCCAAAAAGCCAATCCCAAGAAGTGTAAGTGGGATGCTCCCAGCAGAGGGATCACCCTGGAAATCATTTCAGGCCTCGGAGTTTGTATAGGGAACAAAAATGTTAAGACCCAAAATAAGGAGCTGTGTGGCTCTTCCATCCGTTTGAACCGGCACGAGAAGTGGGCCATTCCCGCAATGGGAAACATTTGGGCATGTCATACTACCGGACTTACCCCTTGTGTCTCTATAAGCCACTTCAATGAATCTAACGATTTTTGTGTCCAAGTTATTGTCATCCCCAGGATCCTTTCCGACACAGACGACGAAGTCATGCTGCACTTCAAAACGGAACCACTCCGAGTGAAACAAGAGATAGCAACTGCAGTCAGTTTGGCTGTACTGCTGACCCTCGGAGGAACAGGAGCAGCTACTGGCATCACATCCTTGGCCACTCAAAAGCAAAGCCTGCAACAGCTACAACGAGCAATAGACGAGGACCTTCTTGAAATCCATAAAACCATTTTAAAACTAGAGGAATCTCTGTTTTCCCTGTCGGAAATGGTCCTCCAAAATAGGCGAGGTCTGGAACTCCTGTTAATGCAGCAGGGAGGACTGTGCGCTGCCCTGAACGAGGAGTGCTGCACTTATGTAAACCACTCGGGTCCCATCCGAAAGTCCATGGCCGAGCTCAAAAACAGATTGGAGCATCGCAGCTATGAGATCCAGCAGCAAAACTGGTTAAACTCCCTTTTTACCCAACACCCTTGGATTTCCCCTATAATTTCTACCCTGTTAGGACCTGTTGTTGTTATAATGTTTGCCCTTGTATTCGGACCTTGTTTACTTAACAAAATTACAGTTTGTCAAAGCTCGTTTAGGTACAATAGATATTATGCTTTTACAGCACAGACAGTTAACTTAAGCAACCAGTAAGCCAGTTTTATTTACTAACAAGTTCGTTTGCATGATACTAACAAATTGTTTACCCAGTTCAAAAATGTTATGTTCAAATTTAATTGTTCATGGAGAGGGGGGAAATGTGGTTAGCCAGAAAAGTCGTCCGGAAGATCTCGCGCTGTCACGAGGAGATAGGGCCCCTCCTTCTCCGTGACGTTGCTGAGTTACGTGGGCACACCGCGTGTATATAAAGTGGGTGCCCACCGGAAATAAATGCATTTCACCATTCATCATATTGGTGTCACGTGTGATTTGTCCGGCAAAGTAGTAAGAGTTCCGCCGTGGTCTTCCTCTGAACCAGGTCGCACTTGCCTCACCTGCAGGCAACACCTCTTTGACAAGAATAAGCCTTCTGTTGGATCCTCAGCAGCTGAGAGCGACTCTCTCATCTGCCCGATAGCTCTTTGGTAGAGCTTTGTCTCTTACGCCCTCTGTAGAGCTGACATCATTTCCATACAGCAGCACATGGTATTCAGTGGCTTGTATGGTGTCTGGAACTCTTTAAAGGTCTTTTACCCATTCTTTCGCCAGTATGGTGCCCATCCTTTCAGCCTTCAAGGCTGCAGTCATTGGACTCTGCTCTCTCTCCTTTTGCAGTACGTCCAGGTTTCTCCAGTGCCAGTGGGCTCCTAATGCCCAAGTACCACTCGGATCAAGCTCCTGGTGCTGCACGGACATGTTCTCCAAAGAGGTGGCAGAGAAGTCTCTTTCCCTTGGCCAGTGACCTCCCAGTGACCTATTTCAAACTTGGGGTCAAAGTCGCCAGGGGCACCCAACAAGCAGAGGGCAGAGCTCCAAGGGACCCAATCCCATCTCGCTGCGGGGGATCTCAAGGGACAGTGGGGTCATGTGGTTTCTGTTTGACATGGATTCAGGGAGCTTCATCCCACTTTGTGAAGGGGGTGGCCCTGGAGCCTGATGCTGAGCAGTGTCTTCCCTTCTCCTGGCTGAGCAGACCCGACTTTCTCAGCGTGTATTCATAGCACTCCCAGCCCTCTGATCATCTCCATGGCCTCCTTTGGGCCTGCTCCACCAGCTCCCCATCTTTCCTGTGCTGAGGAGCCCAGGCCTGGACATGGTGCTCCATGTGGGACCTCCTGAGGGCAGGATCAGAGGAGCAGAATCTCCCTTAACCAGCTGCCCATGTTCCTTTGAATGCTGCCCAGGATTTGCTTGGCTTTCTGGGCTGTGAGTGCCCACTGCTGCCTCATGTCCAACTTTCATCCCCCAAAACTGACAAGTCCTTCTCGGCAGCATACACACGGAGTCACACAGGGGGAGTCACACAAGCACTGAGCTCCATGGGAACTGATCCCATCTCACTGCAGGGGATCTCAAGGGGCAAAGCATCCCTGAGTCAAATCACCCCATTTTGTATTTGACAAGGGTTTGTGGGAGCTTTGTCCTGCTTTGTAAAGGGGGCTCTGGGGGCTATTCCCGAGCGGTGGATCTTCATCTGTGGGCATTAGGCCCCTAGGTCATGCCCTTCACAGAGCTGAAGTTACATTTCTGTTTATTGGGGAATTTTACTCTCATGTTTATCAATGTTAGCTGTTTTAGGACAGTTGATACCTCAGCACCTCTGAACCTTTATGAATTAAACTCAGAAATTTGATTAATGAGATTTTTCATTGCTTTCATCTTACTTTCTGGCTTTCTTTGTTCTCTGCAGTTCTTGTTTGCAATTTGCTTTTGCATTGGACTGTGGACGCTGCTGAAGGCCCAGGCAAAATTTGCTAGGCCTTTTTCTCAGGTTCTGAGTCTTTTTCTCAAGCCGTGAAACTTTCTCACCTCCAGCCAAGATTTTTCCCAGGCTAAAAACTTTCTAGAGGAGGAATCATAACAGAGATAAACACCTACTGGATCCATGGAAAAGCCAGGGAGAAGAGGTGTCTCTTTCTCTGTCTAATGAACTGTCTGCATTTTGTTTTTCACAAACTATCTTATTTAAAGCCATGGCTTCATTCAAGAAATGGCTCTTTTTTGCTCCAAGTAAGAGAATGCCTTGTTGCTGTGTTCTCTCACTGCTCCGTAACCCTTCATACAGCAACATTGGACTTTTTAATGGTGGGCATGAAATGTGTCACTTGGCAGTGAATTTGGGAAGTTTCAGAAAGTTTTGGTTTTCTTCATCCCAAACCTGTTGTAGTGGATTAACTGAGGAAGAGAGTTTAATTTATGGGAAGCAACTCATATCACATTCATCTCAGCTGCTTGGCACAGCTTGTTCTTCTGCCGTACTTGAGCAGAATATTCTGAATTTAACAACATTAGAAAAAAGCAAACAAGCAATTGCAAAATCCAAAGTACAAGGAACAAAATTAGCTAACATGAAAGATTCACATAAAATAAGTGAAGGAGCTATCTACTGTTACAGTGTGGTGGATGCAGACTCAGAAGTTGTGAGCAGTCCAGTCGTTGTTACAACAGTTAACAATAATGTTCTAAGAGTTGTTACATTACCTGTTATGCCGAAAGTATACTTTCTGTACCCCTCAATCCCCTGTAACTCTGTATTCCCTAATGGTTCCCAGTTCCTATGTTCACCTTTGTCCCTCATCTCTTCCGCCCTTCCTTTCTCCCTATTTCCGGTTGCCTGCTGCTGCTCAAAAGACTTCGCCTCATATGCAAATTACCAATATTCCCAGACAGACCCCCCCAAAAGGCAGAAGTCCCAGCTGAATCTAAACATTAAGAAAACCAAAGAACTACCCCAAGTGCTGTGAAACCAACAACCATGGGCCATGGAGAACGCCTTAAACTACCAAGAAAAGACTTCACCAGAACAGCTACCACCTAGAAGGGAGAACACAACAATGACACCCCTAGACTAAGTGAGCTGAAGGTGAGATCTGTGCGTGCGTGTGAGGACTGGGACTCCCCATCCTGCCTGCAGGACGGATAGAGGACCTCTTCCCTGCAACATCACTGACTCAACTACAACAGCAGGCGGCGGCCTTCCCGTAGCCCCTCTCAAATAAAAGAGCTGCATTTAATAAAGGCTTCAGCCCTGCTTATTTATTACAATTTTGGGGCTCGTCTGGGATAGGCCACGCCCGAGGAGGACTTCTGACGGGGGAGCACCGCCCAGAGGAGGTCCTCCGGGACAGCTGGCCGCCCCGGACCCGGAGCAGTGGGAATCCAGGTAAGAAAGCCAGTGGTGGGCATGGGGGCGAGCGAAAGGTGTGTGTGTGAGACGGGGGCCGGTAGCCGGCCTAACCGAAGCGAGTGAGGACCCCCTAGTACCGCGATTCCACGAGGGGGCTGGCCGGGAACGGGGGGAAGCGAAAGGAGCCGCAGTAAGTGAGGCACCCCCGGGGTGGATTGAGTCCCCCTCTCGTACAGCACACTCCCCACACACAGGACTAGGCCAGGGTATGGAGGGCCCTGCTGGGAGCTAGCGTGTGTGGCTGTTAACCTCCGTGGGTGTGAGGTTGGCCTTAGGCGTGAACCTTAAAAGTCTCTAGGTGTGGGGCTGGCCTTAGGTGTGAACCTTAAAAGTCTCCAGGTGTGGGGCTGGCCTTAGGTGTGAACCTTAAAAGTCTCTTAAGTGTGGGGTTAGCCTAAGTGCGCTTGAGGGCCCCCTGAAAGTCTCTAGGGGTGAGGAGTGGAAAATGGGTCAGTGTATTAGTAAAGGCAGAAAGGCACGGGGGAAGCGTAATCCCATCCCCCTAGATAGCCCGTTGGGGCAGCTACTGCAAAAGTGGGAATTAAGGGAAAACCTCAAAGAATTAGATAAAATACTTATGATTCATTATTGTGTGGAGGTATGGCCTACTTTAGACTTGCCAGAAAGATGGCCGAGGTGTGGAACCAGGGACCCGTGGATGTGTCCGCAGTTAGTACAGCATTTAAGAGCCCAAGGGGACCCTGATCTGGATCAACTCTGGTATGCAATCTGTTGGGAGAGGCAAGGGCTAGTAAGTGAGAGGGTCAAAGTATGCAAGTTGAAAAAAGATGAGAAAAGTGTTGAAAAGAAAGAGGATGAAGAAAGTAAGACACGTAGATGGGACCCCCTTAGATCACCTGCCCCCACCTTTTTCCCCCCGGAATATCCCGGTATCAATGCCTACTCCCTTCCACAAGTTTCCCCTCTTATCCCTTCTACCATAGT
>CM067592.1:3491866-3548869 GCA_034336665.1 Luscinia megarhynchos | reverse complement strand
GATTACATAAGCGAACAATTGGCACAAACTCGAATAGTAGTCTACCAAATTTGGCTAGCGGTTGACTACTTATTAGCAAATGAAGGTGGCATTTGTGGGAAGTTTAACACTTCAGAGTGTTGCCTCGAAATTGATGATAAAAGCCAAGTAATTAAAAACATCTCGAAAGAAATCAGAAAAATTGCATATGTAGGAACCCAGAGATGGACCCCACTGATAAACACCGACTGGTGGGACAACTTCTGGTCATTTAGGGGAGCTTGGTGGAAAAAAATAGTTTTTATAATTTTAATGTCCCTGCTGGTTTTCTGATCCTACCGTGCCTACTCCCTTGTTTAATCCGGTTAATTGCGTCCACCGTCCAGTCGACTTTCCACATTGATCCAGCTGGGAGCCCTAAACCAGCTACTATCCTAAGATTAGAAACTCAAGAAGAAGAACAGGAAGAGACGACAGTAGTCTGTACTAGAGAAGTGGGGGCAGCTAGAAAAATGTATAATCAGTTTCAGAAGCTCCGAAAGCTCTATCCCGAAGAGCCAGAAACGACAAATTGATGCGGGATAAAATCCTGAGCAAAAAAATAAGAGGGAGGATATTGTGGTGGATGCAGACTCAGAAGTTGTGAGCAGTCCAGTCGTTGTTACAACAGTTAACAATAATGTTCTAAGAGTTGTTACATTACCTGTTATGCCGAAAGTATACTTTCTGTACCCCTCAATCCCCTGTAAATCTGTATTCCCTAATGGTTCCATTTCCTATGTTCACCTTTGTCCCTCATCTCTTCCGCCCTTTCTTTCTCCCTATTTCCGGTCGCCTGCTGCTGCTCAAAAGACTCCGCCTCATATGCAAATTACCAATATTCCCAGACAGACCCCCCCCAAAAAGCAGAAGTCCCAGCTGAATCTAAACATTAAGAAAACCAAATAACTACCCCAAGTGCTGTGAAACCAACAACCATGGGCCATGGAGAACGCCTTAAACTACCAAGAAAAGACTTCACCAGAACAGCTACCACCTAGAAGGGAGAACACAACAATGACACCCCTAGACTAAGCGAGCTGAAGGTGAGGTCTGTGCGTGCGTGTGAGGACTGGGACTCCCCATCCTGCCTGCAGGACGGATAGAGGACCTCTTCCCCGCAACATCACTGGCTCAACTACAACAGCAGGCGGCGGCCTTCCCGTAGCCCCTCTCAAATAAAAGAGCTGCATTTAATAAAGGCTTCAGCCCTGCTTATTTATTACAACAGTGCCTATTTTTCATATTATTTATTTAATATCATGGCAGTTGCGATCTAGCCAAAGACATTTGAGAAGAAATTCTATAACCATCCATCCATCCATCCATCCATCCATCCATCCATCCATCCATCCATCCATCCATCCATCCATCCATCCATCCATCCATCCATCCATCCCTCCATCCACCTTATAAAATATTTCCATTAAATTTTGTTTATCACGGAGTGAGAAAATGGTACTAAAATGACTTTACAGGAGTGGATCATACTGAAGTCTCATCCCGAACTTGTAGCTACAACAAAAATGAAGATAAACTACTATAATTATACTTTGGTGATAGATAGATAGGTCTTTCTGTAGTTACTTTCTGTGTTGCATCTAAGATGTTGCTTGTGGTGAAAGAGCAGGAAGGCCTTTGCAGGGTTTTTAAAGATGTTTATTTAGCCACACATGGTTTAGGTTTCAGGGAACAAAGGCAACGCTTTTTGGGTGGGTGTAGGTTTTGTACATAGGATGAGCAGCTGGGAAGAGCCTCAGGGATCAATTATCAGGGGACACGGGGGTACTTTAAGGGAAGGGCTGAGGTAAAGGACCAACAGGAAATTAGGATGGGAATGACCGAAAGGTTAACTGATAGGGAAAGGGCCTAGGCTTGACTTAGGGAGAAGAACAGGGGCTGCATTCCTTAGTTGGGAAAACTTCTCTGGGTTTCCACATGCATCTTTCCACCTGATGTGTGATAGCTGCTGAACAGAGTAGTAAGACGCAAAATACAGATTTAAAGCATCACAGAATAGCCTTGTATGGAAGAGCCCTTAAAGTTCATCCAGTTCCAACCCCCTGCCGTGGCAGGGACAGTTGCCACTGTCCCATGTTGCATCAAACCCCAATCCAACCTGACCTTGGACGCTTCCCGTGGTGGGGCTGCCAGAGCTTCTCTGAGCAGCCTGTGCCAGGGCCTTAACACCTTCACCTTGAAGAATTTTTTCGAGATATCTAAAGTTAAACTCTGTTTCCCTTTGGAGCCATTCTTCCTCGTCCTGTCACTCTGTGTCCTGTAAATAATTGTCTCTCCCCATCTTTTATACCGACTCTTTTCAGGTACTGGGAGGCTGCAATTAAGTCACTTCAGAGCCTTGTCTTTTCCAAGCTGAACAATCCCAATTCTCCCAGCTTTTCTGTATAGCAGAGGTGCTCCCTCCCTCTGGCTGTCTTGATAGTCTGCTGTGGTTTTGCTCCAAAAGTTTCAAGTCCTTCTTATTCTGGGCATCCCAGGCAGTACTAGAGGTTGGGTTTCACCTTGACCAGACAGGCAAAATTACCTCCCTCATCCTTGTAGTCACATTGCTTTGAATGCAGCAATAGTTGTAGTAGTAGTAGTAGTAGTAATAATAACAGTAGTAATAGTAATAAATTAGTAGTAATAATAATAATAAAAATTAATAGTAATAGTAAATATCACAACAACAACAATACCAACCAAATCACATTGCATATAATTCTCTGATTTTCAAATGAGGGAAATGGAAATCACAGTGAACCTATCAGCCCATTACCTTTTGGGAATCACAGGACAGTTGCCAGCCTCTTGAATAGAGACACATTGGTACAGCGTCAGGATGTCCTACATTCAGTATTGTAAGACACCTTTTACTTCAAGACATACCTATATGCACACAGTGAAAAACTGACTACTAATGTTCTGTCTGTTTTCTTCTTTGTTTCTTAGTTTGTGTCTACATCTTCCAGGAAGGGCAAAAACCTGTTGTGGGGAGCTACTGCCTTAATTTAAAAATAATAATTAAATTATGTGGTCATAATTTGTAGCTATGACTCAGTTTCCAGTGCTGCAGTAGTGTTCATAATTTCCTGTACTCTTTTTTATTTATTGCGCTTCCAGCTTTTATCAAGAAGGTATTCACTTTTACTTTCTACTCGGAACAAAAGGAAGAATTTCAGTGAGTTTGGAAAAGTTTCATTCAGTGCATATGTGTAGGAGAGAGACCAGTTTTCACTTTCCTGAAATGTTGCCATAATTGCAGTCTACCGTACTTTTAGACTGTCAAGAATAAAAATAATTTGTACTCTGTATCTCCACAGCACAGACAGTAAAACATATCTCTAAGGCAAAAACTCTGTAAATAGCTGACTTGACTGATCTATATTCATTCTCCTGCATGCTTTACAGCTGAACTGTGTGCTAGCTTGCTAATTTACAACCAACAGTGCTTAATTCTACGCAAGAAGTGCAGACCACCACTGTGAGAAAGAGCTAAAAGAAATCTTGAACACAGTGTAAGCATTATTAACAGTTCACATTTGCTTCTTAGGTTTATGTGCAAGTCAAATGGTGCACACAAGCAAAAAACCCAGCCATGGGCTGCATAGAATAAAAATGCATGCCAATTCAGTGCCAGAGTGTGCTCACAAATTGGATTTTGCAACTTTCAGCCTTTCTCTGGCTGTTTCAGCCCTTTTTTGCACACTGATCAATGTTATTATGAGCCACGCTTCATTATTGAGCACAGATTGGTTCTGTTTCCATTGATCAAAATCATAAAGAGTTCCTCTGGGACTGATCATTTTCTTTGTGTATATTAATATCTTCATTACTAAAAATACTTAAATGTTTTAAATTAATTTCACCTAATTAAAAAAAAAAACAACAGTTTGCAGCCAACAGGAAAAAAAACCAAAACAAAAAAAACCAGCTGAATACCAGAAAACAGAAAGGATTCAGAACTCCTGCAGATAAAAAACAAACAAACAAACAAACACACAAGTTGTGATTTTGAGGTGAAATATGCAGCTACGTACTTGAAAAGAAATTTGTAAGCTTCTTTACTGGTTGCAAGACTTCTGCTGTTGACCCTAAACAATACTTTGTGTTGTGCTGAATCATCATCTGATAAGGAGCTTCCAAAATTCATTTGGTTATAGAGTGTTGTGAAACAAACTCTATAGTATATGCTCATCTGTCTGTCTTTGGTGCTGGTGCTTGCTTGGCAGTGGAATGTAATGTCCCAGCAATTATTAACCAACATCTGAGATACTCTCCTTTTAATGGCCTGTTTAATATCAGTTAGACTGAAAGAAGGGCTTAAGTGAATGAAAGAATCTGACTTTTGCTTTTGGAAAAACATCTGACATTTCAGCAGTCTGAGAGGAAGACTGTGTGCTGTGTCAGCAGGGTGCAAAGCCTAGCACAAGTTTGTACATCTTGTTCTTACTTGTATCTGCTGACAGTCTATGAGCTTGGTAAGCCCTGGCTCTGGCAGCATCCCTGGCCAACATCTTCCTCCTTTCCGTGCTGTTGGCTCTTGACCACAGACAGTTAAAAGCTTGAAAACCTTCAATGCTGCATTGATAGACCTTCTATCTCTGCAGGCTCCTTGGAGTTACTTCAGGGACGTGGTTCTTTGGCCATTTTTTATGACTGAGTTAAATACCTCAGAATGACATTGGTGTCTTCGTGAATAGGTTGTTCCTTAAGGTGCATTACGCAGTGATTGCTGGTTGGAGAATCGAATTCCCACTTAGAAGCACAAATGAAGGCTATGGCTGTCTGAAAGAGGGGGGAAAACTCAGGGTTCTTTTTGTGTCGTTTAGGTTTTTTTATTTTTGGTGGGTTTTTTCTTTTTTTTCCCCTGTTTTCTTAGCATATTCATTCTCAGTCAGAGTAACCAAGGCACACAGAATGTGCATGAAAGTTGACTTATGCAGGAGTTAAATGGGAAGGGACTGCCCATTGTTGAGTTTCTTTCCACTCAGCTGCAAAGAAATTGCAGCAAAAGGAAAGATCAAGTTGCAGTTGAGTTACAGCTGTGCAAATATGAACCTCTTAGCCAACTAAATATCTAGAATATCTGGAAACAGATTCTGGTGATAAGCACAAAAAAAAATAAAATATATTTGTTTCCTGTTTCCACCTCTTCAGCCATTGCTGGCTTGATGAAGATGATATTGAGCCCACACTGCAGATCATAGAATCTGTAGGAGACTTAGACTTGCAAATCCTGCTGCTGCTGGAGTGCCCAGACTGAACACTGTGCTGGGGAAACACCTCCCAAGTACTTGTACTTTCTGCAGCATTCCTGATGGTAAAAAATGGCAAAAAATAATTAATCTGGTACTTCTTCAACAGAAATGCACGATGTTGTGTTCTTCATATACCCCCCACATCATACATATGCCAGTTATTAGTTGCATAAATGCTGGCAACAGAACATATACTGAGTTTTCTGCTGTTTTTCTCTTTATGAGATTGTAAACAGCTACCTTTCCAGGCTGCAGTGAGTCTCACAAGAAGTCATTGCAGAAACTGAAGGGATGAAGCTTTGCAAAGCCTAAGGCACCAGTTTCTCTTTAAGCTCACTCTTAGGATGTCATGAACCGTGGGAGTGGCCCCGCCATGGCCTGGGGCTCTTATCCAGACAAGTGAGGGATACCTGTACTCTGGTTTAACCAGGCTTATTTTCTCAAGAATGATGGTGTATCTAAAAGCTGAGAACAAATTATACCTCGTTTGTTCTGCAGGATCATGCTGGTAACCACCTTTCCCACCCATTCTGCCTCTGTAAGCTATATATATGCCAACTGAGATGTATAGGCACTGGGCACAGATAGGCATTTACATATTAAAGGATTTTTTATACATATGGGTATATTGAAATATATAGATGTTTTTATGTGTACGTGCATACTGAACAAGAATGAGAGCTCGTATCTGTGCCTCATCTGACAGGCAGAGCTGCCAAAGAGCCGAATGCCTCTTACTATTGCATGGAGAGACTAATTTAACACTCATCAGAAATGAGGATATCAGGAAGCATCTTGGCACAACTGCTGCTGGAAACCATCTCTGTGCTCTCCCAAGCTTTTCCTGTTGACAGGCTGCCATGGTTTGGCTTGTGGATTCAGTGAGATCTCTGATAGAATGGGTTTGGTGGAGGATGACAAATCACAGGTATCTTGAGTCTGGAAAAAAAAGGTGTCTGAACGACTCTCCTCAAGCTCACGTTGGCACACAGGGGAGACATTAGGCATGTGGTTGGATATGAACAGATTTACACAGGAACATCCTTAACACTAGGCAGTAATGTCCACTAATATTTTGTAGGCAACATTTTATTATAAATGGCAAATCGTTATCTCCTCCTTTGGTATTCAATGTAATAACATTTATCATGTTGAGTTATTTTGGTATTCATGGGGATGTCAGATGCAATTCCATAGGACTTACTGTTAGAATGAATGCCCACTAAATTACAATGGAATTAATATGAAATTAGATATTGCGGTAACATTATTATCAAAAGAGGTTATTGTGATTGATATGCTGTTCAAGTGAGGATACCAAAAGGAATTACAGTCAGACCTGATTATTCCAAATAGTTAGCAGACTCCATTTTTATGCAGATTACAATACAAACTGATAAATCACCTAGAAGTACTGGTAAAGAGATGTAGACCACTGCCAAGTTTTCCAAAGAGCTCCACTTCCATATACTTCAAAATGGGATAATGAAGAAGCCAAATTTTGCACTTAACATTAAATAAATTAGTGGGAAATAGGAGTGAGTTTTTTCTTGATTTGGATTATGGAGATAATTTTTTGTGACTTTTAGATTCATAGTCGAGGAGAAAGAATCAATATTCTGTTGCCTCTTTTGTAATAAACACAATTTGCCTGCTTCCCTATGATCTGTGATCCAGGAAGTCTCTTCCAGTCCTGTGGTACAAACTCCCCTCCCTGTGAATTATGAAAGATCTTCTGTTGGACAAGGACATGAGCCATCAGTCCACTGTGAAACATCTGGGATTGGCAGGCTGAGCATAGACCTCCAAAGATATTCACAGTTTTAATTCTGATTTCACTTTCCTGGAGAGCTTGGCACCCCACCATTTTGCACCAGTTTGGTTGGACTCACCTCTTTTCTTCTCACGAGTCACAACTGTCAACCTGTTTCTTGTTTATTGGATGCCAATGCACAACACCTCTGTGTACAGCCCCTTGTTGAATAAAGCCAGTGTTTTTCACTAAAGGAGACTGTAATACACTTCTTGCCAGCTACACTTGTCCCATGGTTGCCATCAAAAGGTGCTTGTCAGCAAACAGTGAATTACAGCCAGGGAACCTGATGCAAGAATTAGAATTATTGCTCTGCAGGTTGATCTGAGCATTTTCCACAATAAAGACAATGGATTAGTTTCTCTGAGTGGGAACCTTTTAAGTACTTGCTGTGCATCATTCCCTGTATTCCACTGATTTGCATTGAGACTTTTTATTTTTTCCAAATCACCTGAAGACTCCAGGCATTTTCCTTACCTGCATTTTCTTTTTATAGGAAGATATGAAGAGCAATTAGAGGAGAAAAATCCAACTATTTCAGCATCTAAAATTACAAGTCATATCTCTTTCAGCAAGTAGTATAAACACTTGTTTCATGAAGATGCTGTGTACAGATACAAGCTGAGGGAGGAGGGGGGAAAAAGAAAAAAGCTAGGAAGAAAAAAAAATAAAGAGGGATTTAACCACAGCTTTTCATGCAGACAAATTACCCCTTTGAGCAAGGATTTGTGGCGTGGAGATGAAAGAAAATGCACATACTGCAAAATATACAGGTGGTAGAAGACATTTTTAAGCTCCAATTACGCCAGGTGTTTTATACTTTGATTATTTTTATCTGTCCAGCCTCTGAATTAGGGGTTAATTACTGAGAGTAAATAGGCACTTTTAGACAGAGTGCCCTATCATGGCTTTTTCAGCTGATCAGCAGTGTAGTAGAGAGAAAAGTTACGTGGCTCAGGTTGGAAAAGACTGCAATATTCCCTGGGTTTTGTAAGGGATTCAATTCATTTATGAAATTGCAGGTCTGAAACTGAGACAAGTGAGGAAATTTAGTTCTCATTACATGTGGCTAAAGACTATTTCCAGGACAAACAATGGCACAAAGGTTTGGAATTCCTTAATAGGGAGGAGCAAACCTCAGCATATCATAGACAGGTGTTGCTCCTTCTCTCCCTTTCTGTATTTGATGTATTCCAGGAATAGTTTTCTTTCCTAAGATTTTGTCTGGTGTTTAAGATGAGACTAATTTTATTTTTTTTTTATTGTGCAGAGTTTTTGTTTGGTTGGTTTTTTGTTCGTTTGGTTGGTTTTTGGAGGGACAGAGACAATGTGTTCTTTTTTTTCTGTGTGTTTATATTTTGCTGGTTTGAGTAAGATTTGAGGTTTTTTTTCTTTGTTTTTTTTTAATTTTGTAGCCATTCTTTTCAGACATTTTATATCTCTCTTTTTACTGTTGATACTGTTCTTCTGGGTTTTCTTATGAAGAGAAAAAAATTGCACTGATAGGCGTGAGATAAATCTGTGATAATCTGTCCTTGAGGAAATCACCAACCTACTGTCCTTGTTAACATTGCTAATACTCATGGCCATCTCTCTCTGAATCTGAATTATATTCCTGGGCAATGTACAGGTGTATAGGCCTGACTGCTGGAGGTTGGGTGGATTTACATCATTGTAGTTTTTAAATACCCAGAAAAATAAAACAGTGCATCCTTTCATCAAAACAAAGGATTAAATACATGATTTTTTTTTCCTCTGCAATGCCAATTTCTCTCATTTCCTTTGACATGTTTTCTAATAGGTACATGTAAATATCCAAGAGGAATGCCTGAAGCTGACAGGCAGTGCACAGGACCTAGGGGTGACTTGCACTTTTATATCAGCAACTGGGGGTCTGACATACTTCTCTCCACCAGTTGTGTTCAACATCCAGTCCAGGAGGTGGTCAAGAGAATTCATTAGGGTGTGTGAAGAAAATTATTTTGTACTGTTAATAAGTAAAATAAAATGAATATTATTATGGGAAATTAAACATCTGGTTTACACACAGGCATCTGAACTCTGGAGATAATTCTCAGACCTCATTTTTTGGAAGGTTAACCATTAAAATGGATGTGGGTAGGCAGAAAAGTCTGATCGGAAGAATATCGCCATGTACGGGAAGATAGGGCTCCACCCCCCTCCAGTTATGTTAGCCAACAGCAAGATAGCGATGATGTAAGCGCACCGTGGTTATATCAGGCAGTGCAAAGAGGAGATAATGGCTTTTTCACCATCTGCCATATTGATGCCATATTGGTGAGTGATTAGCCCAAACGGCTTGTAAGTCAGCCATCGTGTCTTTCTCGGACCGGGTTGCCTTGCCTCCGGAAAGGCAACAAATGGGACAAATTCTTTAATGTGTTTTCTGTATTAGCACCATTGTCCACCTCTGTTTTGTGAGATGTTAGCAGCAAATATAGCGCATCCTGTCCTTCACATAAAAGTATTGCAGGTGATTTTGTAAGTGTGAAATCCATAGGGTCCTGTTAAATGACATCCTGAAATATTTATAATTGATTTGCATGAAGCATACTTTCATAACTTTTGTAGTATACCAAAAACTTTTCCTAAAATATTATGAAATACCTGTAGGAACTTTAATGTAAATGAGAGTATTGAACTCAAATTCCGTATAAGATTATGAGGCTACAGAGTGTAATAAGAGCAATAAACTTTTATTGCAGTTTTTTCCCCTTAATTCAAAAATGTTATCATTCATTATCTGACTACAATACTTTTCACATAGACTGCTTGTTTTTCTCTAAGCAGAAACATTCTCTTAGATAGTTTTTTGTGTATTTTAAGTTACATTTTGCTTATAATAAAATAACGTTTCAATAAAGAAGAATTATATTAATTTTGTACTTATATGTGAAAAATGTTATAAAAGAGATAAAAAGATCTATTAAATACAGACAGGTTTAATTTGACACAAAATTCTGTTAACTTTAATGGATTGGCTTTTGTTTGTTTTTATTATGAAAGTCTTGTGCCTCTACAGAAAAGTATTATTTTTGATCTCATTAAAGTATGTAGCAATTTTCAGAAAGGGTTTGTAGATTATGTTCAATTACATAAAGGCTTACACAAGAGAAAACTAAAGCATAATTAGACTGAAAACTATATTCCTTTATTCAGTAATTTCTCTTGTTTAAGTTCATATTTCAAACTCAGGAAATAAAATTCCATCATACAAAAAAACCCAAAGAAGGAAAGAAATTAACAGAATTGATATTACTACTGCCCAGGACTACATAATTTTGAGCCCTTTATCTTTCTGTTCTTTGATCACCTCCCTGGATCATAGCAGGGTTTAGAATTTATTCGTAGACATTCAATGTAGGAATAGCAGGGTAGGAATAGCAAAAAGCAAAGCATTGTTCTCTGCCATCTGATTTATGTGAATTCCTGTTTCACAGGAATGGGATGGTCCAAAGTTTGTCAATAAAGTGAAAGGAGAGAGATAAAGATTCTCATAGGTTGTACTTAGTGTATTCTCATGCTTTTGTACTTAGCAGCAAAGCAGAGATTCATTCTTATTCACAACAAATCCGCTTCTGAACTTTTCTGCCAATTCAAAAGGATCCATAATGCAAGGAGCAAACACAAACTGGATTATCATTTCCCAGGCTCTCATTGACTGGCCAAGTCAACAAGAATTTAAAGAAAATGTTTTTCTGCAAGTGAAACAAGAAGTATTCTTTTGATTTGCTCACAGGTTGCATACATTTATTCACAAAAGCAAATTAAAGGAATATATGAAAGAAACTTAATATTTTAAAATTATTAGATAATAACCGGTGTCTCATGAACCCTGTGTACAGTAACAGAAATCATTAAAGTCCCAAAAGCAAAACACTAACTTTGTTCTTACAGTATTATGAGCCAACAAAGTGTTCTTAGTGATAAAAAATGTTGACAGAGGATGTTCCTACAGATAAGTGAGGAGATCTGTTTCTCCCTCCTTCCAAGCAATATTCCAGGAGATACTAAGCACATGAGCTTGTACATGGAGGAAACCCTCCTAATGTGCCAGACACCTAAGATGAGATAGGATCCTCATTTATTAATTTATTTTTCTTGGAACACGAGGCTGACCTCTGTATTCTGAAATTTTATGGGCCAAGCTGTTAACTGCATTGCTGTTAGACAAGACTGGATGGAGATGAGTTGCGGAACACAAGTAGCTCCAAGTCAACAGAGACTGGAATCAGACTTTTTGTCTTTCTTTCACTTCTAGTCTGTGATCAACTTCTGTGGAATGCCAGGTGTTTGAATTACATTTAATGCAGCAAGAAAGGTATTTCATGCATTTTATTGTCTTCTGTGCTTTCCCAGCACACTTTGCCATTTTTCTGGCAAATGCGACAGTGTGCTTAAACCTGGAGATGATTGAGTTGGGGTTTTTTGTTTTTGTTTGTTGCTTTGTCTCCTTTTCTTTTGTGTTTTTGTTTGTCTGCATCTTTTTAACGATATTTCAATTAATTCCTAAGTTGTTCATCTTTAATAAAAAAGATTATTTTCCTACCTTACTTTTCTCAAATAAAACCCCTAAACGCCCAACCACCGCCACCACCACCAAAACCTTTTGCAGCTTTTTATGGAAATGTTTAATCTAAATGTCTCATCTACAAGAACTGTAATGTGTAATTTTATTACATTTCCACATAAAGATATTTCAGGAATATATAATTTTGTATTGCTTTTCATTTATAAAACAGTTGAAAATCTCTCAAGTACTTGGATATTTATGTTTTGAGAAAAGTGCAGTAAATTGAAATGGAAAAAGCTTCTAAATTTTTCATTTGAAAATACTATTTTTATTGTGCTCATTTCATCTCTAATTGCCAGACTGTTGTCACGTGCAACATGGAGAGCAGAACTGAAAGGTCTCCATGGCTTACTTAGAATTAGACATAAGACTGTCACAATAAACAGATTATGTTGCACATCAAAAGCTTAGAGCAGACCAAATTATTTTCTATACCATTTCACCACATAATAGGCTTGTCCCAAAAAGCCTGCATGAAATTGGTTTCACTCCTACTTTACTGGAAACAGTTATTTGAATAAAAACTATGAATTTTACCAGTTAAGTATCCCTGTAGCATGATGGCATAGAGAAGGGAACCCAGCTCTCACTGGCTGCAATATGGTGCTTTTAAAATTTAAACAGGGCTTCCTTAAATATGTCAGTTCTGCTTCTAACACCCATCTGATCCCCTTCTCTATTTCAGAAAAGTTATAGAAAGAAACGGGCTATTCCAGGGTGTAAAAGAGCAAGACAAACCATTTGTGCACAGGGAGAGAATTTGAGAACTTCAGCAGTACAAGTCCATAATTTATAAATAAATTGTTTTATATATACTGGAGATATATGCTCAGATTTTTTTTACTGAAAAAGTCTGTGATTAAAATTTTCGTAGATCACTACCATTGAAGCAGTTCTATAATTCTGTATTTCTGTTCTGTTCTAGAGACATTTTATGTAAATTTTAGGGAATACATATATTTCTGTGCCTCATGAAGGGCAAAATTCCTACCCTGATGTGGAACACAACTTTGCTTTATATCCGGGTGTACATATGGATGGATGGATGGATGTAAGTGTGCACATTTTTAACCAAAACTCTTTGTGGTAAATAGTATGTGTATCAGTGTGTGTAAAGACCAGATGCTTTGCACACCTGCATGGTGGTGATTAGTTAGATATATGTAAAGAATTCAAATATTTTTGTGGAGAGCTGTCATGTTTAAAACCTAGTTTCAGTTAGAAACTAGGGACGGTTAGAAAAACTTGTGACTGAAGCATTTCAATTTGTCATCCCTCACAGCATCTCAAACTGGAGCATGGCTTTGAAAGGTGTGCTTAAAACTTGAACAGAACGTGCTGTTAAGCCTATAATGGATTTTTCTCATTAGAATATTAATTTCACTGATGAAATATCTTTTTCTTTCTAGTTTTTCCCTGGCTAAAACATCAGTGAATTTAGATGTGCAGTTCTCCACATCTCCCATATACACTGTCAAAATGGCAGAGGTATTATAGAGGATTCTTAAATGTCATGGGCTTTCACCAGGATCATTTTATCAAGCACAGGGACTACGTAATGCAGCTTCTAAAAACATCCATCTATCTCCATCAGTACCCATGGAAAACGAGAATAAACAAGGGCGTATATAGGTAAACTTGAATCTTTTCTAAGGGAACTAAAAGCCAGCAAGAAGAAAAGATGGGGTGACCGAAAGTACTGCATGACCTTGAATAAACTTCTTCTAAAAAGTCAGAGGTCAGGTGCTTTCAAACCCAGATACACAAATTTGAATATTTATTTGTCTCAAGTAAGAACAGCCGATTAAATTATTTTCAGTTCCTGCATTTTTTGGCTTTGATATTACTGAAACTGGAAAGAAGTGGTGATGAAAGGGTCTGCTCTGTGCTATTTATGTTCGTCACCAAAGATTTTGCAGTAAATTTTCTGGACATGTCCAACTAACTTTGCAGATTTTGGTGTTTGGAGATGAGTTTTGAGGGGCCACACATAATTTTGGGCCCAATATCCAATGAGGTTGAGATACTTGTTGCCTTGGAGATCCGGTTCGGAACAGACACGACGGCGGAATGTACAGGCCTGTCGGGCTAGTCCCACACGTACACCAATGTGGTGGATTGCGAAAAGCCTTTATTTCCTGTTTGCGCTTCCTTAAGTAGGCATGGAGGGCTTATGTCACAGCTACATTGCTATTGGTTAACACGTTTGGAGAGGAGGGGCCCTAACTTCCCATACATCGTGTGATCTTCTGGCCGATTTCTCCCTACCTAACCACATTTTCCCCCTCTCCATGAACAATAAAACTTTGTAAATTGTGTTAAATTTATGTTAGTAATAGCTTGTAAAAACATGTTAGTAATAAAAGCACAAACTTCTTTAAAAGCATTAAACTGCCGTTACAGCATGTTAGTTCATTTTGTGTAACTTGCTACGCTAGCATATTGAACAAACTATTAAAATTAATCAGGCTAACTGTCTTTGCTCAAGAAGCATGATATCAATCCTGCTCAAGCGTGCTTTAACAAATTGGGTTAATTTGTTAAGAAAACAGGGACCAAATATAAGCACAAGCACAACAACTGTAACTGGTCCTGCTAAAGTGGATATGAGGCTAGCGATCCAGGGGGACTGGTAAAAAAGCGAGTCAAACCAGCTTTGCTGGGAATGTTGTTTGCTACGTTGCTCAAGCCTTTCTTGAAGCTCTGCCATAGATTGTTTAATTGGCCCAGAATAATTGGCATAAAAACAACAACACTTTTCATTAAGAGCAGCACACAGACCTCCTTGGTGCATAAGTAGGAGATTTAGTCCCCGTCTGTTTTGCAACACTACTTCAGCGAGGGAATTAAGGGATAGTTCGAGGTCAGAGATGGACTGTTGAATTCTGTGCAAGTCTTCGTCAACAGGCATTTGTAGTTGGGTCAAGCCTTGGTTTCGAGAGACCAGTGCTGAGACACCTGTTGCTTTGCCTGCTGCTCCTAGGCCTAAAAGAGCTGTGAGGCTAATTAGTTCTTGATGATTAGTTCTCGTTTTTGGTGCAGGGGGCTTCCTTCAAGGCTGTGGAATATTTCGTCATTGGAATAATACAGGATCCTAGGAATAACAACAACTTGAACACAAAAATCGCTAGCTTCATTAAAATGTGTGATGGAGATAGATGGGGTAATACCTGTGGAGTTAAAAGCCCGTAGGGTAATACCTGTGGAGTTACAAGCCCATATTCCTGAGGCTGCTGGAACTGCCCAGGATTGGGCTTTATCCAAAGTGAAGGAAGTATTACAAATTTCTTTGTGGCGCTGTATAATTTGTTTGTTGCCTACACAAATACCTTTGCCAGAAACTTGCTCTAACGTAATTCCCTTCCGGGGGCTATTCCACGGGCATCGTTTAGGGTCGCTTTCCTTGCAGTAGCTGAACATGGCGTTAAGGGCTACTCCTTCATAAAAGGGTGGATTGGTATCATAGCAGAGCCAGCAAGAATTTGTAAGGTCTGGCTTTGTTGCATTTAGTGATGAAAACGCAGCATTTAGCATACGATAAAAAAGAGCATGGGAAGTTAGTTCAAGTGCGCTATGAAATGCTGGTGCGACACTGGTAAAGCTAGGCGTGGGAACGTTATTTACACGATGGTGTTGTTGAACTACAACTTGGTTGGGCCTGAGAGCAGTATGTGGTCGGGTCTACATCCCAGCTATAGATGAATACTGACCACTTTCGCCCCAGGCACCAGCTGACATCTTGGGGTTGCAAAACTGTCACATTTAGGTGGGTACAGCTTCCTTTATAGCGCTAATCATTCTGCTCTTGCCATATATGGGTCGCTTGTAGTTCTTTGGCCAGAAACTTACATCTAGGAAATTGTCCCTCTTTGTTGGTGTCCATTGGTTACTGGTTATGATGGTCTCACAGCCCCAATACCCACAGAACCCATATTCGGGATAGGTGCAATGGCTCTTTCTGGGGTTGGAACATCCCCCAACTAATGTAAGCTAGAGGTTTTCCTTGAAGATCAAGCCCTATGCCCTCAAAATTAAATATGTCACTAAGGTGGACAATAAACCTAGGAGCATTAGATACCATTTGAGCAATCACTCTACTGTCCACGGGATTGTGAAATGTCCAGGTGCACGGCCGGTAGGGGTGCGCGTTTGGTTGTCCTTGTCCCGCATGAAGCAGGCTTGAAAACAGGAGAACACAGAAGCACAGACGTTGTTGTAGAGTTGTCAGTTTCCATGCTGATGGCGAGAGGTGAGGTCGACGGGAAGGATTACAGTGATACACCTGCTAAGAGAAACTCCGAGGTTTCATTAGTTGAGTTGTGCAACACAGGCTTAATAGATTTTAGAGGACACCACTTAATAACACTGTCCTTTTCGACTGCTGTGTACCCCCGCCTGTTAAAACTAGTTTCCATCCCATTTCCCATTCCCCCAGCTCGTTCTTGATACTGACTGACAGACCCTTTCTTACAGCTTCTGCAACCCAATGTTTTTGAGAAGGAGCTTGTGCTTGATCCCCCCTGGGGAATTGGTTTAATGCTAACATAGTGGTAGCTAGCAAGCGTGGCTGTTCTGGCTGGGGAATGCTATTGGTGGACCCTTCTGTTTTAGCTAAGGTCTCTAGCTTGGATTTTAGATTTTGGTTTGCTCTCTCTACTATAGCCTGTCCTGTGCTATTATATGGAATGCCTTGCTTCAGGGTAATGTTCCATTTGGTGGTGAAGTCTTGGACTGCCTTAGAAATAAAGTTTGTCGCATTGTCTGTTTTGATTTGCTGTGGGATGCCAAGCCGTGCCATGGCTGTTAGCCAGTGCTGGATTGCTGCTTTGGAGTTTGCTTTGGCGTGTTGGGTCACGACAATCATGCTGCTGTATATATCGACAGTTACAGCGCGGCAAGCTCTGGGCTTTAGCAGCTGACAAAGGGTGAAGTCTGTTTGCCAGATCTCTGCAGCTTTAAGGCCTGTAGGGTTGACTCCACTGGACCATAGAGGTGCTTTTTGGCAGTGGGGACGGGTGGCCACTATGTGTCTGGTATTGAGATGCTGCATTTTTTAACAAGAGCTTTGGCTCCAATGTAGAGTTACTTGTACAGTTGTCATGCGTCTTGAGGGTCCAAAGTCCTTTTGCTGCGGCATCGGCTTTGTCGTTGCCAATTTGGAAGAATCCTTTGACTGGGTTGTGACTGTTGACATGAATGACAGGCACAGTGCCTTGGCGTGAAGAGAGTGCCTCCTCGATCATAGTAGCAGCAGGAGATGTTGAAATGCCTGAGCTGGACATCGCCTGACAGAGTTTGGTGACAAACATGGAGTTGGTGACGATGTTGAGATGCTCAGTCAGGAACAATCCACATGCTAACACCACGGCGGAGGCTTCTAGGAGTTGGACAGTAAGTGACTTGTCTGTCATTTTCACACATTGCCATCGATCTTGTATTTGCCATACTACAGCTCCGGTAGAGGTGGTTGAAGACATGTTGGTGAACACAGTTTGTCCTGGTAAAGGTTGGTCTTTAACTTTCTGTGGGAGGTCAATATCTACTGTTGCTAGTAGCTGAGTCCATGGGGGTTTCACTGCATAATAAAGCTCTCCCAGAAAACCAAAAAGAGCTAAAGCAAGGTGTTCTGAGATTGCCACTGATGATGTAAGAATCTGCTTTCGGAATGGTAAGTATATTCTTGTGGGCTCGAAACCTAAGTGGCTCAGAGCGAGTTTCCTGCCCTTCATGATTAGGTTTCCGAGACATTCCACTCCCGGGGTAAAAGCGCGTAAAGTTCTTCCGAGGACTATCCACTGTATTGGCGTGGCTGCATCAGGGGGCCCTTGTGCTAGTGCTCCTACTCCGCCCTCTTTGGTGAAATGCACGTATAAGTCTAAGGGGAGACTTGGGTTCCATCTGGAGAGAACTGCCGTGGACAACTGTCATTCAATGAAATTGAGCGAGTGCATGGCTTCGTCTGAAAGGTTTTTTTGTTCCCACAGCTGTTTGCCTTTTAGGAGGTAGTATAGGGAGGACATAATCTCTGGTGGAATAAGGACGACATTACGCAGCCACTGCAAGGAGCCCACTAGTTGCTGTGCGTCATGGAGTGTTTTGATGTCACGTCGAATCTTGACTGTTGGAGGTGTTACATAGGAACCGTTGATTTTTACACCTAGAAACGTAACTGAAGGACGCCTTTTTATTTTTGCTTCAGCTATTTTGAAGCCACTGGTCTTTAGAACTTCAGAGATTGATGACACAAGGTTGTCCATGTGGCTTGGCTTAGGGGCGGCAACGAGAATGTCGTCCATGTATTGGATGATGGTGGCTTGTGAGTCCAAGGTTCGGACAGGAGCTAGGGCTTGGCTCACCACTATTTGGCAGATGGTAGGAGAGTTTATCATTCCTTGGGGAAGAACTTTCCACTGGAACCTTAGGTTGGGCTGCTGACTATTGGGAAACACGACAGAGAAGACAAACTGCTCTTTGTCCTGTTCGTGCAGGGGAATGGAGAAAAAACAGTCTTTAATATCCAGCACTGCACACGGTTGATTTGTGGGGACAAAGGAATTAGCGGGTAGTCGTGTTTGCACTGGACCCATGGGCTGGATTTTTCTGTTGACTGTGTGGAGGTCGTGGAGCAAATGAAAGCTTTCACCGCTGTGTTTTGGTATCACGAACACTGGCGTGTTCCAAGGGGAAGTAGATGGTTCAAGTGCCCTTTATCTAGTTCTCGTTGGAGCAGTTGCAGAAGGATGGTCATTCGAGGCTCGGGGATGGGCCACTGCTGAGCCCACACCGCGTCTGGCAATTTGCAAGTTAGCTTGATTGGAGGTGGAGGGTATGCTGCAGTGAGCCTTAGGGTAAATTTGTTATTCTGACTTTAACAGAGATAGAGCGTCTTGTCCGAGTAAAGGTGGGACAATTGCCAGAGCGTAGACATAGACTTAGACTTCTGCCTTGTGCCCTCTGCTGCTGTGTAAAACTATTGATATCAACTCCATGCTTTTCTTTGCAATAGAGACTCCTTTTACTCTGCCTACAGTGGGCGCATCTTCTAATTTCCAGCTTGGGGGCCAAGATGTCAGCGGAATAACCGTCACATCTGCACCAGTGTCGATCAAAAAGGGAACGCTGTTAGCGGTATCACTGAGCTTAGGTCGATTGTTTCTCCAGGGGCCTATGGAGGAGTTGTAGATGTATTGTCGACAGACTCCCCATATTATTGGGGGGCTGTCACATTGTACTGCCAAGGCCACTTGAAGGATTTGGTCTCTGATGTCCTGCTAGTAAACGTGGAAGCGTTCGAGGGCTCAGTTGATTCTGCAGCCTTGGGAAGCAGCTGCTGCGGGGGCAAGGTTTGAGCCATAAAGTTGGTGGCTTCTCGGGGGGGCAGCGGGTTTGGAAGCTGCTCGCCTCATGTGGGCTTCGCATAGGAGGATATTCCAGCTGGGAGGGGGCATGCTACCCATCTGCCCCCTCCCCCGCCCGTTTCTCTGCTTCTTGCCTCTGCATTCCCTGGCAATGTGTCCCTTTTTCCCGCAGGCCCAGCATGGTTCTCTTGGCCTGCCTTGGGATGGGGGGGGTGGTTGGTTATGATTACGGTAATTTTGAACAGCCATTACTTCAGCTACAGCAGCACTGACAGCAGCTGGGATTGGGGCTAAGGCAGCGCCCACTGCGGCCTGGTCTGGGGCTAGGTTTTCTTCTCTTGTGACATGTTTGATCATTGCCGCGATGCTTGCGCCAGGTGGCACTGAGTGCAGAATTTCTTTAGTGGCCTGATTACATTGCTGCCACAGACAACCAGCTATGACTGGACCTTTGGCCTCTGGCAGTAAGTCGGAAGCATCCACAGCAGCTTGCAGGCGGTCTACAAATTGAATGAAGCTTTCACTTTTGGTCTGCTTGATAGTAGACCATGGGGCTGGCTTAGCCACTATTCTACAGGGAGTGTGGATAGCTTCTCTGGCAGCACGGGTTGTGGCCGTGACTTCTGAGGCTCGCATGCCCTGGGCCTGTGCTTGAGGACTGATCATATTTGGATCTTTGCCCATCAGCCGTTGTAGGCTAGAGTTGCGCAACGGATGACGATCCCCATTAACTTTGGCAAGCATATTTAAACAGTATAAACCGTATATGATAGTAATCGGGATGTCGCAACCAACCGTAGTCATCGTCCGACTCGGAGGAGGAAGTCGAATGATGAGAGGTTTCTGGCCTACGGTGTCTTTTATTTGGGCTACGCCCTCTCTCTTTCCCTCCCTTTCTCTGCCTCCCTTTTGGGGAGTCTCTTTCCTTATATGGAAATGTTCTGGGGCACGCTCCCTGATTGGGCCTTGGGCTCTCCTCCCTCTTTCCATTTGCACTTTCCTCCCCCTTCCCCTCAGGTTCTTGTTTGCGCATGCCTGTGGCGGGAAACAACTCCTCGCCCCGCCCTTCTCCCTCTTGCCCGGCGCCATTTTGTGGTGCATATGGTGGTGGTCTTTCCCAAACCTCTTCGGGGCCTGCACTGTTAAAACCACCCTCAAACCCACCATCATGACCGCCTTCTAGCTGCTGGGCCTGCTTAACAGTTAGATCGGGAGTAGAATTATGTAACCGAGACTGCGACCGAGAACAATCTTTAACTTTAGGTGGTAAATCAGAATCTGCAAGACAATCACTGAACACAGTCTGGGTAGTAGCTCCCACCCCCACTTTTGGAGTGACTTTCAAACAACTCTGAGCTGCTTTCCACGTCTCTTGTTGTAGCTATGCCTTCTGCAACGCTTGCGTAACTTTACCCCAGCTTTTAAGGCACTTGCTAGACTCAGAAAACATAACATCATCTGCAAGCACTTTAGTACATTTGTCCCAACACTCTGGATGAAGAATGTCTACAGGACGATCAATAGCACCCAATTTCAACAACCACATAACCGCGCATTCAAAATCCTTGACCTTACAGTCAATTCCCCACTGTTTATGCAAATGCAGAACTACTTTGCCGAGACCTTCCATCCCAGCGGTACGGGAGCGTCCTCCCCACTGAAGTCGGTCCTGCCGCTCCAGCCGTCTTTCCGCGTCCAGCAAGACTCCCAAAATCCCAGCCGCTCATACCCTGTGTGTCAGGGAGCGGTTCCTGGGTTTCGGCATCACTATGTTGCCTCGGAAAGGCAAGGCGACCTGGTTCGGAACAGACACGATGGTGGAACATACAGGCCTGTCGGGCTAGTCCCACACATACACCAATGTGGTGAATTGCAAAAAGCCTTTATTTCCTGTTTGCGCTTCCTTAAGTAGCCGCGGAGCGCTTGCATCACAGCTACATTGCTATTGGTTAACATGTTTGGAGAGGAGGGGCCCTAACTTCTTGTACATCGTGTGATCTTCTGGCCAATTTCTCCCTATCTAACCACAGATATTAAATATGCTGAGTGTTTACCCATTATGAGCTAAAGTTGCCCTGAAGGCATATTTCAAGTTGATATATAGAACAGAAGGCAAGATTAAAAACCAGAAACAATCTGCTTTAAAATTATAATTAATGTAGAGAAACTAAAGAGCCTCCATGAATTCTGTTGCCTTGCAGAGCTTTCCAGAATGCAATGTTCCTGTAAGGAAAGGGGATTAAATGAAAAACAGAAAAAACAAGGTTTGGGGTTATTTTGTTTCTCAAAGCTATTTCTTCATTACAGGTGATAAAGTATATGTGAATCATTCTAGAATTTATTGTGTTGTGATTCAGAGTAGTCAGAAGATTCACTTCTCAGGGAAAGTGCTAATTTTTATTGGAAAAAAGGAACTAATATATTCACCTAACAACACAATTTTGTTTTTATAATGTGGCCATGGTTCCGTGCGTACTTGGGGAATTCATGTTTTTTTTTTTTTTCTCTTCCACCATTAAGATTTGGCATAAAGTCTTTCTCTTCTTAAAGTAATAAGGATGCTGTGTTTAATAGAACTCTTTAGACCCCTTTATCATTTGGCTGAAGGATATAGCAAATGCAGAGTCTTATGGTTATGAAACTCCTGAACTTTACATGTATGTATCACTTCTGAATCAAGTATTTCTTAGGGACAACAAAGTATATTAAACCTTGTCATATTGAAAATTGTTTTGAATACCTTAAAATCTTCTCATCTACATTTCTATGATGCGATTTCTCTGGTTTTTTTTTTCAGCAAAACCCCTAAATAATAACTTTAAAAAACCCTAAAACACCTGCTATGCTCTTTGGGTAGAAAAAAAAATAACCAAACCAGAAACAAAACTAGAAAAGGAAGAAACAGAACTATAAACAAAACTAAACAGAAACAAAAATATAAAAAAAAGAAGACTCGATGGCTTGTACTAAAGAACCCAAAACCAACCCAATCTACCAAAATGGCAAAAAAAACCCAGGGAAAAAACAGACAAAAACAAACAAGAAAAACAAACAAAAGAAACTTAAAAAACAAACAAAAAAAAACCCCAGTCAAACAAACATAACCAAAAACCCCCCACAAAACTGTTTTTCAATGATGAATTATTTCATTAAAAATTAATCATTTGTCTAGGACTGCACTCTGTCCCAGTGTCAGAAGACTTTGGTAGAAACTACAGACTAGATGACACAGCAAACTTGAGGAAAGAAAAATTTATAGATGGCAGCAAAATGATCTCACAGGAAATTTCTGGTGTCACAGTTCTGCTGAATTAACATTCAGCTTTTCTTAAAGACAATACTGCAGTTTATTTGCCTGAGGTTTTGTGTTTTGTATGATTTTCTGCCAATAAATAACAGACCAGTTAATTTAATAATGTTTAAAGTTCATATATGTATGCATTCAGTGATGCAAGTACCCACATATTTTGTATATATTTAAAAAAATATATAATTATTTGTGTGTGTCTCTCTCTGCCTGTCTCCAGAGCAGAAGTGCTCCTGGCCTCTGAGCATCTTACCATCACTTACATATACACATCTATCTATCTATCTATCTATCTATCTATCTATCTATCTATCTATCTATCTATCTATCTATCTATCTGTCTCTCTGTCTCTCTGTCTCTCTATCTATCTTTCTATCTATCTCTCTGTCTCTCTATCTATCTGTCAAATCTTTTGTGATCTACTGTAAGAACCTAGAGGTGCTCAGGAGGACAGAAATTTTGCTTCATAAGGAGTAGTTGGCTCATCTTCCATTTGAATGTGCAAAATCTACCCTGCTTTATGGGTAATGTTTCTAATCCTTGTCTTGCCCATTACTGTTATTCACCCTATTTCCCCAGACACATTTAGTTAAATAGCTATCAACAACAGGCGATTAACGTGAGGGGACAAGGGGATGAGCCAAAACATAAATCAGACAGTAATGCTGTCTTCAGCAGAGAAGAGAGTATCGACCAGGATGACACCTTCTGTGAACTAATTATCAAAGCAACATTCCAGAGTAATTGTGGAACAAGCAATATCTTTTTCCCCACTTTGCTATTTTATTTTATGGCCATATATTAAAAAGAACATGGAAAGGACAAAAATAATAACAACAATAATCTCAATCATGAAAGCAACACCAATAATAATTCTATCTCACTGCCAATGGCTCTCCTTGTTTATAGCCTCCATCTGCCATGAGTAAATAATGCAAGAATCTACAATTTCCTCCACAGCCTTTTTAATTCCCCTGCATCTTTTTTCTGTCCATATTCTGTTACTTTTCTTTTGTCTGCCTTCTGAGAAACCATGGTTTATGTGACCACATTATATTTCTGATTGCCTACTCTTTCTTCAAGTAAGAAATTTTTATGTGCATCCTAATTAGAATAAAGTAGGAAGAGAGAGTCACAGAAGGGAATGAAGTAGATGCATTTGTATGTGTTTCAAAAGGTGAAACAGCAAAAGAAGAGAGGGCATGCTAGTGCTTTCTCATACAGGAAAAACAGAAAGTTCAAACTCTGATAGATGACTGAAAAAAATGAGACAGGATAATAAGGTCTGGCTTCATTAGTGCCTGCTTACTAGTTCTGCTCCAGAGTAATAATAATAATCCCTCTGTTCAGAGATAAATGGATCAATGTCTGTCTCTCCTTGTTAGCCTGCTGTATAGATGAGAATAAAATGACACATAATATGAGATGTGGATATCCAGTGCAGATGAGGTTGTTCCAGAACAGGATTTAAGTTCAGCAAGAGAGATAGAGGATCTTGGGTCATGGTCCCCAGCACTAACATATAGGACTACTTGTCACATCAGAAACACAGCATGAAAGCTGTGAGGAGAACAGTTACCATGGCTGTATTCACTGTATTCACTGTAGATCACAACACTCACTCTTGACATCCACAGTGCATATTAGAGACTTATAAATGCCTTGACTATTTTAATTTCTACTTTGAATACATAATTAGAATTGGTTGGACTTTAAACTTGGTTTGATGCAGGAATGTAAAACATTAAAATCCGAAATTGCATTTGGTGTTTCCGTGTGTGTGCTTTAAAGACTGATGAGCACAGAGGCTAAATTTGAAATGTAGGTCTGAGGAAAGAATCACACATTCTCTGCTGACATCCACATCACTGTGAGCCACGCCTAAAAGCCCTTCAGTTAGCAAGCAGCAGAAGTATGGGCAGTTTGGCTGAGTGCTGGGTTTCAGTTTAGGCATGGGATTTTCTTTGGATCTATAATATTGAATTGGATTATCTACAAAGAATAGCAAAGATATGTCATATTTAATGACATTGGGCACCTGAGGATTTTGAAATTCGGAACTAACTAAACCTGAAGTCATTATTTGTGTGAGTAGCTATTACTCTGAATAATATTAAATGGGAATACTCAATTTCAGAGTGAATATTTTTGCCTTCTA
The DNA here is from genome assembly GCA_034336665.1 of Luscinia megarhynchos. Taxonomy (NCBI): domain Eukaryota; kingdom Metazoa; phylum Chordata; class Aves; order Passeriformes; family Muscicapidae; genus Luscinia; species Luscinia megarhynchos. Next base: position 3,524,359 of record CM067592.1, on the reverse strand, counting down.
AGCAAAACATGTGATAATTAGAATTGGTTCTGGTAAATATAGTTACTGCAGCAAGAATTCTGGTATCTTAAATTAGACATCTTCAATCCTCACGACTGTATATCAGAAGTTTTATTGTGCTATCCCTGAATCTGCCTTTAAGCAGACATTTTCTTTTTCTTGCAAGCAGCAAGCTTGTACCAGTTGAAAATAATTTCCTAAAATTAAATACATTCAATTATCCTGCAGAATGAAGAAAATAACTTTATATATTTTAAAATATATTTACTTTATTAATTACACATAAGATATTACATGAGAGTTACAGCTGAATATAGCACCCAGACCCAAATGACAAACTAGAAACCTGGATTAACATTTTTTAAAATTCAAAGATTTAAAAATTGCATTATTTCAAGACTGAAAAAACCCTCAAAAGAACCCAACCAAACTTATTAACTTCCTCCTAAATTAGTTAAGTGAATTTTCCAGTCAATTCACCTCAATAATGAGGTAAAGATGGCTTTGTATCTGTTTGCATCAAATCACTGGATTAACACTCTCATTGCTTCTCCCAAGAAATGTTTCTCTCAGCTGTTCACACAATCCCATACAATTTAGGAACAAGCAAAACTACGTCATCATCCTCCTTTTTCCCCACCATGATTCCTTTTATTATCCCCCTCTTCAAGTTCCATGGAATTTTCCTGGTTCCCATTTTAGTAGAAGTTGAATTTCTGCTTTAAAAGGCACCTGGCCCTCAGCAAAATAAAATGCTGTGGCATACTGATCCACTGAACAGATGGAGCAGAGACAGCAAAAATGAAAACATTTATATCACCTTTGTGCTGCTCTAAGCTTATCACAAAACACCAAAGCCTGCGAGGAGATTCTTCCCCAGATGCAGAACTTGGTTCTTCCTTTTTCTGAACTTAAGGAGATTCCCGTGGGGCCAGTTCTCCAGCTGGTCAAAGGCCCTTTGAATGACAGCACAACTCTGGTGTATCAGCTACTCCTCCCAGTTTTGCATTGTCTGCACACTTGCTGAGGGTGCAGTTTGTCCCATCACTCAGGACATTAATGAAGATTTTAAAGTATTCTCAGCCCTAGCCCTAGGAGTCCAGAACCAGTGACTGGCTGCAGATGGACTTTGTGCCACTGATCACAGCCTTGAAACCCCAGCACACAGGTCCCAGTCCACACCAGCATCCATTTCAGCAGCCCACATTGTATTGTTTGTTTATGAGGAGGTATGGAACACAGAGTCAGAGTCTTGTGAAAGCCTAGACAGAGACTAGTGGTTCTCACCCAGTCCACTGAGATAATACTTTTTGTCATAGGAGGCTCTCTAGTTGGTCAGTAACAATTTCCCCTTTGTAAATCCATAATGACTACTCCCAATTACCTTGTCCTTCAAATGCCTGAAAATGGTTACCAGGATTATTTGCTCTATCACCTTTCCACGGACCAAAAGGGGGGGCTGATCTGCATCTAATTCTCTGCATTGTTGTTCTTAAAGACTGAAGTGACCTTTTCTTTCTTCCAGTCATCAGGAGCATTTCTACTTACCATGAACTTCCAAAGCTAGTTCAGAGTGGTGTCACAAGGATTAGGCAGCCTGTAGCAGACACCTGCAGTGATCATAGTTGTGCATCTGCACAGCAATCTCTTGTTTCTCCTGCTTATTCCCAAGGCACATGCATCAGTGCCGAGGTCCTGCAGAGATGCACTCAGTCCTGCTGATTTCCCAGGGAAGGTGGGAGTAACTTGCCCCATAATGTTATCCCACAGGCATTTCCTAAAGTGCAAATGCTCAAGGTGGATCCTTTTCAGGCCAAGTTTGTTCACTTACACATCCCTTGTCCACATCACCCTGCACTATTTCCTTGGCAAGCCAGTCCATCCCTTCATCATTTCACTGTGGGTTATCTCACTCTCTTGTTGTGTCTAAGTTGAAAGTTCTCTTTACCAGGTCAGCCAGCTGATAATTTTTTCCTGTTAATTGTCTCTTCATGGTATTCCTCAATCCTGCAGGAATCCTGAGGTCATAAAATATAATCCCCATTGTCAACACCAGTCACAAAACCAATTGTTGAAGCTTGAGGTCCTTCTGCTCCCACTCAAGTTCTTCCTCTTCACCAACAGAGCCAAAGAGAAAGCCACACAGACCCTCAAAAACCTGATCATTGCCCTCAGAGTCATCTTCCAGCTCAGATACCTCAAACTGTAGAAATGAACCTACAGAGGAAGTGCTTCACCCTAAATGTTATCTCTGTTTTGAAGTTACAGTGTGGTTTTGGAAAGGGCTGAGAAAATACTCAGTGGGAACTGAACTCTCTTAGAATTGCCTTTAAAAATCCAGCCATATTTATTCTGTTTCAAGTTAAATGTCAGAAACTGCCTTGCTTGCAAAATTCAAGATATTATGAGGTAAAAGAAGGCTCTTAAACTCATAAATCACACATTTGCAAGTCTTCCCATAAAGCTTTTCCACGGGAAACTTAAGGAAAAGCAATATTCCTTAGTTCTCTGGTCTCCTGTGGAGATTTTGCACAGAAAATCTTCTTATAAATTAAGATCAAATGATAGGCAATTTGGAAATTTTCTACTTAATCTGAGTTATTTCAAACACCAAAGGTAAGTTAATTTTGAAGTTTCATATGGAGGCTTCTTAGTTTTAAAATTAGATAAGGAAACAGATATGAGGACTTAATTATTTGATAATTATTAGGTCTAAATTAAGACTGAACAGAAGGAGAAACCACACACACATGAGCAGTCCACACATGGGAATGAGGGTGACATATGTTTCTGGTGAAGAGCTCTGAGGTGGCATGTCATTCACATGTAAATTAGGATGAAGATGGTATGGTGCTTTCCATAGATACTAAAAACTAATCACACCCATAAGTTTTATGGTTGGAGGAAAAAAACCCATGCAATTGCATGCACTTATATGTGTGCTGGTGTGTGTTTATACAAACAATTTTATGAGGTTGAATCCATCAGAGAGTCTCTGCAGACTCACCAGCACCAGCCTTCTCCATACTTTCAGCCATGTGCCATTCATTCACGCCCAGACTTGCTGAAATGCTGATTGTTCTCTGCAAGCCTGATGAAAAAAATGTGAATTTTAAGGTTGTCAGTACAATGAAAAAAAAAAGTTATTACTAGTAACGAGCTCTTCCTGTTCCCACAGTGCTGCAATTGATTATAAAGGGAGATAGATTTGGTTCTCAATCCTCTTCCGGCCCCACCTCCCAGCCCTACTTATTAAGATAACACCAAAGGAATGATATCTAATCTTCCTAATGGGAGAAGTTAAGCAAGAAATAATTTTGATGACTGTAATGACAATTAAAAAAATAAATCAAAGAAACTAATGTAACAAGTTAGGGTTTTCTTCCTCACTGTTTTCTTCTTAGATAGCACCAGCTATCAGCTGTCATGTCTCCTCATGCAGAAACTCTACAAACCCCAAGAGATCCTGCTTACTTGAGTAAATTAATTATTTAGTGAGTGATGCATTACAAGACACAGAAGTAGATAAAATGCCCCAAGGAGATGATTAAAGAGTAAAAATTCTTGAACCATCTTTGGGTGAAGACAAATAGGTACATTTTTTATTTTTCAAGCTCATTCCCAAGTGAAAACTGGAAAAGAAACATTCCTTCTTAGGGCAGTCGTCCCTGTACAGTAGTTACTGTGTGTTGTGTTTTTGCATTCAGGTTGGATTTTTTCTCTTTAATGTGCTCACAAAGGGATATTATTTTTCTATTGAATAGTTTGTCTGTGAGCACAATGTCCATAATGAGCTGGTGACTCAGATTTCTCAGGTAGTGTTCCAATTTCTACTCAATTTAGAGCATTTAGGTGATAAAAAAGGCCTTTCAGCTATGAGTATTTCAGTGCAACTGTTACTCTTTACACCCAAAAATGATCTTACAAATTATGCTGATATTAGTTTTTCTACTTTTCTACTTTTGTGTGTTAGAAAAGAAATTATCTTCCTAAAGTAGCTGTCTTTTTCTGCAATAAATAAATCCAACAAATGACACTGAAAATGTGTTCATTTGGCCCTGATACACTCTTGCAAATCACTTGGACGTTTCAAAGCTGTGAAAAACAATCAGATCCATTATGCCAAAAAAGCAATACTTCTGGTCAAACTGATGCGTTTACTTTTTGTATATTTTCCCACAGTGTCCTGAAGAACTGGCTCTGAAAACCCAGGGGCAGTGTTAAAATCAACAAAGAAGGATAGGAGACAGGTAACTCTTCCCCAGCTGTTCCTGGAGCTCAGGACTCTTGTGTGTCCCTGGAAAGATCTGTGCCCAAAAATGCTCACAGGACTTGAGGTGAGTCTGGACTAGTGCAGAATAGACTGGGATGGTATTGTGTTTATATTTCTCGATAGCAAAGAAATACAACTTTTATTAAAAGAAAAAAAAAAACCCTAACCTTTATTTTCAAATAAAGTCTGGAGTCCCAGCAGTCCCTCTCTGTTTAAGAGTTACACAGAAGGACATTTCTGGTAACTACGGCATGGTGGAAGAAAGATCTGAATTTCAACTGTCAGGACCTTTTGTAAGCTGTTTGCTCTTTCATTTTAAATTACAAATTGTTCTTGGACCTTAGTATATGCACATATATTTTTTCTCTAAAATTAGTAGTTATTCCCAATCCCTTCTCTAATTTAATGTACAAGACATGAACAAATAAAATAGAAAAGTCAGGAATAACACTTTTTGCCTTAGTGAAATGCACAATGATATCACCAGGTTAAACCCTTTTACCTTGAATTGGACATGAATAATTCAGGCCTTCAAATTATTGTTCAGGCACATAACCTTGTCTGTCAGTCAACAAAGGCCACTCTTTCTGTGCCCATCCAAATTTAATAGGTGTTGATTCTCCTCCTCTCCAGTCTTTTCTGCCTGAGACTTAAATTTACATGGACGTGCTGCTTAGCTGGAGTGACTTGTGTCTCTACCTGACAAACTTTGTCTCTTCCTATTTCATCAGTGGCTATCAACAATCAAGATACATGAAAGCTTTGCTGACTGTGCATTATTGAAGTAATAATGAAATGCCTCATTTGAACTTGCTTCTTTCATGAAGGGAAAAAAGAATCCGGCAAGGAATTATTTGCAAACTGTAGCATTTCCAAATGCTGCAGAGTGTGGTTGCAAAATTGACAAAGGAAATACATCCTGGCTCATAAACACTTGCAAATGATTATTTGATGAGCTCATTTTATAATCACTGTTGGGGTCCAAAGAATTATGGTTATAATCTTTCAATTTATAATTCCTCTAGGTCTAGATTCTTTACAAACTAAAACCAAGGAAAATATATTAAATACATAGGCTAAAAAGAATTCACATGCTCAGCATTTGTATTGTTTTACTCTGAAGTAAAAAATCTGATGTCATTCATGTGCTTCTGAACATGAACTGGTAAAAAAATGTCCTTAGTATTTGGCTCAGATACAAATAATTATCTTCCTTGATTTGAATAAAAGATGGCATGAATCTCTTTGTTGTTATGTTTGTAAAGAAGTTGTCATAACCCCAGCTGGGGTCCTGGTCCACAGCTCAGATTCCAGGGTTGTGTTGTCATAAACACAGGAGAGACCCTATCCCAAGCGATCTCTTGCCTGTCAAATCAAGTCTGTGAGAAATCAGAGGCAATGAATGAGATCTGAACTAGGATGAGCATCCAGGCAAAACAGATTGCCTGCCTTAACTCTGAATGTTACAATGTTTACAAACCATGTCCACGTTTCTCCTTTTCAGCTCTAAAATTTCTTTACACATTTATCCTTTCATGCTTTACTCCTCTTGCATTTATTTTTGTACAAAGTGGGAATACAGACAGGTATGATTTCTGTGGCTTACTCCTTTCTCTAGTTCAAGAAATTTCAATGGCCATCAGATTATTCTCATCTAGTGTAGCAGTAAGACTGATGGATGTATTGAGAGTAATTTAATTCTGATTATCCCCAAGATCAGAAGAAAAGAGGGGCACCTTAAAGGTTGTTTCTCCTGACTTAGACAGTAGGCAATTTGCCTGTATCTTGAATTACTATTCAATTGCCTTTTTTTGACCAGTTAGGTACCTTCTCTGCTACTTCTGGCACCTGCAGTTCCTTGGAGTTTGAGGCCGTTTAATATTCCTGATCCTCCAGGCACAGCAGTGAGGCTGTCCTCAGTGACAAGGAAACACAGAGGTTTTGTAGCTTCCCTTCACTGCTTTTACAGGCAAATAAAAAAAGCAGACAATCTGCATTACAAAATACTTCATAGCTCATTTAAAGACACAGGGAAATTATTGGGCTGTAAACATAGGTTTAACCTGTATTACATGACCTGTAATAGCAGCTGTAAATTTCCCAGCCTATTTGGAAGCAATTCAAGTCAGCAATGTGGAGGTGAGCAAGCAACATGGGGAAGAGAGAGGACAAAGGTTCAATGCTTGGCTTGAAGGCTGAACTCCTCCAAATTTTGGTAAAGAAAAGAGAAATATTTTTTTTTTCTTTGACTGCAGCTTTTTCTCACAGATCAATTAGTGAAAATAAGAATTCTTACCTTCTTGTATGAAGATAGACATTCTGTAACCTTATATTTTTACTATGGGACCACCATAAATTTTTTATGTCCTCTATTTCAAGCTGGGTTTTTTGTTGTTGTTGTTTTTTTGGGGGTTTTTGTTTGTTTGTTTGTTTGTTTTTTGTGGGGTTTTTTTGTTTGGTTTTTTTTTTTGTTTGGTTGGCGGTTTTTTAAAAAATTGTTATTATTTAAATTTTATAAAGCTAAACTTCGATCAAATGCAAAGTTTCAGGTTCACAAACAAAGATAAATAGGACAAGACTATTTTATACATCCCACTCAGGAGTCAAACTTTTAGAGTCCTGATTTTACAGATGTCTTACGGGTTTTATGTCAGCCTTCTAAGCCAAAGTAAAATGAGGTTCTCAAAATATCTTCAAGGGATATTTTGTCCAGTAAACGTTCTGGCTGTGAAATGAATATTAAAAAGGTCCATCTGATCTCAGTTAGCCCACCTTATTCTTGAAATAGCTTCTCACGCAGGTGTTAGAGGCCAGTGTTTGGGAGCAGTTAAATTATTTACATTACTGAGAGCAACCTCCTAATTCCAGAATTCAGACTTAGGCCTTGAACTGGAAAAACAAACACTATAAAATCATGAAATGCTGTGAAGTGTCCCATTCTAATTTTTTTCCTGGTGTTGCACTACCAGTAGTCTCTTTTGCTCTAGTCTTGGGGGGTTTTTTGTTCACAAGCGTTTATCAGTTTTACAAATTGATGGAATAGGACCTACATTACACCTCCATATCACATTTTATTCTCCCTCATGCAACCTGCAGGCCTGGAGTTTATTTACCTCACACTATCCAAACCCTCCACAACTTTTCAACTCTTTATGGACTCTTCCATCATGATCATCAGTGCAGTATCCAAATGTGAAGCAGTCAGGCTCCAACCTCTGCAACCCTTCTGTGAGGTAGGGCAGCACCTCCTATTCTCTGTTAAGCTGATATTGAGATGAGCCACTGGGTGTTATTATGTTCAATGAAAATTCAAGAGCCTGTTTCAGACAGAAGGAAATCAAAAGAGTTTCCTTCTTAACTTAATTGGGCTTTGAATCACCCTGTGTATCAAAAAATTCTCATTGTTTGGTTTACATCAGCTCAGAGTACATCAGGGTTGGTCACTAGAATACTAATTCCATCATTTCATGCAGTGCAATACTTACAGTAATACTGTCTGTAATAATAAAGCCTAACTGTTCTAAAAAGCCCCTTGAGCTGAGACGTGCTTTGGCAGCCAGGCCAGTGAGGGCCTGATTCCCAGAGCAGTCACCCTGTTCTAGAGCCTGAGATGGACTCCTGTCCTCCCTGTTTGTGTGCCCTAGAAATTAAGTAGCTGACTTGCCTCTTAAAGACATCACCTAAAGAAAACAAAACAAAACAAAAAAACCAACCAACCAAAACAAAAACAACAAATATAAAACAAACAAAAAACAAACAAACAAAAAAAACCCACCAAACAAATAAACAAAATCTCAGGACAGCTGCATCAACCCCGCTTAAGGCTGCATTTCCCTACAGGAGTGACCTCTCACAGAGTGATGCATCTGGCTGCACATGGTGGGTTGGCTCTTTGTGTGTCAAACAACAAGTGGAAATGGTTCCAGCAAACAGACAAGGCTGTTGAAGCCAAGCCAGGTGGCTGGGCTCTCTCAGCTGTCACATGAAACACTGGCACCATGACAGAGATCCACCTCCTGTGCTGTGAGGGTGACTGAGCACTGGCACAGGCTGTGCAGGGAGGTTATGGAGCTTCCTGCTATGGAGATATTCAAGGACCACCTGAATATCTGGATCCTGTGCAACCTGCTTTACAGGGAAGTTGGATAAGATGATCTCCAGAGATCCCTTTTTACCCCAGCTGCTCCGTTGACTCATTTGAAGTGAGCTGCCTCTCTTTCTCCATCACCATTTCTCTTAGAATGAATTATGGGACACTGTTCTATTACAAAGAATACTGATACATTACCCCAAGAGTACATTTTTTTGCCATTTTAATTAAAAATTCTTTGCCTTTTAAATGACATTTTCTTTGCTGCTTAAATAAATAGCAAAACAAACAATTTAGTAAACCTGCATGTAGTTACAAGAAACATTATTCCTTGTTTTGATTAGGGAATGTTTTAAAACCCTAATGTACCCACAGCTGTTGATAAACATTCCATGGAGTCTGTTGTCTTTAAGGAACCTAGAATTTAGCATGGGCATGGCTTCCACTTCTAATTAGGGGATCTCTGGCACCTGATCAGAGTTTAATTCACATGTCTTAAAACACTTAATATATAGTGGCATTCAAGCTGAGGGTAATCATCCACAGTCTGCCCATACAAACGATACAAGTGAAAAATGTGCCACTTAATGAGCCTGAATCAAACCTCAGTTAAATCAATGTACAACATATGCAAACAACTGTCCTCGACATTAATAGGGTTACCTTGGATTTACCACTGGCAAAACTGATTGGGATCTGTCCCATTACCTTGCATTAATTATGCATTGCTGTTACAATCTAATTATCTCCCTGATTGTCTTCTGACCATTACAGATGTGTGTGTACACCCAACACCAATCCTCCACACTCATTAATACAGGGGAACAGCAGGGTGAGCTTGCAGCACCCAGCACCAAGTCATCAAACCCAAACTTTTCTCTTCAACACCAGCCATGAGTAAATGCCTGGGAAGAAAGATAAACATGTTTAATACAGAAAGGTATCAACAGAGTGGAACATTCAGGCAATTCCATCTAAAATAATCATATTCTGAAGTTTGTGAGGATTTGGCTATAGAAAAAAAAAATATTCAAGGTGTTGATAATAGAAATGGCTGTTTAAAAAATAGTTTTAGCGTATTTTCTGACAGCTTGAAGATCATCAGCAATTTTTCAGTGATTATGAACAGGAAATGAACAAAATAGGAAATTAAAAATTTTCTTGAGCATGTCACTTGTGCATTTCAAAATACAGTTATTTGCTTAAAAAACTGTTAGAAAAGGAGGTGTATAAGAGATTTGCACATAGTTAATAGATGTAATTTGTTGATTATAAGTAGTAATTATATGTAATTAATTACATATATTATACAGAACAAGACTTCTTAGGGGTTTTTCTTGTTGTTATTGGTTTGTTTTTGGTTTGGTTTGGCTTGGCTTTTAGTTTGTTGTTTTTTTTTTTTTTCATTTTTGCTAATTACGAAAGAGTAATAATTTGGGGAATATTGCAAAGAGTTTTGTTTGTTTGGTTTGGTTTGTGGGGTATTTTTGTTTGTTTGTTTTGTTTTTATTATTGTTATTAATTCCAAGCTTTTGTGGCTAGGTGATGAACCAAATGATCAGTCACTCCCACAACTTTCCAAACCCCTGAAACCTGCAGAGCTTTAGTGTCTCATACAGATAGTTCCTTAAAGGTGAGAAAGTGCTTGAGAACACATAAGCTCATCCTATAACATCTAAGTGAAAAAGACTGATAGAATCTTCTGTTCCAGTGTTTTCTGAGCACTCCTCTCTCAGCATCCACAGCTGGTGCTGCCTGTCTCTTCAGCTGTGCCATCACTGGAGAATGATCACAGGGAACTGTCAAAGGATTTAGGAAAAAAATTCTGGAGGAAAACAGAGCTAAGAAATGAGGAGGAGGAAGATAAATTAAACAAAAGGTGCTGTAAGGGTTTGCAATAACATGACAGCACAGTGAGTGCCTCTGTAGATGCCCTAGCAAGCAGGTTGGCAAACCCAGCAGCACAATGCTTGCCATGGGCAGTTATCAAGTCTGAATCCAGGTTCAAAGTTATTCTCCCTAAACTCTCTCTCCTGAAAAATAAAAATCAGGACTTCTTTATCCTTCCGTGTAGAAGTTTTAACTTAAAACGTGTATGATGCAATAAAAATATTATTAGTAGCAGGAAGCTTCTGATGTAAGTATTGAATTCAGAGGAGCTGTTCTGGTATAAAGCTGCACCATCAGCGTGAGGAATAGAATTTAGGCTTATGCAGTGCTGGGCTTTTAAGCTCACAGAGGCAGACAAATCAGAGCTGAGTAAGTTTAATGAAATCTTGTTTTTCGTGTATGTGTTTTGAAATTCAAGAGCTGTTCTTATAACTGAGGGAACTACCTTATGAATGAAAACAGGGAAGGGAAGACCAGAGAAAAATTTATTTCCCATACACTTACTGTATTTTTCAGTTCTCTGTATTTAATTTCATAACCTCAAGAGTAATAACAGGAGAAAATATTTTGCTAGGCTAATGCATTATTAATCGTAGAATAAAGTCAGGGAACCAGACAACTGTGGCACCTTATTCTAAGACCACATGAAAAACGCTGCACATAAATGGCAGTCAAAATAAGCAGCCTGGCATCCTATTGAACACAGAACATGATGTGTTGCAAAACCAAGAAGCAGCCCTGATTTATCCAGTGGAACCTGACATTTCCTACAAGCCAGCATTGGCTTAACATTAATTAAAGCTTCACACGACTGTTATCTTTTTTCCTCCCCCCTATTGTTCTCATGGTGTGCAACCTATTTTTTGATTTTTTTCCCTGAAACGCTGCGGTTTGTGGATATGTGTAAACCTGAATGACAGAGCTGGATAGCTGACTTCAAATATCAGGATGCCTGTAGGTAATCTTAACAGAGAGTTCTCTTTTATTAATAATGTTACATGAAAAGTGCATGTGAAACCCATGGCCTTCATAAAGTTTGAGAGAAAGGTGGATTTTAAAGAATGAAGTAAGTAAGGATGAGAGAAAAAATTCATAGCTTTTCAGCCCCTGCTGACAATTACTTCCTTTTCTGCCCATAAGGAATAAGAAAAGGAAGAAGCCTTTTCCTTTTAAACTTCGGTTGACAATATAATGACATTTTTTTTCCCTGGGTCTTTGAAATTCAGAATACAAAATTTGTCGATTCCTGAATGACACACATGCACTGCATCACCAATTATTCCTGTGCAAATAATTAGTGCTTTTTGTTCTATTTTTTTTGTAACAAGTGTTAAATTATATCTTCATTTTTAACTATGCCCATATAGTACTTAACACAATAATTAAAAAAAAAATGGACTAACATTTATCTTGTCTGACTCTATCCTGTTAAAACTATGTGTTCCTGGTCATAACCCATTATTTAAACTGTCTCCACAGTCACAGGAGAGAGCATGGTATCACCAGAGAGGAATTCATCCTACCCAAAAATAGGTGTTTAACATGTGTGTGATGAATCATTCTCTGAAGAGACCTTTTTCTTCTCCTTTTATTTGAGAGGAAATTTAGGGAGCTACCATAATGAAATAACTAATTTTTGTATGTCTAAGTTAGACAAGGTGAATCTCAGCTGAAAGGAGGAACATTGGAAGTCTAATTATATAAATTCTTTTTTCTTTGTAAACCTGAAAGGAACCATTCCTGTTAGAATCCACCTGCATGTCTGCTCTCTGTGAAATAGGGCACTAGACAGGCACAACACGAGTGTCACAGGAAAAGATTAATAAGGGAGCAGAAAGGGAGAAGTGTCAAATTTGTATGCACCTAGTAATAACCTAGGGCAAGTATAAAAATAAGCTTAAACTATAAAATTCATGCAATACATGCAATATTCAGAAATTGCTTTAGGTTTCTAAATGGAAAATACTTTCCTAGCATTCCCATTGGTTAATAACCTACATCTTGGCAAACTGTGTCTTGGATTCCTCTCATGATTTTGAGGAAGTAGTCTGGGATATGTGCAGACCATTGAAATTCCAGTCAAGTCCCACACCAGAAATCTTAGAGCTTCAAATGCCTCCTTCAGAGAGTTTGTGGAGGGTGTGTGACACAGAGCAATCTATGTCCCCACAATACAGCCCTTGTATCCTTCATGACCTAATTTCCCCATCTGTAGGATCAGATACTTATTTCTCTTGCAAGGGTTATGTCATTATACCGAGCATTTGCCTTCAATGTGCCTTATAAGGGAGACAAAAATAAAATATAATGTAAATTATTAATGCAGCCATATTTCTGGGGCTTCCTTTTATGGAATAGGATGAACTAGTAAAAGCTAAAACCAATTCATATATTGGAAAACACGATACATTAAACAACCCCGCACCATTTTTAGGTATAATTTTAATTATTTATATATTATATTTAGAAACTACTCTCCAGCTCTGAGAAGAAGGATATAAATTTATTTGTGATTGGACAGAAATGGACAAAATAGAAGGATTTCAGCTATCAGCATCCTAATCATCCTGTAGTTCTATTCATATGATATTTATACCAAACTACTGAAAATTAACGAGCATGACACTATGGCAGTAGAAAGATGTCATGATCAGTGTAGTGCTAGAAGGAAAAATGAAAGAACTATTTTCTCACGTATTTATTCTGAGAAAATAGAATTGGTGTGAAGACTCACAAGTAAGGCATTTTACTCCAAGACATGGATTTTTTTTTTCTTGCAGTGACTGGGTGAATGTTAGAGTCAACCTCACCCTAGTTACCACCTATATATATTTGAATAAATGAAATCTGGCCCCAAGACTCACTTTCTGTGCAAAGATGGAGACCTACAGATGAGCAGTGAACTGAGTGCTAGCACCCACATTCAGATAAAAGAAGGATTGGAATTTTTTAAAGGATGTTTTTGCTACTGTTTTGTATTGTCTTACAGGGTAGGCTATGGAAGGTGTTAATGTGCACGTTTTCTGAGAGAAAAATACCTGCAAGACTGACAGAAGAGCATGACAAAAAAAATTGTAATAATGTGTATACTAGGAATTGTTCACATTGAGAAATTATCCCTATTGCTAAATCCTGTATGAGCAAACACGGAGGTACAGCCCCACCCTCCAAGCATTTATGATCTTCTAATCTATCTCACTGAGTTATGAGGACCCTTCAAAAGAAAAGATATATATCTGTGAATGTTTTGGGAAACAATAATTTAAGTGAGTCTGGAAGTATAAGGCTGACATTTGACATTAGACTGATTTTCTTTCTTTCTGGAATTTGTGCTCAACTATGAATTCTGTGTGCCCTCATTTACATCTCCACTCTCAAGTCTTTTGCACCTTTCCCAAGCTTAATTTTATTTTTTTTCTACTGTTAATTTTCCCCATGTAATTCCTCTTCCCTGTCATGACATCTGAAACAATCTCTGGGGCATCTCCACTTTCTCTATGCCCTCAGTCCTTACTGAGGAAAAGGAGAGAGACGTTTGGAAAGAGCACATTTAAGGATCTCTCAGAACATCAAAACGTAAGACCAGCTACAATGAGTCAAAGAGATCCTTCTGATATCTCCAACAACAGTCAAATCTGGATGCCAATGCAGCAGTGAAGTGTCAGAGTATGTATGTGTGATTCTAGCCCTCCCCCAAGTGTTTATTAACAGGATACTAAACCTTTCTAAGGCAGGAGTGCTTTCCATGCATTTACTGTATGGGCTCAGATTTTCTTCTTGCAAACCTGCCCAGTTTCCTGATCCCTTGCCAGCTTTTTACATCCCAGGGAAGTGAATTCCGCGGCTGAAGCTTTCTGCTTATACCTAGAAAACCCCAGGAAAAAAAATATGCATTAGGAGTAGCAAAATTTGCACTGGAGTAGCAAATACATGACTAGTAACTGCCTTTGTAAATGAGCAAATCTGGAATAAATAAATGTGTGGTGTCCTGCACTGCCAGAAGAAAAATCTGGTTGATAAATCTTTTTTTTTTTTTTTTTTTTTTCTCCCTAAATGAGATCTGAATTTTCTTTCATGTAACTGAACACAAGTGAAACTGCATGGGTGGTACCTGTCTGGTACCTGTCTTGGCAGCATACACTGCTTGACCAACAGCCTCTCTTTTAAAACTTCAAGCCTCTTGGAGAGCTTTTCTTCTCCACATCTCATGGAAATGAGCATTCTTTTGTTTTTATAATGTCTTACCTGTTTTGTATCAATGTGAGGAAAAGAAATGACTCTGTAGTGCTTTCTTAAATTGGCACCTTTTTACTAGTAGCTAGCAACTCTCATCCTCTTAAGCATGGCTTAAGCCCCCCATGTGTCTGCTTTTGTTTTTGGATGTGCAAGGTCTCAAAGTGACTTCTCCCTCTGGAGAAAAGCAATGATCCCTAAATTGCAGATAGAACAGGATTATCCTCAAAATGGACGAAATAAGGAAACAACAAGTTTAATGTGGGTGCTGTGCTAATCCAGTATATGTAAAATAAAAGGCCTGCAAAATAACCTTATGATTGTTTAGTCAAAGGATCAGAATCCCTTGGGATAATTCCATTAATGTATATTTACAGAGCAAGAGGCTTGCAAATATAGGTGCTAAGGGAAAATTAAAGCTGTGAAAATATCTAAGACACAGTGAAAAATTAGGAGGGAAAATCTGATAATGGAGCTATAGCAGAAAAACAAAAAGAAAAGGAATGCTGGCTTGGTTTTAAGGCGACATCTCCTGTCACCCTTTTCCCTCCTTCCCTCAGCTGAGTGTAACCATTAATTGTACGAATCGAAGAGTTGCGATGGCTAAATTGGACAGGAACCTCAGGAGGTCAAAGAATTCCTGCTTGTTAAAGCTACTGACACATTTTACAGTTTTGCAAAATGTCAGAGTCCATCACGCTGTAACTTTGCTGCTGAGGATCCTGTCTCTCATAAAACACAGCTGCCTTATGAAACTTTCAGGTAAACCCTCAAAACTGAGTCAACTCTTTTTCTCCCTTCCCTTTATATTCTTGTTTATAAGCTTGTCATAAGCCTGTGGGCTTTTGTTTGTTTATTTGGGTTTGGGGGTTTTTTGTGTCCTTTTTACAACATTGATTTTTTCATTCTTTTCCTCTCAGAGCTGTAGGTTCAGACAACTTGAGTGACAGCAACCTCTGTGGCTTTCCTACCATTGCAAAATCTCAAATTGGTGGAAAGGGGCAATTAAAGTAACCACTAGGGTTTAACAATTGGCATTTGGCATCTGCTGTGCCTCTATGGCCATGCACAGCTGTCTGCCTTCCAAGAGAACACAGGAGTGTGTTGTGCCTGTAATCCCAGTGAACGGAGCTCTCTCAAGCATGCTGTGATGGCAACTTCATTTCATTCTGCCTTTTTCATCTCCAGGATAGCACCTCTCCAAAGGGGATTCATACCACAGAAAGGCTAGAGTGGTATTTTAAGAGCTGCCCTAAATGCTGAACTCCCTAATCCTCAGCAGAACACAACCAACTCTCAGTGTTTCTGTGATCCAGTTATAATAATTGATCACGTAAAAAATTCTGTTTGTGTTTGTCTGGGAAAACGCATTTATATTATGGCACGTTGTGCTGGGGTTTTACAGAATCACAGAACAGTTTGAGTTGGGTAGGATCAGCTTTTTCCACCCCTGCCATAGGCAGGGACACCTTCCACTATCCCAGGTTGCTCTAAGCCTTGTCCAGTCTGGCCCTGAACATTTCCAGGGATGGAGAATCCAGAATTTCTCTGGGCAGCCTGTGCCAGTGCCTCATCACCCTCACTGTCCATATATTTTTTTTCCTTATATCCAGTATATATCCAATATATATTCAAAATATATCCAAAATATATGCACTGTATATACAATATGCATGCAATATATATGCCCTCTTTTAGTTCAAAATCATTTCCCCTTGTTGCAGCACTTTAGGCCTTGCTAAAATGTCTCTGCTCAGCCTTTTTATAATGCTCCTTTAATTATTAATAAGCCACTACATGGTCTTCCCAGAGCCTTGTCTTCATCAGGCTGAACAAATCCAACTGTCTCAGCCCTTTGTCACAAGGAATGTGTTGCAGTTATCTTAATCTAATATAATTTTTTGTGTTATATATCCTTGTATTTTTGTCACTCGATTTTTTGTTAGCAATCTTTTCCTTTTCTTAGCTAGCCTGGAGGTTGATAACCTTCACTTTTTTTTGCATTTCTTCTTGATGATCATTTTAGTAGGAAATTATTTTTTCTGGAGTGTGATCTAGGATCTGTTTAAGAAATGTCATAAAAATATGCCAGAAAAACCTCTTCTCTATCACTCAAAACATCCAGCAAGGAGCTGAAATGAATCTATAGATAGCATATTTATGGAATGACTGTGAGGAAGGTATCATTATGCCAATTCTACTAATTGAAAAATAAGTAAGGAGAAAACCTTTGCAGCCCTCCTGTACCAAACTGGTGCATAAGATGGAAAATAAGAAATAAGACTTTTTTTTTTGTACGTGATTTCATCTCTTTCATGTCTAACATTGAGATCAGTGCATGAGATTAGTATATTGAGATTAGTGTTGTGGATGACCATAACATCACCTTCAACATCTTCGAGTTGAGGCTGAAATGTTATGAAAACAAATCCTGAATCCTATGCAGTGAAATATATTCTTTGTAAAATTTCTGTTGTGGTATTCTTGCTTGCACCTTAATTCCAGCAGAGGTGTCTCTCTCATGATTGTAATAATAAGATTTTTGCCTGCCATGAAGACCAAGACCATAGAAGAAACTTTGTTCATCCTTTTAACATGATGCTCTGTCCCAGGAGCTATAGAAACGTAGAAATCTGAATGAAATTACAATATAATCCTGAGTACTGTGGTGCACTCAGCTGTGTTTAAATCATAGTAGTCAATTTCTGACATGCTTCTTGCATGTTTTAGTCCAGGATGATTTATCCCAGGCATTTATAAATATGTGTAGCATGAGAAAACACTGTTCCCAGTAGGCAGCAAGTGCCAGGCCATGTGGATGTCTGGGGAGAAAGGAGATTTAGCTGCACAGGTGCAAACTGCTGCAGTTATGGAGCGTTGAGAATGGAATCCATTATTGGGTAGTGCAGGTGTTGGTAGGGTCCCACTACTCGAGCAAGCTCCAAAGCTGCTGCAAGCTAATAAAAGTAAAAGATATGTTTTCACCAGTCATGTCACATCTACGGAAAATTGGTAGCGAAAGGATCAATGTTTCACCAGAAAAATCAACTTAAAATGGTGACCTTTGAGAAGCTCCAGTGAGCAGTAACTGAGGAAGAAATATGGAACAAATCTCCTGCCACATCATTCTGCAAACAGAGCATTTATTTTTCGCTGTGTTTTGAGTCACACTGTCCAAGACCTCAAAGAGATGATGATGATGATGATGATTGTTACTGTTGCTGTTGTTTTGTTGTTGTTGCTATTATTACTGTTATAATTAATATAAAAGTAATCATCATTATCTTAAGGTTGAGCATATGTGAGTGCATATGTACTTGGCAGGTCTATTTTTAGGAATAACGTCACTCTAAAGACACGTGCAAAAATATATCTGTGGAAGAGAGAGTCTTTGTGTGCATGTGTGGCAATCATAATCAGTCACACTGTATTTCTGCCTTGGGGAAGAGAAGCTGAAAGAAAGGTTGAGAACACTGTTATAGATAATCCTCTGTAATGATTTTCCTTTCTTCAGGACAATCTTGACAACAGCACCTTGCCCTAGGAAAGTTTCCTTTGATCCATTTTGTGACTGAAATACAAATTCCCTATTTTTCGTTCACCTCTCTTCAAATTAATGATCCCTGCAATAAGGATGCCCTGCCCAGGAGTGGTTTCTTCAAACAGATTAGAAGAAATAACAATGCTAAACCCCAAGATAGAGAATTGTCTCTGAAAGGTGGGGGAATGCTTGGTCTTTATTTGCTTTTCTTTCTGCCTTTTCACGGCTGCTGTCATGTCCTGTTACCCAGATCATTTATTTGATATTACTACACTTATCAAAGATAGAGGCAGGCAGCATTGTTAGCAGCTAAGGAGAGCTGAGGACTTTTAAGGCATTAGAGACAAAATTTTCATGAAATAATTATGCAAAGTATTGCATGGACGTGCATACAGAAAGCAAGCTGTTAGCAGATCTCATCAGCTTGGTGAAGTTATTTACAGTTTGGTTAAAACATGTCTTTTCATATCTGTGTAAAAAATATGTGATAAATCTGTCCACTGCTGATGCAGCTACACAAAAGTAAAAACAGCTGTGAGTGCTAGAGAACTGAATCCCAACCAGGTAAATACACATTTTGTACCAATAGAGATGCCAGATAACATTTAAGATTTTTCATATGTGTAATTTATTTAACAGAGTCACGGGAGGCCCAGGCTCTCTGGAGCTGCAGCAAGTGATGATTGAAGTATTTTCCCTGTGTAAAAATAGCAGCACACACCCATGCTTAGGCAACTGAAACCCTCCCTTTATGGCCTGGGTGTACTTTTCCAAGACTCTGCCCTTCTGAATTCAGCATAAGAAATTGTAGTATTTAAACAATCAAACAATCAAACAAACAAACAACAACAAAACAAGAAAAAAACAAGAACCCAAAGGACTTTCTGGATGTCAGGCTGTTTTCCTGGTAATTTTTTTTTTCCTTTTCCTTAAAAAGTGGCAGCTAATCAAGGTGGCATGACTGTCACTGTGAGGACTCCAGGATTTTCTAGCTGACTACTTGCCACCCCTCAAGTCCCACCCCAAAACCCATGCTGCAATGAGAAACGAGAACAAATATTACTTAACCATATATTTTCCAGCATCATACTCCTTAATCTACAATTTACTGTCAGCAAAAGCAGCAAGATTTCCAGGATGGAGCATCTGGAAATATAAATCTGAATTCTCACAGTGGCTGGGGTGAGACAACTCTCTCTGGCACACGGTTTGGTTGTTGGTGCTGTCCTGTTCAAAAAACTGAGAGTTGAACCTGAGGGATCCTTGTGGGTCCATTCCAACTCAGAATATTCTATAATTCTATGACTCTATAATCTAAAGGTCACTGAAGACCATCTGGTTCCAAAGCTTTGCTCAACAGAAAGTTGCTCAGGGCTGCATTCATTCAGACTTTGAATAACTTTAGGAGACCCTACAACCTCCTTGGGCAACCAGTGCCAGTGTTTGGAAACCCTTACAGTGCTAATACTAATACTAATACTAATACTAATACTAATACTAATACTAATACTAATACTAATACTAATACTAATACTAATACCAATACTAATACATCTCTGAATAAACAATATTCAAACTGCTGCTGCTGCTGTTATTAGTACCTCAATTAGTACCACAAATTGTTAGTTGACACTTGAATGGGACAGCAGTAAAGAAAAATATTGTAACAGTATTTGGGACCAACTCTGAACAGTGTAAAAAAAGAAAGAGAAGTGTCTACAAGTCTTTCCAAAAAATGGGTGGTTTTCTGTTGCTACATTTTTTTTGCACTAACCAATTGACCATTCCTTCTTTGCCCACTAGAAAATATGCTTCTTAAACAATCATAGTGTTTTCCTAATTATAAAATTAGGGCAAAAAATACATGTAGACTTGTATCATTATTCCTTTTGTATTCTCTAGGGATAAATTATACTTAGGGATTTATTTCTTTGTTTGGACTCCATTGTTAAGGGAAGCACAGTTAAAAATTACTCTACAGTGCAAGCAAATATGGAAGCAAAACCATAACTTACAGGTGAATACCTGTCAGATTTGTTGGTTTATTTTTTCCTGAATAAATAGAATTAATACCAGAATTATATTGTTGATAATTAATAGCAATTGCTACCAGTAATTTTTAAAGTTTACATCACTGTGTCCTTCTAGCATAAGGTGCATTTGAATGTAGTGGATGCTGATTTTGGCTTTATCAGGACATGTCAGACTTTGACTGGAGAACACTGTTTTGAGAAGCTTGTATACTTTCCATGCTCAATTAATCTCAAGTATCTCTTTGAAGCACATGCTGTCAAATGTGTAAACACACAATGGTTTTCTGATGTGGATTCCAGATTACTCAACCTTTATCTGGGTTCAAACTCGTTTATATTTTTATGAGTTATCATTCTTATAAATATTTTCATTATTCATCTTTCATATTTTTATGAATTAGC
Organism: Luscinia megarhynchos; assembly: GCA_034336665.1. Classification (NCBI taxonomy): domain Eukaryota; kingdom Metazoa; phylum Chordata; class Aves; order Passeriformes; family Muscicapidae; genus Luscinia; species Luscinia megarhynchos. The sequence goes on along the minus strand of CM067592.1, from coordinate 3,503,897 downwards.
TGAGGGTAATTTCAGACTTTTCCCTCCAAGGAAGAAAACATATGACTAATCTAGCAAATATGATATTGCTGTTTTACTATCTAGCTAGAATAAATGTTAACTTTCATGAAGGTTTACAGTATATTGCTACAGTAGGAAAAGGAGCAATGGAATTAACTGGCTGTTATTTTTTTAAGCCTTTTCTCCCAGTACCTGGGTTTAAAAATTGAAGTAAGCTTGTTTCAATGCTAAATTTTTGTATGTTTACTGCCTTAAATTAGGAAAAAGGTAGACACAACAAAGCAATTTCATGTGGTAAGCAAGTTAAATAACCATTGCCCAGGGCTACCAAGTGTGTATGCAGAGCCATAATGCATTTGTAATACTTTGTTTAGAAAAAAAAGAACATTATGTAGATATGTAAGTAACAGAAAATTAAATCATCATAGAAACTGTGGCACTGGTTTCATTTTTTATTATCCCAAAATAACAGACATCTGTTTTCAGGGAAGATGGAATTTTGGGGAGTAAAGCTGACAATGTTAGAGGACAATGAGCTAGAGACCCCAAAAAAGATGAGCCAGCTTTTTATTCCAGGGGCATATATGCTCAAATTGCTGCTGACACATCATTATAAAATATCTATTCCTGTGATGGTAGCAAATTAAAAGCAGGGTTCATGTCACCAGGTGTTATGCACAGTTAAAACACATAACTACATGCAGATCTTTGCTCCAAACCTTTGACTTCAGGGAAACAAACCCTGAGTCAGCTCACTCGTGCTTCCAGCAGAGCTCTGGGGGCAGGAAAACTGCAGCCACACAGAGCTGTTGGTCAACAGGCTTTATATTTAACTAGAGAAATAAACAGGATGAAATAGAATACTGGAATCATTAAGGTTGGAAAAGATCTCCATCATCAATTCCTACCAGTAACCAGACACTGCCATGGTCACTAAACCATATTGTGAAGTATGGTTTTGGGTATCAAGGGCAGAGGGGCCAAATGATAAACCAGATTTTGGGGTTGTGAGCATTGGGAAGATCAAGACTTCATGATCCTTGCCAATGTCTGTTGGTGTAGAAGGTGGCCTGTCCTTAAAAAGATTGTCTGGTTTGCTTTTTCTTTCATGCTCCAAGGCATTGGAAACCTTAAGAAAACAGAAACAAAACATTACAATAAATTTTAAAATATCCCAGTGCATAATTGGAATCTATTAATCATTCAGGTGTGTTATATACTTGAGGGGTAGAGAACTGTGTTTATAAATTTTCTGTCCTTTTAGCATGAAGTGCAGTGGGTTTTGTAACTAAGCTGAAGGATTTCAAGAAGGGCTTGTACAGCTGAAAAGGTAAATGTCAAAAATGGGAGCCAGTCTGAGACCCAAGGGCCTAGGAGTGGAGTTGAAGGAGTAATGTGCAAGCACGTTAAATGAGAAATTCCTAAGGTGAATTCAAGCAGCTGAGAAGATCTGGGGCTAACAGCTCCAGAACCAAAATGTTTCTGAACCTTTTGTTGCCATGGTAGTCTTGACAGACAGTCAAGAGCTGAACTCACTGTGAATCAAGCAAATCCCTTTTTTAATAATCCTATGGTTTGCACAGGTAGTTTGACTTGGAAGAGATTTGCAGCTCTGGAGACACCCTGGAAGTATCTGGGTTGAAAGCTGAGACTTTTTGTACAGCAAGCAGAAAACCTTTGCCTTTCCCTAAGCCTTTATGAGAACTTGGGATAACTGAATGCTTTAATTTAGGAAAAAAAAGAACAGAAGAATATCATATTCTCAGTTGGAAGGTACTTGCAATCATCATGTAATCCAGCTGCTTGACCAAATCAGAGCTGACCAGGTTAAGGCACGTTCTTACAGATGCCTCTTAAACACTGACAGGCTTAGCTCACTGACCACCTCTTTAAGGAGTCTGTTGCAGTTTTTGACCACCCTCTTTTTTGGTAGAGAAATGCTTCCTAATATCCATTCTGAACCTCCCTTGCCAGGACAGCCCTAAAATAGACTTTTATCTCTGGACACAGAAGCTGAGTCTTGGCCCCAGTTCCTGGTCCCCACCACAGCTCTGCCTGCCTGGCCAGGTTATTTTCTAATACTCCAAACCACTGGGAATTTTCCACTCTACATGGCAAGCAGAAGTATTTATGTGGCATATGCAGCTTTGCCCATTCTGTTCCTACAAAAAATTACAAAATGATAAAGGAGTTGTCACCACAAGGTGCAGTGCAGGCCTTGTAACTCGTTGTGTGATGGAATGTGATGAGATGACTATATTTAGAGGAAGAGAAGCCTGCCTGTTTGCTTTTATTTGCTGAGCACACCTGTCCCATTTCCTTACAATAAACAAAATTCATCCTTTTTCTAAAGCCTTTTACATGCTGTGGCCATCACGAGTCAAGAGCCAGTCCTTGTTCTGCAGAATGTGTCACTCATTAGACACAGGGCAGAAAGGGACTCAGGGACACAGAGATGGGGCAAAGAACTTGAACCCAATTTCTAAAACCTCACTATGTTGGCTGAGTGAGCAAGTATTTCTTTTCAAGAAACATCACTGTTCCTGATGCAGCAGTACAGCTGTCTGCATGAGACTGTTCACCTTTAGAGAATTGGTGATTCGTTAGCCACTCAGAACCCCCAGGGCACAAGGAGGTCACAGTCTTAACAGTGAAACAGATTAGTTTACAAAAAATAAAATTAAAAAAAAAATAGGACTTGGAAGGGCTGAGGTAGGTAAAGCTACAGCACCACAGAGTTCAGTTGTTAGATTGTCGCTCAGACATCCCATCCTGGGAATTGTATTCATTCCCTTTACCCACAAGAAACATTTCAACTCCAGCCTCTTCTGCAGAGAGCTCAGAGTGAAGAGGGAGAGGAAGGAAGAAGTATCCTGAGCACTAAAACACAGCCCTTGGTCATTCTGTACTTAGTGTGGGAAGGAGGAAATAATGATTTACTGTGAAGCCCTGGGATACTTTCATGTGTGGAAGTGGCACTACAAACATATGGGTTCTGATAATCTGGTTCTGCACAACACATCTCCACAGTTTGGAAGAAAAGGTATTCTTTTACCTTTTTACCTCCTCATTGAGAAAGAGAAATGCTTAATGAGAAAAAAGTTTTTTTCTTCTTTTTTTTTTTAATCAGAACACATGTTAAAATGTGTTAAATTTTGAAAAGGTGGAGGAAATCCAGATTCACTGAAGGAAAAATCAGGATGATTTTTTCTCAATTACAGTTGAACATCAGCCGTGCATCCCCCCCTCGCTGTATCTGGCACGGGGTCTGCCCCTCCAAAAGTTCCTCCAAAATTAAATTTATGAGGAGTGGAATAAATCGAGAGGCAGACAGAGATGCTTTGATTTCTTTGTGCTGGCTGTCCATAAATATTAATGCCTTTCCTAGGTGCTGGCTCCGTGGACGGGGGCAGGATGTGAGCTGGCCGGGCTCTGCGCCTCGCTGCATACAGATGAGCCCCTCAGAGAGGCTGCAGGTGAAACACTCACACACAGTGAGATTATAGCTGCCCCTGGGCAGCAGCACAGACCAGTAATAGCTGCTTCTTCCATCAGTGGGTAATGCAGCCTTTGTATCAGGGACCTGCTCAGTGGTGTTGCAGCATTAAGGTGGAGAAAAGCTAATGTAGTTAGCCAGAGAAAGCAGGAATTGCTTCCTCCCCACCTAGACTACAGGAATGTTTCCCTTTTATCACACTAGCTCCTTTACAACTTTCCATTCACAGCCTTTGTCACTGTCATCATATTAAAGAAAAAAAAAAAGGCGTACAGCCTGTGTAAGAGATTGAAAATGCATGAGACATGAACAAATTATCGTGTGTAAAAATATAGATTTAGATTTAGTTGCAAGAAATAAAAGAAGGGAAACCAATACCAGAAAATTTTTCAGGGATTATGATTTCATCAGGTCATTATTTGGTTGGTGACACCAGGGGAAGTTTTAAATCACAGAGGTACTGTGCTAAGACAAATGGCAATCTTGCCCTTGAGATTCTGAAGTTTAAGACATAAGAGGAAGTGACAGGAGACAGATAAATGGATTTTCATGAGGAAGTTCTGATACAAAGTGAGTTTAAGTGAAAACACAAATCAGTTTCTTAATATTACAAGTAACTCCATACCACAACTGTTTAATCTCAATTCTTTAAAAAACATCTCTTAATAAGTCATTATGTTAGTTTCAGGGGAATTTATTTGCCATATGAATTTTAGGTAATCAGTTTTGTTTTGTTATATAAATGAACCATGAAGTAGATTTTCTAGAGATGGGTAACATGGGTGAAAAAATCATCTCAAGCTTGATGAATTGTGTCCTAGAAATGCTTAGAAAGATCCTAGAAATCCTCTTATTTTAGCAAGAGGGAAACTAGTGTCCTGTTTTGAGTTGAGATAGAGTTAATTTTTTTCCCAGCAACTGGTACAGTGCTGTGGTTTAAATTTTGGATGTGCTGTGGTTTGGATTTTGGATGAGATGGTGTTGATAACACACTGGTTTTAGGTTTTGTTAAGAAGTGATCAAGAATTTTTCAGCTTCTCATCCTGCCCTTCCTGCGAGGAGGCAGAGGAGGCACAAGGAGTTGGAAAGAGGCACAGCTGGGACAGGTGTCCCAAGCTGGGCAGAGAGATGCTCCATCCCCATGGCACCCTGCTCAGGGTTATAAACTGGGGGGGAAGCTGGCCAGGGGATGATGACTGGGTATTGGTAAGCAGTTGGTAAGCAAATGCATTGTGCATAATTGCTTTGTTGTTCTAGTTATTTATTTATTTATTTATTTATTATTCTTTATTATTATCATTATCCATTCTTTTTTTGTCTCAATCCACAAATTCTGCCCCTTTTTTTTTGCTGATTTTTCACCTCCTTCCCCTTTGCAGGAGGAGGGGAGCAAAAACGTTGCTGGCTGGGGTTAAACCATAACAGTTCTTTTTTGGTGCCCCAAAGTGTTTGAAGTAATGACAGATGTGATTGGAAAGTGCTGGATAGAATTTATATCTGTTAATGCTGTTTAGGGATGAGCTGGCAAGCTCCTGTGCTTGCCATGCAGCTTCCTGCCTGTTTTCCAGAATTCCTGTGCTCGTTAGTGGCTGCTGCCTTCTGCTCTCAGTGCTCTCTGTAGAGCTGTGCTGCTCATCCCCTTTCTCTGCTGTGCCTGGGAATGTTCTGACAGCAGCAGTGGTGCTGTGCCTGGGCTGGCAGATGGGCAGGGCAGCTCTGCTGTGCCTGTGCTGGACAGGATGGAGTCCCAGTGTGAGCTGGAGTGGAGGTGCTGCGACCTGTGGATGAGTCCAGGTGGGAGCAGGACACCCCAAACCACCTGTGGCCCATGGATTAGGTAATTCTGGAACATGTGAGCCTCAGGGAAACCCCTGAAGACACTGTAGCTCTTAGATAAGACCCTGCTTTGAGCAGGAACAGCTTTAAGGGTCTGCAGTCTGTGGATTAGTTCAGGCCACAGCAGGGTTAAAGGGAGAGATCTTTGGACCAGATGGGCCCGTCCAAAGGGAGGAAGCTTGGAGATTGTAATGGCAACACTTTTAAACTGTTGTAACCCAGGATTTGCGTTGCATGTTGTAGGAAATGCTGTAGCACGAGGCACTGAAATCAGTGGAGGTGAAGCCTTGGTTTCAGCAGTGCAAGTGCAGCAGTGAGCCAGGCTGAGCCTGGCTTTGGTGCCCAAGAGCCCCACACAACACACCTCACCTCCTGTCCTGAGTGACCACTGTGACAAGTGGAGCCGTAAGTCATGGACTAAACACTTAGCAAACTCAATGAACATTTTGTGGACATTTTGCAGGACTAGTGGAACGATATCTGTGGATTACATCAAAGAATGGGAAGGAGAGCATGTGGTTAATGAGGAAGTATTGGCTGGTGTGGAGTCTGAGCATTACATAAGTGGCATGGAATAAGGGGTGGAGAATATACTCAGATAACATGAATTTAAAGTCAGCAACATATAATTAGCTGACTTTCCTACTTAAATAGGAGATCATATAATGAATAAGAGATCATATAATGAGTTGTTTGCTCAAATCTTTTGACAAATCATTTGAGAGCACATGAAGTAAACAATCTGTATGGGAGCTGAGAATTTTAAACTATGGCGATATTTTCCTTCAAGCACTGAACAGAGACATTTTCTGCAAAGTTAACAGTATCTTTGAATTTACACCTTCTAAGACAGAATGGATTTAAATAACAATGTGCACTCATAAACAACAGAATAATAGCAGGACTGAATACAGAATAATTAAATAATTACTGAGTAAATACAAAGAAGTTGTAAATCCTTTGTTTGGATGCACATAGCAACAGCATTTCTATTAAGTTTACATCTTCCTTTGAGATGAGAAGATTTGGGTATACATGCAGCAGAAGTATGAAATATGAGAAAAGGGTCTTGCATGCCTCAGTGTGTAACTTCCTGGGGGGGATGAAAACAAAATAATTCCTTCAGATCTTGCACATCTCAGTACTTTCTAGAATATTACGGTATGAATAAATTGTTATGAATAAATCAATTGGTGCAACCTGAAAGGGAGTATTTCTCATGCCAGCCAAGCTGTGTCTAGACTGCATGATTGAATAACTGGTCAAAAGCAAACAAGCAATCTAAAAAAGCTGAGGGTGGAGCCTATCTTGTCCACAAGTATGAAATAGTGCTTTTCCAGGAGATTCTTAACCCATAGCATCTTTTTTTTGAAGTATTACTTGCTTTCATTTTATTTGATCTCCTTAACCTCAAAATACAAGGGTTTTGATTGATGCTTTCTGCCTCCTCCTCACCCATCCTTGCAAAAGATCTAATAATACATTAAAGAAGCTCAGAGCCCCTTTTCAGCAGTGTCTTCTTCTTCACACTGTTCTAGCACTGTTAACTTTAGAACACTTCAATTATCACTGAAGATTCAGAAGTTGACCTAATTGTGCTGATATTTTTTTATTGAGGTTGCAATTTTCAAAGCCTCTATTTCCCATTACAAAGTCCATCTTTTATTAAGTCTAGTAATGATTAGACATGACCAACTAAAATTAAAATTGAAACTGCTCTGAATAGCTTATTATTAATCAACTTAAATAGACAGTTCACCACCCTGAAAATCAGAAAATGCCAGATGGGAGCAGTTGCTGTGGTGCTACTGGAATTAGGTAATAACATAACTAGTAGTGGTCATCAGCAGGAATTAACATAGCTGGATCTTACAGTTCCCAGACTAATAAGCACCTAATGTCTCAGATAACTTCTTCTTTTCATTGCTAATGTATTCCAGGTCTGTCAGCAGCACATTCCTTGAGATTTAGTGAAAAATTCTTCTTTCTTATTTGTATCAAATGAGATCCATGAGCAGAATCCCTGGGAAGTTATAAATTAGCTCACAGGGTTAATTTCTTCCATACCAGAAAAATTTTAAACCATCACCTGTGTTAAGTCCTGAGAAGATCTGTCCTGTCCAATAATGACAAGTAATATTGAAAACATAAGGATTAATTTCAAAGAATAAAGCAGTGATCAGCACTGAATAGCCCCTTCAAGCATCCTATGAATACAAAGGAGGAAGGAAATGAGGTTTCAAAATGTTCTTTCAAGGTCTATGAGGTTAAAGATTATCTATACATCTAAGCTTCTTTCTTTTTCAAGAAAATAAATTTTCTATCACAGTCCTGATCCATTCATTTTGCATGATTCTACTTGATTTCCAAAGGATATAACTTTTCATAAGCTGCATCATTCCCAGGATAATTTTTATTTTCTTCTTTTTGTTGTTGTTGTTTTTTAATTTTCCTATCTTTACACATCTTGCTGTGTACACACCTTTTATTATTCTGTAAACACCTTTTATTATTCAGATGGTTAAGTAGCAATTTCTTTTGGAAATTCCCTATTTTATGAAGATAAATGCTTACAAAACTTCAGAAAAAAGAAGAAAATTTAATATCTAAAGGCAAACAAACAAATAAGCAAAAAGCCAAAAAAATTAAGTTACAAGAAAATGATAAAATATGACTCAAAGCAAAGCAATTGAGAGGATACCGAGGCAGAAAAAACATTTTTGAAATTACTAGATCAGGAAAAGACAATTAATTTGAAATGTCAGTCTTTCCACTGTGTAGCATCCTTTGTGTCACATCTGGAACTATCTGTTTGACCATCTAAAGTTGCACGTCATTGCCATGTTCTCATCACCACTTCTGTCTCCAGTATTCCCCAGGTAACATTGCATCTCAGTTGGGTTGGTGTACGATGAAAAATAAAAAGTTTCTTAGTGATTCTCCTCTTTCTTGTTGATGAGTAATAAGAGGCAAAAAAAAAGTTACAAAGTGTGTCTTTGGACATTTCTAGAGATTACACAAATAGAGGTTATTGCAGAGCCCAGGGAAATAAATTAAGAGATTCATTGGCTTTGACAGGCTTTGGAGCAACATATAATGATTGTATTTTATCTCACTGTCTAATGGATCAATCAACGTTGCAGCTGATCAAGAGCAAGAAACTATGTGTAAACAAGTGATAACAGGCTAGTTATGATGCTCTTCCCAAAGCATTTAGCTACTCAATTGTCAGTGTGCAGAACTGATTATACAGTTGCAAATTTTAATGCTGAGCAGTTCTGGGAAGCACAAGTTCTGTCTCACAAATTATTTCTGAAAGATGATTCCATAGGTCTGATGTATCCTTGCATTGTTTGGTAAGACTTTTATCTGGCTCTTCTTATTATACCATCTGAATGCTTTACAAGCCTTAATAAACTTACCCTCACAGTATCTCTGAGGCAGCAGCTACATGAAAAAAAGCTGCCCAAGAAAAGAAACCTCTAGGCAAAATCCTGGAAGAGGATGCTGCAGGCAATCCAATGCAAGGGAACAGCTGTCCAGAGAAGAAATTCTAGCCCAGAAAGAATTGACAGTGGGACAGCAGTGGAAAGTGTCCTGATCAGGTCAGCCTTCTTGGGTTATGGGGCTCCAGTTTTACTTTTCTGTCATGTTACACATGGGTGTTTCCAGGCTTTTCCGTGTCTACTTTCAGAAGTCATAAAAATTTTTCAACTTTGAACTGCAATTTTTGTGACTGTCCTCCTGCAACCTGGATCTAATAAAGTAGTTCATGGAGTTATTGTGAATATCACTTTGCAGCACTGTAGTCCAGTAAACCCAATATTGCTACTGCCCAGTAAACCCAATATTGCTACTGCTTTGTAGTGGGTTTGCAGAGCCTCAGGAGCAACGTTGGTCTGGCTCACTTTGTCTGCATTTGTGTTCCCTTGCCTGGGGCTTTGTCTTAGGTACTTAAGCTGAAACAGTGTTTTCTAACAACAGGCCACTGTCTAATTTGTTTTATTTTCTATTTATGTACTGCAGTTATATGGTTTTTTAACTAAATCATGGGATCATAGAATGATAGAATATACTGAGTTGGAAGGGACCCAAGAGATCATTAAGTCCAAATCCCAGTCCTGTGCAGAAATTCCAACAATCCCATTCTGTGCTGAGAGAACTGTCCAAATGCTGCTGGAACTCTGTCGGGATTGTTGCTGTGCCCATTCCCTGGGGAGCCTGTTCCAGAGCCCAAACACCCTCTGGGTGAAAAACCTTTCCTGATATCCAACCCAAACCTGCCCTGACACAGCTCCAGCCATTCCCTGGGTCCTGTCCCTGTCCCCCCACAGAGCAGAGATCAGAGCCTGTCCCTCCTCTTCCCTCACAAGGACGTTGTGGCTGCACTGGGGTTTCCCCTCAGTCTCCCCTTCTCCAGATGAACAGACCCAGTGCCCTCAGCCTGTCCTCACACAGCTTCCCCTCCTGACCTTCACCACCCTCTGCCCCTCCTTTGGACACTCTCTAGTGGCTTGAGACCTTTTTTCTATTGAGGCACCCAAAACTGCTGACAGGATTGGAGGTGAGGCAGCCCCAGGTCAGAGCAGAGTGGGACAATCCCCTCCCTCGCCCAGCTGGCCATGCTGTGCCTGGTGCCCCCAGGACAGGGATGTCCCTCCTGGCTGCCAGGGCACTGCTGACTCAAGCTCAGCTTGCCCCTGACCAGCACCCCAGGGTCCTTTCCATGGCACTGCTTTCCAGCATCTCATTCCCAGTCTGTCTCTACATCCAGGGTTGCCCCACCCCAGGTGCAGAACCCTGTCTGAATTTCATACTGTTGGTATGGAAAAGTTAGTTTTGTTCGTATTGGTACTAATTCTACAGTATTATTCCTTTCTCTATAATCACACCTGGATTACTAAGAATTCACACCAGGCTGTTGATACTTCAGTTATAACCACAATAAGTTTTTAGATTTACACATATGGCATTTTCATTTTTCCTCAGCAAGTATGCAGACAGTGCAAAGCAAAACTGCCCTCTGGTTACAGATACTGCACAGCTCTGAAGAGCAAGGTGTTCCCCGCCCAGAAGTTTAAAAGAACAATGGTAAAATGTTACTACAGGCGGTTGGGTGTGTAAAAAACGGAGTCACAGTATCAGAAATATGACCAGGGAATGAAACTGATTTATCAGATAATAAATACTCCTGCTGCACATTAAGCAACATTTGTAAGAGTGTAAATTGATCAGCATTAAAAATAATTGTACTACTTTACTGATTTTTTAAAACTAATTTATATTTCAGCTAACATGTCTAGAGAATGCTTTAGATATTTGTATCTGCTCAGAATCCAGTCTCCAGTCCTCTGCAGTGATATCTGGAATACTGATTTCTCTCCTTATAAAAGGCTAATGCCTCAGAAGTGGTACCTCTTTGTAGGCAGGGATTAAGATTAATAGATGATCTTTAAATGTCCTGCTAGTCTGGCCTTCCTCCTTTCCCAGAACACATTGCTTAATGGATTTAAATTTATCTCCCATTCCTACACAACTCTCACACAGATCTGTAAGTGGTATAAGAAAGTCAATGCTGCAGGACCACTACAGTTCTGGATGTTACCATTCAATAAACTCTGAAATTCATTTTCTTCTTGTCTTATTGTCTTTCTCATTCTCCTTCAGCCATCACAGAGTGATCTTATGCTGACAGTTCATACATATTCAAGCAACTACCCAGAAACCACACACTGAACATTTTCTCTCTTTTTGAAGTCATTTATTTGCAGATTAGACTCTCTAAAGAAATAAAATCCACCTCATTTTTTCTCATTTAAATGTACTCTCAAGACCAACTGATCATATTTTCTTCCACTTTGTAAGACTATCTTCAAATACATTGCTGCTTTGTAAGGTGCATGAATGCTGTATGGGAGTTTGGCTTAAATCATTGGTTAATGCCTCAAATACAAAAAGAAATGAGAGCAAACCTTTGCCAACCCCAGTAAGCTATAAATTATGCAATGTACACACAGATAAAGTGCTGCTGGGCCAAGCTTTTAAAGGGGATGGAGAGGTTTTTGCTGTAAATACAGTTAAGTATATCCATGAATTAAAAACAAAGATCGAAGATGCTGACAAATTTCAGCAACACAGTCTTGTACAACCACACAAGAGATGCATTGGGCACCAATTTCTCTAAAGGTATTTTTGGTTCCAATGTCTATTGGAGTTCATCAGGATTAATTGGGCAGAAATATGTCACTAGAAAAAGTCCTTCAAGGGTTAAGAAAGAGATTGATGTCCCCTGTTCTTTGTATGAATTTATAAACAGAGTTTTCTGCTGCAGAAGACATAGGGGTTCGAGATAAAAATTTATGTTGCTAAAATAGTTAGATCTGTGAGTAAGATAGTGAAGACAGATATTTGTGTTAATTGTGATGCTTCTTGAATTTCCATATAGCACGAAAACTTTTGTTTAGGTGACATAATATGTTGAATATTTCTCCTGGAATATTCTAAATTTTTCAAAGGAAAAGACACTAGAGCTTATTTTAATACCATCAAATGTATAATACATTAAAGCTTTCTTATTAAGGATTCTTTATAGGACACTTCAAAATTCGATTTTTGAGATGATTTTTAAAAGTGTTATAATACAAAGTCAGTCACATGAAATTCTAAAAGTGTTCCTGCTAAGCCCTTTTGCTGCTGCGG